>JANIJI010000013.1:10042500-10642500 GCA_024500535.1 Leptonema lineaticorne
AATAAACAACGCGACGTATCTTCAATTCGTTGAAGTTTATTGCGGTTTCGAGGTCGAATCGCGAAAACTTTTCCTCTTACTCTCTGCCTGTATCGTATTTGACGAGAGAAAACGGTTTTTCGCGAAAATTCGTATCGCGGTGAAAATTCAAGCGACCCGCCCGATTTACCGAGTCACATATATAGGAATTCGAGCGGAAATAATTTGAACGTCTTTCACGTGTGTTGCACATAATCGCTTGTTTATATGTTACGTGTTAATATAATATATATGGTACATAATGTTTATTTTATATAACAATATAAATAAAATTAAACTTTATTAGAAATTATATTAATTTAAAAATATTTTATAATTTTCATTATATACAATATGCCGGAATTCCGCAGGCGTCGAAGTTAATACAACTCTTCATTCTAAAACCTACTAAATGGGGTAGATAATATTATACTATATTTCTTATTCTTGCACCCTCCCTTATAATTTTTCTTTGGAAATTTTCTGTGCAGCCGTCAACGCCGGACTTCCGCAAGTACTGAGGGTTGATACACCCCTTTCTTCTATAGCTGAAGAGCTAGTATAAACGATATTATATTTCTCATCCTGCCTTCTGTTTGCACTATTAAAATTTTATTTTATTAATTAAATATATATACGAATTTAATATACGGATGGGTTGACCTCTGTACTATCGAAGACATTGCACTTATTCAACATTTTCACTATCTTTCCTTGAATAATTTGTAAAATTTAATCTAAGAAAAAATTTCATACAACATCAATTTATTTACATACATAATTCGAGTCGTTCGCTTTACAAATTGTAATATAGATATATATGTCAAGAATAGATTTCACGAGAAATCCAGAAATATACATGATATATTGCATAACACACACGTGAAAATTTTAACATTGAGATTAACGAAACAATTTAGAATGTCGATGAACAATTTTAAAATAAAAATAATGAAACAATCGCTTTCAAACAAAATGAACAATGATTGCAACGAGAACAATGTCGGAGTATTGAAAAGTGATATAGAAAGAATGCATCGGTGAAGCATATTAGAAATGGAAGCTTCGACTTCATAAGTGTTACCTGTCAGTGCAGCTTTTGCATCTGCTAAAACTAATGAACCAAGTTCAGCTTAGAGTCCGTTGAAAGTTCGGCACTGTATATATATATATATATATATATATATATATATATATATATATATATATATATATATATACATATAGCCTCATATCAGACGGTCGCTTTTCCGAAACCTCCGTTGCGGTCCGGTAATAATTCAGACTTAGCCACCGAATGCGGAATATTCAAATCGGAGACCGCAACGGCAAAAGTGTCTTTACTTTTCGTATAAATTATCACAATAAAACTCGAGCATCCGTAGAATGTCGACTTTTTCCTTTGAGCGCTCATTTTCGTTTTTTCGCCGTTTTTCCGCCACCTTTTAGAAGTTTACTCGCACTATTTCACTCGTATTATCTACGTGTTGGATGCGGCAACGCAGCGAACTATTAAAAGTGCCAATGTTCAGCGTATATCTTGAAATATTGCTGAAAATGCGGAATTTTTCATTATATAATATATGCATTGAAAAATATGTTTGATAATTGATACGTAGATTATGCGAAAAAAATGGCGTCAATTTGACAGTTAAATACAAGCGTTTCAGATTTTATTATTTAATTCTAATTTATTTTTATAATTTAATAAATCTTATTTTATAAAATAAATAATGAAGAATTCAGTTTAATATAAAGGATAAAATTTTATTAAAAAAACTAAAATTAATAATAAAAATACAATACAAAAGAAAAATTGAATTCAAACATTTATATTGATAAATAGAATTTAAAGTTAAAAAAAAAATAGATAAATATACGTAAATCATTTTGATTCAGCTATTTCATGAAATAGAATTATTGAATTGAAAAGAAAACTTTTATGACGTATATAAGAAAATATAAATGATGGATGTACGAGTATATATTCTGCCTTATAATTGAATATTGCACGTGAATATAAAAAAAATATCGTTAAAAATATATATATTGAATATTATTCTTTTCAAAATTGAATGTTCATAGAAAAAAAAAATGTTTCAGTTATTTGAATTGAAAGAATACAAAGAGTTCAAAACGTTTTGAGTCATTATCGATATTAAATAATATCTGGAAAGAGAGAAAGACGCAAGAACAGAATAAAATTTTCCAGGAATTAAATCACAAAAGTTCTTTTGAAATACTCTTGAACATAATAAGAATAAATATTAACGTGTATTAAAAAACATATTTTCAATTTCCTTATATCATTTGAAATTGAAAAAAAAATTCTTTCATTCGATCGAGTTTATCAAGTTTTGATTTGATAAGTATGAATCTGTTTTTATACATCTAATATGAAATATTTTTATATTAAAGAAAAATTTATGCAGTATTTTTTTTTTCTTTTTTTTTTTTGAAAGGTTGCACATAATCGACGATTCGAGTTGCATATTTTACGATTTATGCACGCTGCGATTATACGTACACTTTTATTGTGACCGTTGCCCGAGAGCTGTCGTATAGTTTGTGTTTGATTCGATTTGCATATAAGCGTCGTTGCAACCGGTGCATTTGGCATTGCGAACTATATGCGTTTCATATGCAGAGGCCATCCGGTATAATTTGAGTGGCCCGTTGGAAAATCGACACAATCAACACAGGAAACGACGTCATATGCCGTATCAAAATTCAGGATTTCAGCTGAAAATTCGGCATCGTTTAATGAATGCGGTTGAAAAATGAACGAATACGCCGCGTGACTGTAGCGGATAACGCTGAAGTATATATAATATATACATACATCAATGCGCATATTTAATCTTAGATTTATATGTATTATTATTTTATATAACATAAAAGTATCAAAATGATACTAAATATATATATATATTATTTTATTTTTTATTGGACAAAAATTGCGTAAATTCAGTTGGTTCGAAACCAACAATTGCGTAAATCAAGCGATTGGTGTATATAATAATTAATCTGTCATCGACAGGTTGCAAATTAAAACACACAATAATGGTTATGTGCGACAGTATTTATACTTTGTGTTTGAAAAAAAAACCATTGATATTTTATATTTGAAACGTTTTTCAAAAGACTAATGGTTATGTATCAGTTTTAATTAAAAAAAAAAAAATGATGTTCAAATATAAAATTGATGATTTGTATCCGTTAAAAATAAATTGAAAACTATTATAAAATATTTTCAATAATACCGATGGCATTTAAAATACATTTTTTAATAATGTATATCAAATTATCAGTATCTAAGATATTTAAATCATATATATAATAATCCTTTACTTAAAATCATATATTTTAATGGAAATCTAACTTGGCAATTAATACTTTAATCATAAGAAACGCCATCTCACTTTTATGTGATGTAGCACTAAATTTATGTGAAGGAACTTAAACATTTTCTAAATTTAAAATATTATTATATTAATAATTTCACAACTTTTTTCCTTAAAGTTAAAATTTCGCACATAATATTTATAAATCATTTTGAAAAAACAAGAAAAAAATTATTTAATTCAAATTAATAAATAATTGATAGTTCTTATAACTTTATTTCATTTGAAATACTAAATAAAAATTTCGTTTAAGCCGATTTATTTTTTTTATAAGAACAACAAAAATTTCATGAATTTTAAATTTAAATTTTTAGTATGAAAATTTAAAATTGTGCGAAATTAATTCCGAATTGATGATTGAACTAAATAGATTACGAGTGCAAATGGATAATAGTATATTAATATTGTTCAAAATCAATATCGAATATTATATAAATATGCAATTTCTTATTAATAAATTCGAATAAAAAGCAATAAACGTGCGCGGCTTTTCTTTATGTTTGTTCGCGTGTCGTGAAAGCGAAGAAATATTTCTATAAATCAGTTCATGAAATGTTTTTGCTGATGCATCGTATCTCGACAAAGGTGTAATATATATGTCAATATTGAATTTGATAAATGGAGTGGAAATAAATTGCCTATAGTGGCGAATGTACAGGCAGACAAATAAAAAATGAACTGCGTTCCAACGCGATTTATTCTTCCCTTTTTTTTCTGCTCCACCCAGTACTCCTTTTTTACGCTTTTCGCTCGGCTCTTTCGTGTGCTCCTTTTTTCGCATTTATTTGAACACAATACACGTTGAACAAGTGAAAGGAGAAAGATTTGTAGACGGGAGAGGGAAATTTTCTAGATTTTCCGTGGAAAATTTTATTTCTCGTATACTCGCGCTTCGACGAATTTGTATTTATATATATATATATATATTTAGATCGTGATTAAATCACGAAGTCCGATATGTGCTTGTTTTACGTCGTCAATCAAAAAAAAAAAAAAAAAAAAACAAAACGACGTCTCATAAGAGGAAACAAATTGAGAATTAGATTCGTTCCCGACGAAAGAGCGACTATGTAAATATATATATAAAACGAAAAAAATCAATCAAACGAGTTAAGAGTAAAAAAATGATGCGTAAAATCGTAAAAACAAGTGCAGAATGAAAAAAAAAACGTCGAATATTTTTTTTTTGGGGTAAAAAGATTTTTTCTTTTTTTATTTGGCGTAGGCAAGATGACAAATTGATAATTTTGCGAGGATAACGCGCGGTTTTTCTCGCGAATGACTCGCAGCCAATAGCCGGAATGGTAGGGAGGAAAAGTTTTCCTTTTTTTTTTCATTATTTCATTTTTTTTCCTCCGGGTTTTTCCAGTCACACTTTGCCGCAAAGTCTCTTTATCCGCGGCACTCAGTTCTAACCTTAAATTGATTGTACCAATTTATTTTGGCCTCACTTTTGGCGAAGGGGAGTGTGAAAAAAAAATAGGGAAATTTAAAAAGTTTGCTTAACCCAGTGGAGAATTGTAGGACTTAAGGGAAAGTTCGTCTTGTTTTCTTGTAAAAAGTTTTGCAGCCAAATGAAATACGTTAAGATAATATATAAACATACAAATTATACGTGACTATATATTATTTAAATTATTAATTATATATTGTTATGATATATTTTCTTATTGTGGATACATAAAATGACCAAAATGTGAGTTAAAAATCCATTTAATGACTTAAAAATTAATGAAAATTATAATATAATAAAATAAATAAATTTAAAAGATGTTTTTATTTTAGATTATATGCGTATCATTTTATTTATATATATATTTTTAGGAAAAATATAACACCAATCAGTCTGAATTTTCTTATTTGGAGTTTAAAGCGTTTTGTAGTGAAATTTACATATGAGAAAAAAACGCACGTAACCGTCTTTTCTTCACGGTAACGGGCAATACAATCAGAAATAAAAATTCTCTAAAAATTTAGACCAAAGGACACAACAGCAACAAAGTTTTCACAGCAGACAATTGCGCCGAATGCAATCGTTGCGAAGAGCAATCCAATTTCCCCAACAGGACGTAAACACATCCCGGCCTCAGATTCACAGATAAGATTCTCATTTCGCGGCCTGAGGATTTGACTCTGAGGTTAATTGGTAAGTCACTGTAAATATATTGTTTCGTATAAACGAAAATAGATGCGCCATCCACGATGAATAATTATTGAGGAAACGTTAAATCGCACAAAATCCACTGACTGGACATCGGCCGATTACGCTTCAACCCTTCTTACGATACGTTCAATATTATTTCAATTCTGTTTTTTATCCACTTAATTGGCAGTCTAAATTGAAGTTACATAAAGGTATATATATATATTGTGATATTTAATATATTAATTATTATTAAAAAAAAAACAAATTAAAGTATATTGTGTATAATTTTAAAATGAAGATATTATTAATATAAATGTAAATCGATGTAACGTAGCATATAAACGAAAAAGATATGTCATAGCGTGCAGTAATATTTCACTCGGTGCATTTTCAGTTTTTCATCGCGTTTGTTTTTCATTTTTATATCGCGTCGAACGCAACCGGAAGGGAAACGTTGGAAAAATGAATACGAATAAGCGATAAAAATGGGAAACTTCGTTTCACAAGCGGAGAAAACAGATGATAACCGCAATATGTTTCTTATGCAGCCGCACGGTGTGCAGCGGCGTGCCTAGGACCGGGCGCGACGGGCGGAATAAAACCTACTAGGGCCCGAGGGAAAATATTCCGGGACTTCTGCACGTTCGTTCATATTGATTTGTTTTGAAAATGCTCTTATTTCAACGTGGCATATACGGCATTTCCTATATCTGACATTGTGAATCCATTGTGAGTTACGTTTCAGAAATTATTATTTAATTTCTTTATTTGCAGATGTTAGTTCTCATCAGATGATAAACAAACTATTCAATTGTAAAATATATAAATGTTATTTATTTGAAATGCATTTCAGGAAATTCTATATTAAAACACATTTCAGTTTACTCTACATTATATAATATTTAAAATTTATTGATGGATGAAAATTATTTTATAAACAATCTAATATTTATATTTTAAATAAAATATACATTAATTATAATAATATAAATTTTAAATTAAATGTAAAATTATGAATAATAGATATACACATTATGTATACGATTTATATTTGAATTGTTCATTGACTAAATCTGACTTTTAATTTTTCAAGTATCCAATGATATATTTTATAAATAGAAAATTTTAATTGGAAAATAAATTTCATATTTACACTATAAAATATGTAATTGCGTAAAATTTTGTCATATAATTGAATGAATTTATATAGAAATACATATTAATTTGACTTTATTATATGTTGAAATAGTATGATAATACAAATGGAAAATATTCGGATTTCTATAACACGAAAATCAAATAATATGTTATGCAATTCGTATCAAATGAAAAAGTAATTATGCTGATTTATATATAACATATATATATATATATATATATATATATATATATATATATATATATATATATATATAAATATTCATTTATATTTAATCATATGTAATATTACGTGTAATACATACTGTTTTGTATATAAATCGAGTAATAGAAAAACGTGAAAAAAAATAGTATGTACCACATCATGCGCACAATTTATAAGAAGGAAAACAAAATTCTCTCTTCTTCTACAAAATCAATTTGGGAACCTGTCCGTGCAGAAAGATACTCGGAGCTTTTGTTGAAGGCAATAAATTGCTTAGGTCGCTTCATTCTTTCCATACAGCCTAAGAAATATTCTCCTTACCGCTATTTTATCGGGTCCTGTGGCGGGATCACAGTCCCAGAATGCCCTAGGAAAATTGTTAAATTTTATTTTTCCCTTTTTTCCCCGGTTTTTTTCTTTTTTTTTTGTTCGTCTTCTTCTCTTAGCAAATTTAACGGTAACGAGAAGCAAAGTTCGCCATCCGAGGGACTCTCTCGCTCCACGACCTCCTTTTTTTTTTTTTTTTTTGCCCTCGTCTAATATCGAAAAAAGTCCACCCTCGGCAAAGGATTACAATTAATACGCAACGAAGCGTTAAATTACGCACAATGAATTATGCTCGGAGAAGTTTGAAAACAAGAGCTTTTCTAAATTCGAGCTATTAATGCCAATGATAAAGTTTTTTAATTTGATTTTATACTTTGTCCGAGTGAAGGAGAGACCTTTTTTTCTTAAATTTTAATGTTTTTAAGTGAACAAGCGAGATATGTACGGTGCGAAAAATACGCCCATAGTATAAAATTCACTTTCTATATATTATTTTATGTTAATTCTATAAATGTTATACCAAGTATGAGCGGGGTATGTTTGGGCGTCGATTTAAAGCATATTTTTATCGTATGAAATTTTCATGATTTATATTCATACTTTCATCCGGGAAAACGTTGGATAGGGAGTTGCACTAGTAGTAGTCGGAGTCATCAATCATACATATCAGATATTTCAACAAAATGATGTTGAAGGAACCAACTCGGCGAATAACTTTGTCAAGTTCTCAGAAACTTTACATCATTATTATACTACGGTGGATGGCTCAACCGCCCCGAGAGTACACAACGAAACATCACCATTGTCACGAATAATAATTGTTTTAAAATATTAATTTTAGTTAAAAATTTCGCTATATAAGCACTATATATAATTACAGTCTAAAAATTTTTTTTTTAATGAAAATTAATTTGATCAAAAAAATTTTATTCATATATAAAAATTAAATTATATTTTAATACGGCTATTCCGAGTTATTGAGTTCGTTTTTTTTTATATATAAATAAAAAAAAAACATGAGTTGATGTTTATATGATATAATAATATTAAAAATGAAATATTTTCTAGATGAAAATGAAAATATATAAAGAATTTGAACCCGTGATTTATTGAGATACATTGAACAAGCACGTTACAAAGTTATTTCTTGCATCTTTTTTAAAATTATATACTTTAAAAGCTTCCAAAACATTTTATATTTAGTCGTATGAAATATTAAAGAATTTCTATGATAATATTTATTTTTATTTATATGAAATTAAATTATATAATAATAAATTAATATTTTATAAATTTAGAAAGAAATTAATCATAAAGATTTATAACTAATAAACATAAGATAAAATGGTCCGAGTGAGAAAGAGAGAAAAAAAAATAGTTTAATTATTTAAAATTATGGTCGTTCAGGTGTTCATTTCGGGAAACCCAGGAAATGGACCGACACTAAATCAGAAACCGCAGTCGGCCGGCGTGCACTTTAACATTGAAAACCCCTGGATGACCGTTGGGTATTTGAATACATATTACATTGAACATTGCAGATTGTGTAGGTTATCAGGGTTGCTACGACTGGTGCCCTGCATATATTAAAAGGGACGAACCAATCCTCGGTTCTTTGATGCCGAACGTCGAAAATAAATCCGGAAATAACTCGAGTCTTATTTCACAATAACGAATGACGTATTCGAGTCTGTTTCGTTTGATTCGATATCAGTATAATTGAATACATTTTATCGCATATTATCTACAATAATAAAAATCGATAATTTCATGTTAATTATGATTACATTTGTAAGGATTAATAAATGAAAAGTTGATTAAAATTGTGCAATTTGATCTCTAAATTTTTTTTTTTAATTTTTTAATATTTTTTAAATAATTTCATCATGATTTATAAAAAGAAGACTAGCAGAACGGTTGGACACCTTATAAATAAACACCTTTCATATTAATTTACATAGTTTTATAATCTTTAAACATTATTATTGAAGTATATAGAATAATGACAGAAAGTCAAAAAATTTTACATATTTTTTTATTTGATTAAATTTTAATATATTGTATTATTAATATATAAAAAACGAAATTAATTACAATATGTCAATAATATTGTACAATTCCGTTTTTAAAATAATTTTCAGAATCGATAATTAAAAACGATTCTCGGAATAATCGCACAACGACAAAGCAAAAAAATGGGAACACAATAAAAATTGTCATACGGAATTCTCTCTCTCACACCACTCAACGCAATATGTAAACACGACGATTTTTCAACAATCGGAAAACTCGTACGAAAAATGATCATAGAAATATATAATATTTGTGTGTGTGTGTGTGTAAAATCGTTCTCGTTAAACGCAAACAAACCGTCGATATTCAGAGAGTTACGGATCGGTTTGTACGCGCCGATGCATAAGCTAGAACAATTAATTCGACGACTGTGACTGTTCTGTTTGCACGGTAATTCACTGATTTGACCCGTTTTCAACACGCGCTGTTTGAATATTTCCACCCTTATATAGTGTATCTATATCCCTATTTTGCCCCGTATGAAACTAAACATACCACCCCCTACACCCCTCCCCCCATTCTCTTTAGATACCCTAATATCTGGACGATTCCGCGAATTTTGAAAATTGATCGAAAACGGAATTAATATCGTATACGTGATTGCGAACATCGCTCATACGTTTTGTGAATAATATGGTGATTTTGTTCGTTTAAACATTCGATACGTGTGTTAATCGATTATGTAAATTTGAACATAATTATTTACAAAAAAAAAATATAATACTATATAAATTCATATTTTATATTTTAATATACTTTATTTACATTTTTAACTTCACTCAACTTAATTAAAAGATAGGGATAAAGAGAATATGATATACGTGCTAGGAGTAAAATTAAATTTTTCCATATTAAAAAAAAATACCAAAAATACTTTTTACGACATTATTTTAAATATAAATAAAAATGATCGTTATTTCAGATGTGAAATACACATGCATAATTTATCATCGATTTTTATATATGATAAATTAATATATTATAATTAATAGTACGGATTCACATACGAGTCCACATTAGAAGTACACACGTTTTTATTATATATTTAATAAATTTAAAATTAAACAAAACACTTTTAAAATAAATTCAATGAAAAATAATAAATTATAATTAATTGAAATGATGATTATAGAAAAAAATATTAAATTTAAAATTATATATATATATATATATATATATATATATATATATATGTGTGTGTGTGTGTGTGTGTGTGTGTGTGTGTATATATATATATAAATATACGTCCATTCTTATATACGTAAGGACGATTTCCTTTTTTTAGTTCGTAATCGTCTTAGCGTATCGATGGGCAGACCGCAAATAATTTATTTATTTGCCCCCACGAAAAACGATAATAAAGAAAAGAATACCCTCGATACATTCCAATTTTTTATTGATGCGGTTGAGAATTCTTCGAATGCTGCGAAACTGTATTAAAGGATTTTTCCCGGATATCCTTTTCAGAAGGGGGAGGCTCGATGGAAAGGCGCGAGAGAGGCAACGAATTTCGTTGTATTCTTAATACTAGAAAACCTAATTTATCGCCTGGAATCGAAAGCAATATATATATATATATATATATATATATATATATAAATATAAAAATAAAAATCTATATAAATACATACATCGTATAGATTTCGATATCGACGGGTGGGATTCTTACGTAAAAATTGCACATCTGTTAAATTTTACATGTTATTCCACGAAACCAGGCCCACCCCTATTTCTCTGTTCTTCGTTCTATCATCCTAATGTAATTGGACCCCACGTAGAGAATATTTTATCTATTGGCCAGGTGAACATGATACTTGCCAATTTTACTGACTTACCATGTATATATATATATATATAGATAAGTCAATATATATTATTTTAAGTACTATGAAAAGTTAAAGCGAAATATTTAAAATATTGCCATATTGATTAAATATTATAGCAATTTCAAGAATTAAATTTTATTACGCTATGAAATATAATAAATCAAATAAATTATTTTACTATATTAAGATAAAACTGAACTACGTTAATCTTAAGTTATTTTTATTAATAATAATAAAGTTAAACCTGCAACCTGGTCGTCATTCTTAATAGGATTATGAAAGTTTGCACGAATGTTATGAGTCGTCTTTGTTGGTTAGAGTTCAAGTTTATATATATTGAAAATTTTTTTTTAATATATATAATATAAATAAAAAAAAATTTGTAAACGCCCAAAACCGAAACGATCTCGTAATCGATTGGTCGATTATACATTATATATATATATTTAATTGGGTATTATTGGGTAATTGATTTCGATAATTGAACAAACAATGGTGTCAAGTTGCCGAAAAATATACGAGTGTTTCTATTTCAGTATAAAATTAAAGTAATAACCGTGTCTCTGAGCCGTTTTATTATTTTAACGTAAACAATTTGAATAAAGTTACCGAATTATTATTATTCGCGAGTTTCGGATTACACAATGAATTGCCGTCTCTCGGATGATTTTTGTGAATAATTATTACAAAATAAAATGTTTTTTTTTTAATTTTTTAAATAATTTATAATTTATTATTTGATAAAAAAATAAATTAGATATTAAATTTATTTATTTTTAATGAAAATCGTCAGAAAATGCATTCTGAAATGTTAGCGCTATCGCTAAAGATATTAAGGTGATCAATTCACTATATAATAGCGATCTTAAATCTTTTATGTCTATTTTTGAATTAAAATGTTTATTATTTAAGCATATGTTTTTTTCTAAAAATAAAATTAAAATTCAAATATTATTTAATGATTTTAATTATATAATACTTAATAAAAATAATATTATTTTTGAGTAATATCGTGAGAAGTCAATATTTGAAGAATATATCATTGTAAGTTTTAAACGATAATATTTTCTCATATTATTTTACAAGAAGATCACACACACAATATATATATATATATATATATATATATGTGTGTGTGTGTGTGTTGAATATATATTATTTTAATAAAATTGTAATTTAATTAATAAATTTATTTAAAGCATTTGAGAACCACAGTGCGAAAACTGTAACCGTATATATACGTGTGTCGTAATGCGTATAAGAAACGATGCGTTTTCCTAAAGGCAATTTCTGGTTGGCATTAACGATATTACCGAAATCACCTGAAGATTACGTTTTATTGTCGCAGAATGCATTACTCAGTCTGCGGCCAATAGGTAAAATGGGGGAAGGTTTCGGTAAGTTTTCGATCATAATCTAGTTAGAGATATCCCATCGACTCGATTCGGCAAAAATGGATAGAAGGTTGGGGTCTCGTATCCGGGACACACGATTTATGTCCGGAACCTTTGCAGTCTGTCACCGGGTCCCCCAGGGCACAACGGGTATACCCCATCGATAAAAATGGTAAAATATGTACCGAGACCCCGGGATAAAACGGTTGAACCGGGACCGGAAACCGAGTACGCCTGGAAAACTCGACTCATTTGTGTACGCGAGTGACGTTCACCGTTTTTATCGTCACACCGCCGTGTAATTACGCGCACGCAATGTCTCTATAAAAATGCGTGCTCGGTCCTTTTGAAACCTTTTTTTTTCTATTTTTTTTTCTTTTTTTTTTTTATGGAAAAAAGGGACTCGAAAATAAAGCCAGTGCGAAAATTACGCTTAGGGTCGTGTAAATTTTTGTCCGCTCTCGGTACGTGTCTCCGTTTCGGAATTGACTCTTTCATTTTGTTCGTGCGGTTACAAAAAAAAAAAAAAAAATTTTTTTTTTTTTCGAGTATTAAAGTCGTATTTTTTGACGTTCAAACGCCGCTCAAATGATGTCTTTAATTATCCTCGTTTGCATTGTATAAATTTTATGTTCTTTTTGTTATAAAATACCATGTAAAATTCTATATCTTTTTATTTATATACCATATAACTAATAATGTCAGAGATGGACTAATTAGCAGTATATTTGTTTAATAAATAGCAGTTTTTAGTTTTAAAATAAAATAAATATATATATATATATATATATATATATATATATATATAGTTTTGTAGTAGAATAGAAAACTTTATTCTGTAAACTTATATATAGTCCAAATTTATTATTTCAAGAAATAATATTTGTTAAACTTTATAAGAGTTGATTATAAGTGAACACATTTATTGCTTGAATTATTATTAAAAATATAATTTTATTATAATATAATATAATATTTGATGACTGAATCAATAAACTTTATTTCATAAAATATTATTATAGTAATATTTATTTAATTATTCGAGATATATATGATTTATTTTGAAATACAATTTTATCAAATTGTTCAAAAACAGATATGTTTAAAATATAAATAGAATTCATATGTCATATAATAATAAAAATATGAATTATAAAATTTAAAATAGTGATTTTGGTTCATATTAGGCTGCGACATTATTGATTTATTATTTTAATATATTATTATTACCCTAACCAAAATATATTATAATAATGAAAAAATGATGAAAGATTAAACGTTTTTTTTTTAATCATATTTTTTTCTGATTTAAATTAGGAAACGACTATATGAGATTTTAATCACGAACCATTTTCATCGTAATTCTTGATTAATGAAATAATTAAACACGCGTTTTAATAGTTGTATTATATATTTCAACACAAAAACGTAATAGCACTATATTATATAGAGATTAATTAAAACCATAATTTTGCCCATTGACTTTCATCGGTCGTAATGCAAACAAAGCTTATATCGATTATATCGACGGTCCAATATTATACGATTTTATTCGATACAAATATGAATATTGTAGTTAATCGAGTTAGGCGATAAAATATGTTGATAAGTCGACGAGAGGTCTCGTTTTACGTTGATTACCTTTCCTTTTCATAGTCGTATTGGTGCTTTCGGTTCAATATTATACGAATATATATATATATATTATATTATATATGAAGATTTTAAGCTCTCTTGCCTTCCGTAAGAAATATTCGATATGAAGGTATTTTAACACGACTGTATGTATGTCGGTAAATCAAGTCGCCTACGTCTAATTTATGGCTAGTGGAATTCACTCTAATGGAGAGATATCGATGCCCAAATATAGGGCAAATAAACCCAATTTTATAATAAAGATTAATGACCGTCGAACTTCGACGGCCCTATTTTATATGACTGAGCTTTATCGCACCGACGCTTCTAGGTAACGCTGAAAAAAAATACGAAATTAGAAAAACGCGCTTATTATTTTTGTTAAAAATATTACGAGTATATAAAATATTTTTTTATATGTTGCATATTGATAAATTATGATTTTGAAACTATTCATTGAATATTATTTTATTTAGCAGTCAGTGCTTTATTATACGTGAACTTTACTATTCATCATCTAAACATTAATTTTAATACTGAATTGCCAATATAAAATATAATGTATTTATTATATTTATTATAACTAAAAATATCGTTGTATACATATATATAATTATTTACCTTTGATTTTTAATATTTTTAAAACGACACTACAATATATACAATAAAATAATACTCGTCTTAAATTTTTAAAAGAAACACGTAAACTAGACTTGCAATATATTATTTATTTATTTTTATTATACGATATAAAAATAGTTTCATAACATGACTTTGTATGAAAATATTTTATGTATTGATATATAATATCGTATAAAAAATGGAACAGGTAAAAAAATATTTACTACTTCCGAATTCTGACAACTTACGAGTATATATATGAAAATGGAACGTATAGTTTATTGATTTTTTATCATCACACTATATAAGATTACTAATATATATAAATATTTCTCAATTTTCCATGTTAAAAATATTTGGTTTAAATAGAAAATAGATCTGATACATTAAATATAAATAAACAATTTTGTCTTATATACCATAGTATAAATAATTGATACAAATCACTATTCTAATAAATTATTTATAGAGATGTCGTCAAGTGAATGAACGGTTTAAAAATAATCAGTATAAACTTTGTATATTCTATTACAATTTTAAGATTCATGTATTATGCGACATATTTAAAACGTTATATTTTACTTTATATTAATAAATAACGAGTTTAGCCGATGTTGAATAAATCTGCATAACGACTGAACGACGTAAATAATAACGTTCGAAAATTGTCCGGCTTATATTTCTTTGAAGTGTTTCGAATCATTTCGTATTATTATGATGTAAAGTTTAAAAGCGGAACATTTTAAATAACTTCGATATCGTTATGCGAAACTTTATCGACTATGAAGTAGTATAGAATTCTCAACTGCCATAACCGAACCAACAAATCGAATCGTTACAATATTGCCGTTTATTATTATTATTATTATTATTATTATTATTATTGTTATATTTTGCCGTTGAGAAATATTGCAGTATATAACAGATAAGTTCAGTGTTTACAGTGATAACAGTTCCAATAAGAGAAATTGAATTTATATTATTGTTGAGAATATTTCGTGAGTTTAGTTTAATTTAGATTAAATCTGGACGCGAAAATTCGGACGCGCAATATCTGTGTTCAATGTTATAAGATTGTTGTGATATTTTGCTAAAATAATAACGATATATATCACAGAAATAATTCATTTTCATTAATTTAAAAATAAATAAATATTCTGGTAGAAAAATCTTGATACTTAAAATCTCACTCTTGAAATCGGCTACAATATATATATCTGATTTTACATTATTCGCAATGTTATTAATATTTTTGTAAGCTTTTATTCGCATAAACATTTTTTTGTGAAATATTTTTATTGCCAACATTAAATTCAAACACAAGAATAAAATTTCCACAGTAAGAAAACTATAAATTATAATATTTTATAAATATAAAATATTTTTTTTATAATAAATATCATGAGAAAAATATGTATATTTTGTAATATAGTATTAATTCATTAATATTTATACGATGAAAAATTTAGTAAGAAATAAAACTAATTTCTCTATTTATATAATTTTATTATGATGAAATACATTATATTATTTTAACCTTAAAACTTAAAGTTCCAATTTTAAAGATATGAAAAAGAATATCGACACATAAAATATAGATTTTGCAGAGATGAGTTCTTTCTAAGTCGAGTAAAATAAACGATAAGGTATAAAAAGAAAAAAAAAGCCTCGAAGTCTGTAAAGTTTTATAAAACTTTCATTCACTTAATAAGTTTTTCCATTACAAGAATTTCAATCAATTTCGATTCATTGGCACGTTCAAAAATTTAACGGGTTCAAATTCACCCCTTAAATGTCGTCGAAAATTTTTATACTCCGTATATTCGTTATTTATTTTATCGCTTTGCATAGCGTTTTTATGAAAAAAAAAACCTTTATTGAAATGAAATAATAATAATAATAGTAAAAAGAAGAAAACAACGATAACAGTAGAACAAATGAAGATTTCAAGTGGAAACTCATCGCTGTGAATATAATACGTACGGAAAATACGCCTTAGGTTTTTTGTCCGTATAGGAAAAGGGAACTGTATATTTTTACAAATGAACGGAAACGAGAGAAGCTCGTGTGAAAATAAATAAAAAAAAAACTAGGGAACACGGGATATAGGGTGGAAAAATAAGGAAAAAAAAGCACAACAAACACCAGAGAAGAAAAGGAGAGGAAAGCAAAAAAAAAAAAACGGTTTTATAGGCAATCACGAGGGCTCACAAAGGTCCATTAGGACGTCCCCGACGAAAGGTTTCGGTTGAGCTCTTTGTGAACATTGTTGCTCAACAGTGACACGCGTGCGCTTCTAGCACAATTCCATACGAAAAGACCGAACAATCGAACACCGAGAAAAGAAGAGGAGACGAGATGGAAAAAGAAAGAAAAAAGAAAGGAAGAGAGCATTTAAAAAAAAAAGAATGAGAGCAAGGAAAATAAAAGAAAAACAGAGAGCAAGAAAGCGGAACCTTAGGACACACTACCAGAAGAAACCTATTTTTCCGAAACAAATAAGTACTTACGGAGATTACGTTAAATGTTTCCCCGAGTAAACTTATCCGCTTTGTTTTTCCACGAGGATTAGTCGCGAGATTTTCTTTCGGCGACATACGTTTCGGGCACAATAAAACCGTTTATGCGAGAGGACGACGTATAAATACTTGCGATAAATAAAAAATAGAACCGAAAATACACGCGTAATTCGTGGGGGTCCTTCGCCCTTGTTCGCCCGGATTTGCGGTGTTGGAAAACTCTTAAATTTTCCCGCTCCATATACACACACATATATATATATATATATATATATATATATATATATATATATATACATATGTATATAAATATATGTGCGCCATATGTAAACAATGTGAGAAAGTTTATTAACTCGTTTCGCAATGTTTGACTACCACTGTACACGGGATTTGAAACTCCTGGACCATTGAAAGCGACGAGCTACGGCTCGGTGAAAATTGTGAAAATTTTCGCGCTTAATTCGAGAAATTCGCACGCGGGAAAAACGTCGAGTGAATTTTCAGCGCATCGTTGTATGAGCAAATTAAATTAATATACAAATAAAAAAAATACAAACATATACACACATACAATTACATATATGTCATTATATATTTTTGTCATAATTTTATTAGTACACTTAATTTATAAAATAATTTACATAAATGTAGTAAAATGACTGATATTCTCATTTATTTGTAATTTTATAGTTATTATTTTACATAAAAGTACTATATTATAAAAAATATCATTATTAATTTGAAATTATATAATAAATACTATATATTTTTCAAATGGTAGATTGTTTAAAAAAAGTTATATTTTGTTAAGGATTTTTTAAAGTAAATAGCGACATTAAATTTAATATAAAATTAATCACATAAAAGAAATGAATACCTTACCTTACCTTAAAATATTCCATTTTCTCTTTTCAAAGTTAAAATTTATATTTATTTTAAATTGGTATACATTTCAAAAATCTTGAGTCAAAAGTAGTTTAAGTATATATAATTAACATATAATACTTTTGAAAAAATTTTTGTATAGAATTTAATTTTAAACCTATATATTATTTTAATCATTAATAATTATTCAATTAAAATATAATGAAAAATATGAGTTATTTTTTTGCAAATCTTTTTTTATTTAAATGTATTATATACATAAATTATATTATGAATTTAAATTGTTATTTGAAGATTTTTAATTTTGATTAAAAGTACATATACGTTACCATTGTTAGAGTAAAGTTTTTATTAAAATAGAGTTTTAATTTATATATTATGGGATTCGGTGAAAATAATTACAATATACATGAAATTATAATGGAATTTCTAACTATAGTATTTAACTATAGCGGCGTAATTTGTAGTTTCCGTGTTACGAAATTAGTTCATACAGACACAAACTATCAACGTAATGAATTTATTTTAATAGCGAACGTTACGTAACAAAGGTTTTTAGATAACTTTTGGTAGATTTAGTTTTAACGGCAGATTTATAGTTCGCCCAGTGACGTACGTACACGTTAAAAAAGAAAAATTGAATCGAAACACGTACGCGAAACGGGAGAGCAACACGTAACGAAATCACGCAGACCGACGATTCGGAATTCCGTAACGGCGCAAAAAAATAAATGAAATGAAATAAAGACGATCTTCCGTAGCCCATCCTCTAGTCTGGCGGTGTCGGGTGTGAGTGAATATGGAGGTGGTGGACGGGAGAACCGGTCGGATCCGTGGTGGTTATTGATGGTGTATTGCCAGGATCACCCTTTCTGGCTGTAACATATTGATTTGGGCATTCCGCGTGATATCCGCTTCCTGGCGAAGGGACTCAGACAGGAAGGAAGCAATAAGGCTCAGCGATGCCTCGGGTGCCTCGGGAAAATATCGACTAACACTTGTGGAATTCTTCCTGTTTGGTTCTGGCCAGTTTCGCTCGAATGTCGGAGCAAATGACTTTCGTCGTCGGATATGTCGATAGTGAAAAATCAGACATGTCTTCACCCTAAAGTTCACAACATTTATTGTGAATCATTAAATCAAACCTTTTTAATAGCAATGTTCGATGGAATAGATAATCACCCTATTATTTTATTTTTACATCATCAAAGTTTGTTTAAAAAAAAATGAATAAACATTTTACTACTAAATTAAGGAAAATATAATCATTTTTATGTATATCAGAGGTTTTTCAAACTTTTGACTCCCAAGGGTGGGTACTTTTGTTCTCAAATTACAAGTGACGAGCTATTGATGAGGTAGGGAAGGCAACATTGAACAAATATATAAAGAAAAACATGAAAAGTGAGAAACTCAAAATTTAGCTTTTTTGTTCTAAATATGGTTGTAAAGCTCAAAGTTTAACTTCAAAAAAAAAGAGAACTCAAAAAGTCCAGCGGGTAATTGGTAAGCTTACGGTCATTTTTTTGGACACCCCTGATATATATATAATCAATATTAAAATTCCATTAGGAAAAAACGATCAAATTGAAACAGATTTAACGAGGATTTATTTTTCTATATAAACAAGTGAGATTTTAAGTCAGTTTTTCAGTTATTTTTCAGCGTGTCAATTAGCGACATTTCCACGCGGAACATTTGTCAAACCGAATAATCTCGATAATCCGACACGTTCGCGCGCGACAACGGGCTACGAGGTTTCACGGTTTCGATAACGAGATTATGAAATCCTCGCGAAACGTCCTGACAAAAGGGGATTTGCGAATCATCGCTCGCCGTTAATGCGTATAATTTATTAAGATACCGGGATTAAATTAATATCACTTGTTAGGCGTGAGGACCGGTCGCGGACAACGGCGGCTTAACTCGAAACCTGTACGACGGGGAATGTTTTCGAAATTGCAACCCCCCGTAATTATTGTCGAAAATCTCGGACTGTCGTCCCATTTTATTATAAAAAACAGTCAGCTTTTGATAACACTATTTAAAATTTTGCATATTTGTTTTTTTTTTAATATATAAATAGTGATTTTTTTAGCACAACTTTGTTATCAAAGCTCATATGCCAAAAAAAAATTTATAATATATCATCTTTCAATATACTATTAGATAATTTTAAATATAAGTAATGATAGCATATATAAGAGTTAGATGGTATATAAAAAATACTCCAAGTTTTATTCTGATAGTATTTATTTATTTTTATTGTTAAAAAAATAAAATTTGTTAAATTTAGTATTGAAAATAATTAATAAATATAATGAAATAAAAATATATTAACGTGAACTTCTTGTGTATAAAATTAATACTTGAATATTATTAATTTATTTGTATTATTAAAAATTTTCATAATGAAAAATAATTAATACGATAAAATAAATATATATATTACTTTTTTTTTTCGTTGTCATCTATGAAATATTATTATAATTTTATTTCAAATCAATTTTATTCAATGTATATATATATATAACATATATGTATTTCTTTTTATAAGAGTACATTTGTACAGATTGAAACACTGATTGTTTTTATTTAATAAAGCAAAGATCCTAATTCGTATTCTATACGACTCGACCAAAGCCATTTTTGAAATGGAAAATTGTCCAGACTAGTTTTTCTCATGGGGTATTGGTTTAAGTCGATTCTTGGGGCGTTCGTCGCGTTTCTGCACCGTAAGAAAAACCATTTATATGAAATTTTCCACTCGTAATACAATTTTCGCAATATACCTGGCCGCGTCTAATTTCGATTTTACTGTCGACGATTTATAACGGAAAATTTAAATTGACAATTAGAACGAAACGCATAAAAGTGGCGGAATCACGCAATAAACCCCATTTACGACGTGCCATATAATTAAAACGGGTTCGCGTATTAAACGATCGAATATTTTTTCACGACCGACTCTTTTTTTTTTTTTTTTTTTTTTTGTCAAATTCGATTTTAAAAGTGCCCTCGGTAATAATTATCGATTAAGGTTTTGACTTTTTTTATATATATAATTTTGAAAAAAATATTATTTTATATATTTGTATGAATATGTTTGAATCATAAAATAAAATCACGAATCTATTTTTCCATATTAAACAATGGTATTTTTATTATGTATATTTTGAAAACGTTTTATAAATTAAATGGTTGAATCAATATTATTATATATGTGGTCGCATAAATTATTCATAATAATGTTGTGTTCGCATTTTGAAAATTAAATCACATTTGCAAAATTAATTTATAATGACAAATGTACTGGTTGTGCACTTTAACATTTTATATATATAGTTTATAACATGGAAAATCAATTAGTAAAAACATATTTTAATAATGAAAATATGTAACCCGAAAATTCATTGCTTTCATTTAATTTAATTTTTCCATCCGTAAATATTAATATAAATTAATGTTAATTTTATTGCATATAAATATGTAAAAACTGTGAAAGATTGTATTGAGTGTGATATATGTCGGATTACGGTGATAATTAGTGGATAAGAATAGAATAGGTATATCAATACGTCAGTAAGTTAGTGATGCGTTTAAATTTAATTTAGATAGCATTTAGACCATTGCTGTAATAGGACTAATACCGAGAACAACAACAACAACAACAATAGCATCAACATCAGTAACTCCAGAGTAAACAAGCACGATGCACTATGCATTCGAAGCACGTCCATTTTCCTCGTGTCTTTATCGTGTGAGACACATTCGCATTAATTAACCGGGATTCCGGGCACGGTTCATACATCTTCAACGGGGCAACATCGTTTTTGGGGTGTGAGATGTAAGGGTGGTTCGAAGCAAGCGTACCGGGGGGGGGGCGGTGGAGGTGTTTTAAGGGAGGCTGCGAAAGGGGTACAAACGGCGTTTCAAAACGGTGTTAAATTAATTGTGGTACTGATGTTAATTAATGCTCGGTGGCTTGTTTCAGGGCACTTTGCGTAAAGAAAGCTCGCAGGAAGCGGTCCCCCATTAATCAAGCTCGGACAATAGCCAACCGTTTTCCCTGGAGGGGTCGAATAACGATCACCCATACCATATTCTATGCCCTGTGCACCCTTGTTGTTGTTGTTGTTGTTGTTGTCGTGTTGTTGTTATAGGCCTTTTAAGGAACTGTGTATAGTAAGAAAATGATGATGATGATGATGATGATGATGATGTAGTGGTGGAAGAAGAGAGGAGGTCCATGCAAACGAACCGCGTCAGATAAATAATACATTGAATCGGTAGACAAAATCGTGGCGATACTCCACTAGTCGCACGAATACAATTTGATTATATCGCTTGGTGAATGAATGTGAAAGGGTAAACACAGGGTCGAATTTGGATAATAATAATTTAAATATATTCCAAAATGGGGAAAAGATACATAGTTTTAAATATTAAATGTTCATAAATTTTTATATTTAAAGGTTATTTATAAATTAATATATTCAATAATAATATTGTATTAATTATAATATATTTTAAAAATGAAAATAAATTAAAAAGAAATATCCGAATCTCTACAAAACATTATAAATAGTAGACTTTATATTATTATTAAGTTTCAAAATATATGAAAAGTAAGCCTTAAACGGAATAGTAACTTCTTTAATATCAATTAGATATTGAAAACAAATAATGGAAAGGCTCTGTATTGGAAATCTGTAGAACTAGTAACATCCATAAAAACTTTCTAGTATTGCAATATGGAAAGACAATTGAAAACCACCATCCGAACAATCCTATTAATTTATCTAAGCTATATTTTTAAATGCAATATGTAATAAAAAACATTTCACTTTTTTTTTTTTTTGAAAATGATATTTTTAATTTTGTCATCAATATTAAACGCAAAATTATAAAATCCTACACTGGTCTATAGGAGAGATAGATATACCACGAACAATATACTACAAAGCCTCATCCCCATGTTTCGCACTCCCATTTCACGTTTCGTATACGGTTTAGGAAATTGAGCTTTATTCACGGCGATAGTAAATGGGCACATTGCTGTCGTCATCGTCGGTCTGTTTAGAATTTAATAGCGGAAATTTTAACTAGATCAGAGTTACGGAGAAAAGCTCAGTTTCGACAGTGAAGTTCGTCAGGCAGGACGATTTTGATATAAAATTCAGCGATCGCTCAACGTGTAACCAACTTTATGAACGCGCTCATTGTTTCTAACAAAAGCGGCCGACTATTATTTATACACGTATCAATTATATCCGTGAATTCTGAGCGCAATAAAGTTTTCACCTGTTTCCGCCCGCGTGCACTTTTTACGCTGTCAATTATTCATTGCGTCGATACGGAATTCAGCTTTAATACCGGATATGAGCGGAAAATGTTTGAATTTTCCGCCTTTTCGAACATATTATATTATTTAAAAATATATTAAAATATAAACTAAATATTACTTAATAAAAATAATGGTTTTATTTAACATAACCAGCTGCCCTCCTTTTCTGATAGTTTTTAAAGAACTTTCTTCGTATATTTTTCAACAAAATCCCGCTTTACCATCTACAAAATTCGGTCACTTTATTTTATAGAGTATCATTATTCAAATGAATTAAATAATATAACATTTTGCTCTCGTTATTTTATTATAATGATGTTTTTTTTCATAACAAATTTGATTTTATAATAAATTTCATTTGAAATTAAAAATATTTAAAATTTAACGTTCTTTTTTTATATAATTTTCAATTTGCTTTTATTAAAATAAATATATTCATATCAAAATCGCAGTAAATTTTATTTTGACGTATTAAATAGTATTATTACATCCTTTTAAAATTATATTTTATATTATTTTTGGATGAAAAAACAGGTATTCTATATAAAAATTTGATATACTAAATATATTTTTGGATATTAAGTTCTATTTTATGTTTAAAAATTCTTGTATTTTTTTATATATATTTTATGAGACATTTTTACTCATATAAAAATGATTATATATATATATATATATATATATATATATATATATATATCAATCAGAGGTTTTAAACTTGAAATAATAATGATGACGACGGCATATTTAGTAATTGTAGTGATTATCGTGAAATTGTCAGTTTCTTATCGGCCGTATAAATTAGGCCGAAATTGATGTACACAAAATAATAGCGAAACGCTCAATGAATGCGATAATGACAAATAGTCAAACCGAAACGAACGACATTCACGAACGACCGATTAATCGAAAGAGACGCCGTTAAACGGCATCAACATCAACAAGAACCGGAAGTTCTGCGCGTGACGGTTCCGTTCGTTCGAGCGCGAAAACGTCATAATTCGAAATCCTTTATATTTAATCGAACTGTGACGATGGCTGCCGTCTCTCGTCGCCGGTTTACATCGGTATTTGTGCTATTTTCGGACTCACACCGACGTAACGGTCATTACTTACGCGTCTGCGGTACGGCAGATTAATTACGGTAAATGTACACACACATATATATATATATATATATATATATATATATATATATAGACGGTTTGCGGACCGCCGTTCCGCAATCTCGGTTTCATAAATTGCGGCCGGCAAGTTTGTTTGTTTTGCGGACACACTGTTCGGATACGTTTCGTACCGCTCCTGTTTTTACGCTTGTAAGACGAGAAACGACCGGACTCGATCGTTCGCTAATCCGACACGACGAAATGTTAGCGTGTCTATATATATATATATATATATATATATATATAACGAGAAAAAGCTAATATTTTGAGATTCACGGAGATAATTTTTATCCAGTGGACTCATTAAAGCTTCCATCTTTTCTGCTTGACTACACTATATGCAATGTTTAATATCTGAACTTTTTCTAAATCAATCTCAAAAGATTATATTGAATGTCAATAATCCAATATTTTACTCTATTATTAATTGAAAGAAACTGTGTACAAAAGTTTACTAATAAGGTTTTTTTTTTTCATTTTCTTGAATACATTAACATAATTCTATTTACATCAAGTCTTTGAAGTATATTTGCATATTTTAATGCATTGAATATATGAGATTCTTTTGTATTCTTCTATATAAAATAATATTAAACATATTTTATGTTAGAATCTAAAATTTTTACTAATTTCTTTTATCACTACTATTTCAAGCTATTACCTAAAATAGGTAATATTTAATATATTTATATAATTTTTATAAATTTTAATTTCGTCGTTAATTATATAAGTATATATGTTTGAACATGAACAATCAACGGTTTTGTATGAGGAAAACGTAGTTTATATACAACATGTATTTTGATGCCGACGTCTCTTCGGCTTTGTGTTAACAATTCTATCGTATTTCACGTTGTGATCGATTTCGATGACGCTTAATGTGATTATGTTATATTATATTAATGCCGGAAATTCGAGCGGCATATTTCAATACATCGAACGCTATTACTATCCGAATATGAGGCTTAAATTATTTCGATATTGATTATTTATTGCGGTTTACACATTCGTGCACGCAGAATGTAGAAAAAATATCATTTAGACGATGATATATAAATATATATATATATATATATATATATATATATATATATATATATATATATATATATATATATATATATAAATTTTCACTTATTATTTGTACTGAATTTTATGAATTAATTTATTTCAATAAACAACGTGATTTATATAAATGCTTTGCTTTTGGTCATTTTTCGTTTTATCGCTTTTCTTCTAGACGACAAAGATGTGAACGTGTCAAAGTCGCGTGCGCGGAAAACTCGCGCGTAAAAGAAACCCTCCCAGCGGAAAATTCATCAGTCGAGGAAAAGCGCGCGTGCGTCAAACGTTTCAAAATTACAATCATTCAAGATGGAATGTCGTCAGCGACTGCTTAATAATGAAATATTTCGAATGCCTCGGAGACGTCAGTAGAAAATTTTGAATTACAAACGATCGCCTTCATTCAATGTTGTTTTAATAAATATATATATATATATATGTATGCCTATATATCGACAGTATTGTTGAAACGTTACCCGGTTTTATTAATTATTGATCAGAACGTGATTCTATAATTGGAAGCTTGTTGCGGCGATAATGGACTATTAATTTGTTATTTTAATGAAAAGAAGCCACATCGATAGTAATAAAATCGATTTTAATAACAATTTATTAATTATATACGTATATTAATATATTTATATGAAACCAATAAAAATATAGTATATTTATATATAAAGCTTGAATCATTTAATTTGTAATTTCATCATTATATTTTAATTTTTTAATTTAATTATAATTATATAATTACAGAATTATGTTAAAAAAATAACATATAAATTAATAATATAAATTATTAATTTGACAGTATAAATTTGTGCGTTATGACAAAACATCGCTGTTTGTGATGATACGGAAAAGCGTTTGAATGTTGGCGCGTTCGCGAAAATCTGCATGAAAATTTCAAGCGAAAATTCGCCGCGGTCGAAAAATTTGATTTCACTCAAATTTTCCGCGTGCAATGAAAAACGAGTCGAAAATATATTGCATAAATCTGCTGAAATCGCGGTTTCGGGCCGCGCGTGTGTTTTTACGTATTTCAGACCCGACGCGGCTGTCGCTGCAGAAGAAAACTTTAATATTTTTAGCTTCCCACGAGACCGACCGAGCACACCGAGGTCGAATGGGGAAAGAAAAAAAAATAGAAGAAAAAGAAGAGTTTCCTGCTTTCGTAATCCTGAAAAATATCCCTTGCAATGGATATGACAAGAAGGCTTTTAGTTTATTGTCGAAGAAACTTTTATTAGACGCAGCACGTACAAATGGATCTTGATATCGGACACGAAACCGATTAACCGCAACAACCGAACGTATTATTTAATTAAAACCTTCCGCTTAATTATCATTTAAAATACATTTTTTATGGATTTAAATAATAATAACATTATTTATCGATTTTATAATTTAATCTAATTGAAAACACTAGCGGGAAATTCGACTTTTAATTCCGGCAATGTATGACGTTAACGGATCAATCGAACTCGATTGCGATAAACGCGGAAGCGGCATTAAAAAGAAAAAAAAATCGAAACACAAAGAGAACAAATACGAAAAAAATAAAATGGAACGTGTACCTAGGGAGAGACGGTAGGAAGACAAAGTTATTTGCATTAGTTTTTCGCAAATACGCCTCTGGTAAATTAAATACGGCTCCGCGGAGTTTTGCAAATTACTCCTCCATTAATAATTCAAATCCCCGTCAAAGAATGGACGGGCAAATGGTGCTTGTTAAATAAAACTTCGGCTCCACAGAAAAAGGCGGTCGTCTGAGCGATTTATTGAAGACAAATATTGAGCTTTTTTTATTTTGCGAAATATTCGAGCACTTGTATATATTTTATTATTTATGACAAAGAACATAAATGAAATATTAATATGTAAATTCTAACGATCAGTGAAATAATACTTTTAACTACGAATTAATATTATCATAATTATAGATAGGATTAAATGCTATTCAAATATTACTGTTAGAAAATAATAGATTAAAAATATATTATATAAAAAAAAATATTGACCGAATTAAATATTGTTTTTAAAACCGAATTGGAAAATAATACAATGGTACGAAATATTATAGGTCAAACTAGATTGTAGGATCACGGTTTATTTTTCTATAATGACGTATTTTCCGAGCGCACAATTCTATTGTACATCCGTAGTCGACAAATAAACTCGAGACGTATTTTAGTAATATATTTCGAAAAGTTTTATATCAGAAAATAAACATAATTCTTAACATAACTGTTTAACGATCGTTAAAACTTTCAAAATAACCCCCGTTTTGCCGCTTATATTGTGCATTATAAAAGGAATCTTTAATGTTTGTACACTTTTTGTGTACGTATTATCATACAATATATATATATATATATATATATATATATATATATATATATATATATATATATATATATATAGTAAAAGAAGAGTTGAAACTTCAATCGTAGGCAAATATGTATTTTTGGGGTGGTTGGAAGACAAAAAGTTTTCTTCAATGTTTGCCAAAGGTAGACGGATAACGTTTTGTGTGCTTTTCATACGCTTTTGTTTCAGAGGACCGCACGATGGAAATTTTCGTCATGAATATATCGTTTATATTTTCAAACGTTTGATAAATTTAAAATAAACTGATTTTTTTTTCTAATATTTATTTTAGTTTTTAAACTCTAATAAGTGCGTAATATAATCAATATAGATTATAAATGTAAACATATTTCATTAAACTCGTTGGAGAATGAAAATATATAAACGCTCAATCTTTATACAATCAGTTATAATAATGTTTTTTGAAGAGCATGAATATAGAAGCTTAAGTGTGTTGTATAATATAAATTTATATAGGGTTGCTTTGATCTATTTTTTTTAGTATAACTATTTTAAATAATACCTACATGCTTTAAACTTTATATATTATTATATAATATAATTTAACAGATATATGTAATGCGATCCGTAAGAAGGTTGTTTATATATATTAGACCGGCTATAATTTTTAAAATCTGCTTAATTAACAAAATCACAAATTGAATCAATGCAATATATATATAGCAAATATAATAAAATCATCTCATGATTTAATCGGAAATTTCATCATATTCGATGATATCATCAAAAGTTTAATCATGGTTATTCCGTCGTGTAATAACCTTCGTCTAATAACGTATGACATACGTCGCTTTCATCTACACTATTTCTAAATTAAAAAGGCACACACTAAAAGCTATATAAGATAGATACAAAGCAAACACGTACACATATTTATTTATCCATAAAAAAAAGAGGCAATCAAGTGGAACGTATACGAATAACCATGGGGTCCGAATAGCTTCGAAATAAACAGTATTCATTACTGTTCTTACATATTTCTTATTTTATCGGCACTCAGTCTCGGGTCATAATCATTAAAGCGATTCATTATTAAAACGTAATTGCTACGCTTTCGCTGATAAATTATTATGAAGTCGCCCATACCAATCGACCACCCTTAACAATGGCATCCCCAAAGTCCGACGTTCGCCGCATCCCTCAAATTCCATCTTGCTTCGACACTTATTAGAGCTATTGAAAATTTCGTATTAGTTTTCGAACTGACGTCGTAACGTCGATTAATAAGTCTTTATAAATTAAAACAAAATTATTTGAATTCATATATATATATATATATATATATATATATATATATATATATATATATATATATATATATATATATATATATATATTAATACAAAAACAAATATATTTAAAAATCAATTTATTAAAGTGTTTTTATTGTATAAAATAATATAATAATTTAATGAATGAAAAATTTAATAATGAATAACTTGTTTTAATTTATTTACTGCAAGGTTAAATTAGATAGATTAAGTTAGACTGACAAAAAAAAATGAATCAGTAATTTCTATTCGTAGTTGATACAGTCTTCTTTGATATTTGTATGAAGTTTGAGCGGGATATATTAATTATTCTATGTTAAGCAACTGTTTGTTTATGACGCGATTATATAGTTAAATAGTTAAAAGGAGACAAATCTGGCGAATATGGTAGCTGAACGATGACTTTTTGAAAAAGAAATTTAAGTGATTCAATTTTTTTTTTTCGGTTTAAATTTAATCATTCCAGGTCAAATTTGATCAAATTACGTATAATCATTTTAAATATAATAATAATACTTATATTAATTTTAATCATTCTAAATTATTCAATATATAGAATTCTTTTAATTATTTATGGAGTTTTTTAATGATGGAATTCTATATTATCCAGTTTTTATTAAATTCGTATAATATTCGTAATAGTGAATGAAAAAAATAAAACGAATCGATCGCAATTTCAGACACACGACACTATAAAAGGTAGAAAATTACAGTCAATAAAGAAAATGTAATTTTTATTCACTCAACAATGTCGTTCCACCTTGTTTACAAAATTAGCTCTGGCATTGTGAAGAGGCACTGCGAGCATTTCCGTCACATTATACTTCTGGATACGAGCTTCTATATAAATGTATACTTTTCTACTATAAAGAAGCACTGAAATGCATTCATTTCCATTTCCCGTTCTCCATTTTCGCATGCAAAAAAAGGCTTTAAAGCACACGAACAAGTGAGCAATTGAAGCAACACGGTGGTAAAGCAGTGACAACAATGGGACGACGACGTTCGCATCAAATGACACGTGAAAATTTTATTAATTTACTCATTTTGGACAAAAAGTTGTTAAATTATATATATATATATATATATATATATATATTAATAGAAGTCAAAACTATGCTTTCCAATGGTTAAATTTATGATATTGCAGACATTTCATTGATTTTGAATTTAATAAATTATTAAAAGAAAACTTTATTATTTTTCTTATTAAAACTGTCTTTTGATATTTAAAATTGTGTTATTAATCATATTAAACAATGATATATTTACTTGTGATTGAGTCAGAAACATTAGTTAACTTAATATAGTTGTTATTTTGATTTACCTCAAGTATTTCATTTCCTCAATATCACTAAATCTAAGAGATACAATCTAATCCACCACCTGGAGAGATATTTAATAATAGAAAAGCAACCCCATATTGTATTTATTAATTTAATAACAGTATATAAATGATAATTCAGTACTTTATTGTAAAAAAAATAAATTAAGGTGAATACTAATATATATTATTATTCATATTCATTCTAAATTGGAATATGTTAAAAATATATTTTTTTAAGTTTTACGGACTGATTTATAAAAAAAATGTAAAAATTTTTCTCTAAAAATATCAAAAATATGAACTCTATATAACATTATTAATATTACTTTTTTTCATAATATAATAATAATATATTGTTCACGATACTTGGAACAAGTTAACTTAACATCCAACGTAAAACACTTTGGTAATGTAGACGGAGGTTTTTTTTTCAGCCAAGGAGCAAAAAAAAAAAAAGCAACAAAATATTAAAAAGCTCCGATATTGTTATACGTAGATGCGAAAGCTTCTCGTAAAGTGGGCCAATGCGAGTGAGAAATGTATGGGCAAAGTTGGTAAACATCGCGTGATCTCTTTGTTCTAATTTGACAAGGGTTTATCAAAAGTTCTGAAGGGTAGGCCGTTTTTTTTTTGCCACCCCTTAAAGCTCTCGAACACATACACCCGCACAAACACAAATACACACACACACACACACACACACATTTCGTATTGCGTGTATAAACATTGAACCCTTATTTATAACACGACCGTAAACATTGTATTTATTCAATGGATTATGTGTTTGTATAAGCAAAAACGGGCTCTCTATTCACGTACGTATATTGGTCAAATTATTGATTACTTATAAGTACATGCTTCATGAAATATGTACACGCGCGATTGACTCGATAATTTTATATTTCTTACGTGTTTATTAGAGTAATTTCAAACGTTTACAGGAATTCAAAATGCATACATAAAGTTCAAAGTTCAAGTGTGAAAAATGTTTGGAATACAAATACACTGATTAAAAATATTATTATTCATCGATATTTGTAATCAAATATAAAAAAAATATTATATATCTATTTTTAATGTAATTTATAGTGTTTATTTTTATTTTAAATATACTAATCGTGAATCCTTAATAAAATTATTATATAAATTGTATCTGACAATATTTATTAAGGAAATATAAAAAAAAAATATTATGATTCTAATATCAACGTAAAAATGTCAAAATTATGATATGAAAGTTATTATATTTATATTATAAAATAAAATATTTGAATGATCTTTAACATATAAAATAATAATTTTATTCAAAAATATTATAATATATATAGTTGTATCTTGATTTATGAATCGTTTTATATAAAAACTTTTTCATATTATATTCCAATATCTAAATTTGAATTTAATTTCCAATTATGAATTAACAGATATTCAAAATATTATGTCATGTTTAAAATTTGATAGTGAATTTATTAATATCATTTATATAATATATTTCATATTTCTTATATAGGATAATTTATTGCGTAGAAATATCTTCTAAAAAAAAACTAGCTTTCTAGATATGAATTTTATAATCGAAGGAATTAAATACATATTTATAAAATTATAGTATTATACAAGTTATATATTTAGTTAATAAAATTACAAATATATTTATATTAAAGTCCTATTATTTTCATATATTATAAAATGGACTTTCAAATAAAACGGTACATACATATATATTGACGTAATAAATTTAAAAAAAAAAGTTATATTGCGAATAAACCGACAGTTTAATCTATCGTGTGCAATAATATAAAAGATGTCGCATTTTAATAATTTGCGGTTCGAGTACGCTATTAAATTAACCAGAGATCGGACGAGGCGCGTAAATCCGTTCCATTACGACTTTTACTAGGGAAAAACCCTGGTCCCAGTAATTCTTGGAGCGTGTAATTTAGGAACCAACCCTGACAGTCACGCCGTGTGGAAAAGTCACCCGCAACGACGCTTTTTCAATTCAAAAATATGGAATGATTAAGAGGAAAAGGGGGAAAAATGCGCGAGAGACCGTTTCGGACGAAATAAATAAATAAAAAAAAAAAAAGAAAATTTTTCCCCCTTTTTCCCTCCCTCCTTAGTAATTCATTTTATTTTCATCTAATATATACATAATTTTTTTTATATATAGATAATTACAATATATCAATTTTTTTCTCATTTTATTTTCATCTCATATTTATTTATCATAAAATTTATTATATATACAAAATGTTTATTAAACGAGCGTATTAATTATATTATTATATACGAGAGGAAAATATCGATTTCATCTACAAAGCTGAATTTTAATACGCTTTTAATATTCATAGTTTTTACTAATCAACTTTTCTTTCATAAAGCAGTTCTTTAGAAACTGGATATCACTTTCAAACTTCCGAGCTCTAGTTTACTTTTCATTCGTCAACTTTGCGTTCAACTTTTCGAAATTAATATTTATTAAAAATTTGATGCAATTTAATAAAAACTTGATGAAAAACCGTAATTATTTTTTTGTTTATATATATATATATATATATAATATCTATAAAATTCTTTTTGAATAATCGTTGAGAATTAATCAAACCGTTGAGTAATTTTGCAAGCTAGCTCATTTTATATAAAGCGGATTAAATCAATAATATTACCTATAATATATTTACGTATCGTAAAATTCTCCAATTTTTTTTTTGTTGTCGAAATAGGGGTTGAGTAATATCGATTTATTGTAATACAATTAGCGTTATTCGACTATAAATATTCTGAGTATGCACAAGGCTATAAGCAGATAAATAATTTTGACCGTAACTCACTATAATAGTCCATAAAATTGCTTAGCGAATACCCAAGTTAATGTTTTTGCGAATTACTTCATTTATTCACACAAGTTATAGATATGCTTTCGTAACTCTTATAACGAACAAGAGTTACGAGAACACACACATTCATATAAACAAGCCGTTTTAATTGTTTAACTTGTAAAATGTATACGTTCTCGCACGCGCTTAATTTAATATTTAAGGCAACTGCGTTCACTTCACGCACGCGTTATATTATATAAGATAGCTTTAGCGTTTATTCGCGCGGAAAATATTTATTTGTTTGTTTATTTTATCAAGGATTTTATCCCGAATAAAAAAGTGGTTTCAGCGTATATAGAAACGTACGAATATAATAATAAAATAAAATAACACAGAAAAGCACATTCGAGAGTAAGGGAAAGAACGAAAAATGAGATAGGCCAACTAAGCGAGGGAAAAAAGAAAAGATACACGTATTTTATAAATAATATACGATAACATTTTATATATGGTATGAGGATGTTTTATATTACGCGTTACACCGACTACATTTTTTTTTTATTTAACTTTATCAATACAATAAATACGCATATATGAATGAAAGCTCGGATGTGTATAAATTTTCGAGTCGACGCGAATGGACATTCATGGTGTATATTATTATTATATTTTTCCTTCGTGGCTTGATTCCGGGATGGTTTTGGGGACATTGATTGATTTATTGGTTCCATTGATATTCACAAAATGTTAAAAGCTACTAAATTCGGCGGCTCCGTGGATCCATCAATCTTCCAAAGCCCCGAAGTCATATTTACCGAGTCACTAAAGAGTGACCCTAATTAATGGTTCGCCTTTCTTCCGTAGTTTTCGGCCATCTGATCACATTAAAAAGTAGTGACGAAGGCAAACTCTCCACGATCCACGTTTTTCACCCCCCCCGTCGAAATCCGTGCCCCCAGTCCACTAATTACACAATTCCGCTTCCAATATGTCAAATTCAAAAGGATCAAAGACAAAATTGAGCTTTTGTTCCAGTCGAGAGAGCCCGACGTCAATGGCTCTTGTGGGGTTTAAAAGCTTAAATACGCATAGAAACATTTTCTAACGAGTTTTAGGATTCGGACCTTATTAATTAATATATACATAATCATACATACTTTATATATATATATAATGTAACACCAGAATATTAATGATTTTTTTTATGTATGACCTTCGTAAAGAAATAAAGAATAACAATATATTATTGCATTTATTCAAAAATAAATCGTAAATTCCAAATTATATTACATAGTTGTTTTTTTTTTACTTACCAGCAAACGTTGTTGTTTTATAGAATTTCAATGTAATAAAATTTTACGATAATATAACTTTTTTAACTGTTTTAAAATAACTTTTCTATTTTGTTTGTGAGCTAAAATTTCTATATAATAATCTGACTTGAGAACTATTCACGTATTATAATAAACTTAATGAACGCTTTTCAAAATTTCATTTCGTACGAAAAGTTTCATGGAAACTTTTTATTATTATTACCGATGAAAAATATAGAAATATCAATCGAAAAATTCAAGTAAAAATATGCATTTTTTGTAACTATTACATTTTTTTGGAGTATAATAAAATGTAAATATATAAATTTTATTAATAAAATAAAATTAAACCAAATTTCTTTTTATATATGTATGTTGTTAATTTTAAATCACCAGTTTTAATAATGTAAAAATATTTTATTAAAATATTTCTACGTTATTAAGGAATCTTTTTATGAAATAACAGCTATCAATTTTAAAAATAACTTTAACAAGAGGCATCCATTTTTTAAATTTAAAAATAGTATGATAAAAGGTCGATCGAGATATTATCTATATAATAAATAAATGTACACAGATTTTATTATGAAACGTGAAAATACACAGAAAAAAGAATTGATTGAATCACTCCATCCGATATTGAAAAAAATAATAATACGAGAAAAATATTCGAAAAAAAAATAAAAGTGAAAAAAAAGGGAGAGTAAAGAAGGGAAAAAATGCAATAACAATCGCGAAAAAGTACACGAATCGCGAAAATCAAAACAAAGCCGGAAAATGCCTCTCAGAAAAGGCGCTCTTCATTTTATGAGCCGTCGTCTCTCTGCTAAAGCTGTAAAAAATGAATAAACATTCGCCGAATTTCACCATTGTATTCGATTTATATGGAATAAAGAGCGGTTTTTACTGCGTGACATACACACAAATACACGCAGTATTAGTGAAAACTTCTGATTATTAGTATATTATATATATATGTTTATTATTTGCATGTTTACTATGAAATTATTATTTTTTTAAATTAACTTTTATTTATACTTTATGTAAAAATTCAGATATTATATTAATACTAGTGTGTGTTTGATCAATATGAAAGAAAAAATAATAATTTAATATTTTTGGTATGAAAATGAATATATAAATTTTACTGAATGAATTTAAAGTTAAAAATATTTTAAAATTAAAAAAAAATGTGAAATAATAAATTCTAATTAATGAAAATGATGATTATGGAAAAACAATAAAATCGTATTTATATATATATACAATTATGATGACAAAAAGTATTGTTTTGAAGGAAATAAAAGCAAAATTGGATCAGAAATGCTGAAATATTTACATGAAATCATACAGTAATAAATAGAACTTTAGTATGGAAATATATATTTTAAGTTGTAAAGATAATTTAAGATTAAATTCTGAAAATAAAATAGTATTTGACGAAAAAAAAAACATGCTACACAACCATGAACCTTGCATCGGCGTTAGAATTATATATATATATATATATATATATATATATATATATATATATATATGATGAAAAATTTTATCGAATAGTAAATAAAATGTTCTAGAATAAAATAAGCTATCCGATCAAAGCTAAGAGAAAAATAGTTGAAAAAATGTGAAAGGGTAGAAATCATTTATATGATTTTTTTCTATATATATATATATATATATATATTTTTTTTTTTTTTTTGAAACAGAAGAAAGGGAAGATCATTTCGACGACGATGCCTATGTGCTGGAGCTTTTCTGGCGTTGGATGGCCAAATAGTAGCGATTCAGGGGAGGGTTGAAGGAATGCTCGTGTGTGGAAAGCGTGATTCGTACGTGCGAAATCAACTTTGTATGCAGGAACGGTAGTCGCAAATCGCTTCAGGTGTTGTGGGGAGGTCTCCATTCCCTATAGGGGATGATATCCCTTAGGTGATTTTTTATGCCCTGCCGATTTCTGTGTGTTTCGCCTTCTTGTCGTACGTCATCGAAGCAGACGTGACCTGGAGATGGAAACGCGTCTCCGACGTTTCCCTCGAGGTGATCTTCCAGGTCTTCATGGCAGACGCAGTCCAAACGACATACATATTGTATGAAAGTGAAAAAAGGGTGGGTTTTCACGGGGGGTATTTATGGCATTTTTACGGTTCGATCTAACCCTCCATTACGAACGCCACCACCATCAACCCCTTACTATTTTGCTACTCGATTTTGCCTCCGTCATGTTACAGTGTTATTGGCCGCGACACTACGATTCCTATACGGTTTTATCTAAAAATATATAAATTTGTGACATTTCACATTACCAAGTTACAATTCATGAAAACTAATTATAATATACATCGATATCGAATGATTGTTAGTAGTGATAAAATCATCGGTTAAATATCTATTATGATTTTGGTCACGATTTTCATTTATAAATGTCTGAAAATACTTCGTATTATAACGTTATTTATTATGAAAAAAATAGATAGTAAAAAATTTTATGTTACCATCTCGTATATTAGATAATGATAATTTGAAACATTAAAAATGCAATTAAAATTTTAGATATACGCGAATAAATATAAGATATTTCTAAAATTAAAAGTCTATCTCTTCGAATGATTTAAAGCTCGATGCTGTCGCAACATTTCATTAACGATTTTTAAAATGGAAAAACGAAACGAGAGCGCTTTTTCCCGAAGACGGAATTAGTAATCTTGTATTTTCAGAAATAATTTAAATAATAAAAAAGAAAAACGAAAAGAGGAAGAGCCGTAAAAGAAAAACGAAACGAAGCATTCTATGAACGAGAACAAAAGAACAATGTCGACAATTCATTTGCATAAGGCGGACAATTTCTTGGTGGAATAAACATCTCGGTGGTTTATTTTCGCAACGAAATCTGTTTAAGATATGTGTGGAATAATGTAATTACACATGTTTATTTTGTAAATACATTTGCAACAGCGAAACGTTATATAAAAATAAATTTGTTTATTTTTTTTCCTTCATAACACGAGACACGAGTTATTTATGAAAACATTTTTATAAAATGTAATCGCTTTAATTATAATTATATATATATATATATATATATATATATATATATATATATATATATATATATATATATATATATATATATATATATTAATTCAAAGAATAGATGAATCAAATTATTTTGTTAATATTTAAAATACTACACATACACACATATATAGTATTAATTATATTTTTTTATATAATTAAACTTTGAAATTACGTACAGTGAAACGTGAACAATGTCGAGTTATTAGCTCATTTGTTATTATATTTGTATCCAAAATTTATGTATTTCATATGAATTTAAAATAAAGCATAATATTTTAGAATATTTAAATAATTGTCATGTATTTTAAAACACATTATAGTGAGAATGGATATTTTGAAAAAAAAAAAAATATGTTAATGAGATGTATCTTTTTTATTTTCTACTTTCATTCATATATTATATTATAATATATTTGTACAATTAATAATTTTAAAATTGTTTAATATAATTATGGCTTAAAGTTAACGTGTGGATCGCCAACCTTTTTGAGGAGACGGCATGAAAATTTCAAACATTTTTTTTTAATCTTTTAATGTAAATTATTTCAACATCTGAAGAACATAGACGACATCTAAAGTTTTGAAATGATGTTGTATATTTTTAAAAATTTATATATGAAACGATCGAATCGTAACCGGTTTTTTTTTTAGTCATAATTTTAAAAATTATATTATAATCCAATATATATATATATATATATAATCATAACAATTTGTCACGTTGAAATCATTATATGCGACGTGACAGTTGCGCGATGCGAAATTAATTAAATCGGACAGAGGAACATCTCGCGTCGCACCAATTACGCCAAGGGGACGGTTCACTCTGTTAAACGCCTAAACGGGTGACGAGCTTTAAGGGGGACGCGCGGGAGTGTTGGGCGGTTATTTTACGAAACGCAAAACGAATCGTTCGGAAAAGTGGGCGGCGGTAGGGCGAGGGCGGCACGTCGAGTGGACGCCCCGTCGGCCGGTTAAAACAGATTTAATTAATTTACATACCGTACCGTCATTGTAACTAATGACCGGACAATTGTGTGTGTGTGTGTGTGTGTGTTTTTGTGCGCGCTGTCAACGCTGTAATCGCATTGTTTATTTATTACGGCCGTAATTGCTCATTTAAAAATATTTTATATTGGCATGTTGCAATCGATCAATCTTAACGATCACGTTCGTATATGTCGAATTGTAGAGAGATAATATTTAGTTATCGCTTAGATTAATGTCAAAAATTCGATGTGTTACAATGACTATTTATATTAATTTCTTTATGACGATTTACCATGCTCTATCTGTATAAAATAACATTCTTTTAAAAAGTGATAATATTTTCTTATCTTTAATTAGTTCTTAACCACGTAACCGAAAACTGAACTGCATTTCCGGCATTGAAATTGAAACTTTTTTTTGGTTGAAATTTGACAATGTTGCCAAAAGAATTATTTAAAATTTTTAATCATTATATATACGGAATGATAATACGATTATGTATAACTCAATATACTGTTTTTTTTAATGAAAATTTCTGAAATGGTGATGAAAATTGTTTTTTTTTTACATTTAGAAATTTGTTCAATAAATTCGTATATTCTATATAAAACCACTAATTAATAAAAGATACGTTATTTTTCGAAACGTCTTTGAGTGCAAAGCGTGAAAATTAGGGGATGAAAAAAATTTTTTTTTTAATATTGAATATTTTAATAGTTTTCTAAGTATTTAAATAACTATAAAAGAAATTGGGAAAAAATGTTTTATTTTTATTTTTAATAAATATAAAATATGAATGATTTAATTTGGTAAAAATTAAAAAAAAATATCTTAGTCCATATAAATGAATAATAATACTGAAATATTATATATATTAAATAAATCGTAAATTTATTAGATGTAATATTTTCAGTAACATTTAAGACGTTAAATAATACTGAAAGACCAAATTATTTATAAACAATATCAACTAAAAGAAGGTCAACATGTTAAAAAAAAAGGTTTGCTAACTTTAAAATGATTTTGAATAAAAATTTTGAAATTAAATATATCAGGTAAGAGATTTATTTATATTTCGCAAAATTACCAAGACGTAAAACTTTATCCATATATTCGTAATTATAACGAAGATTTTAAACGTTTATGCCGTACATGAAATTAGGTTTGCATATTCAGCAGTACGATAAACGATTTATATAGGATTTAATTAAAATTACGTTAGAGTTTCATTCTGGATACATATGAATAATATTTAATATATTAAATATTATTATAAATTTCACATTTTAATATGAAAAATCTCACTTAATAATGATCAATATTATAATTTATTTTCGAACGTCTCGTAGACTTTATTATGTGACATAATTATAATTGAATATTAGTTATAGATCTAGTCGCAGTGATAAATTATGTAAATATGTGTTTATAATGGATATTACGAATAGAATTGTATATGTGTTGTGTGATTTAATAAATGAACACGCACTTGTATTATTAACTGGTTCAGTTTGGCCGCACATGGTAACCTGAATAGCCACTAGTGCGACAGTTACTATACCATGATAACTACTAATTATGCAATTGTGGTTAAGGATGAGACATCATTGTAAGACTACGTTGTCAGTGATAACCGTTTAATATTATTATATTTTCAATGATCATGTATAATAATATTTTGTAATAAATAAAATTTCAATTTAGATATATCGCTTTTATATATGGTATGTGATGATGTAAAAAAAAAAATGAGATTAACTTTCAACGTTTTCATTATTTATTTTATTTTATTTTTTATAAATATAAATAATGAATCCTGTGATATGACTGAATTTTTTATGACCGAGGCCACTTTTCAGAATTATGTGGCGCCTATTTATTTATGATGAAGTCGAGTCGGCAAGTCTGCGGAAAAATTCGAATATTTTTCTCTATCGAACGATTTGATATATTGCTGTATTTTTATATATTTTAATAAATATATGTCTAAATAAATAAAATATAACAATATTTTGGATATTTATATGTGAGTAAATAAATTAATTTAAAAATTATCATACATATTTATAATATTATATATAAAATTTAAAAATTTGTGATACAATAATTAATACATATATTAGAAAATATGATAGGTATTAGAATAAGAAATTAAAACAATTTTTGAAAATAAAAATGAGCTAAAATTTAATTAGATTATAAGTATATAAAATACATAAAAAAAAGAAATATACGGCACAAAGTGTCATATCAGAACTTTTAACAAAGAAAAGGTCAAATTCATTTTTTTGTATTCCGTATATATTTTTTGGATCGTTTTATAATGTTATTTTGGGAGTCCAAATTTAGAATATTGTTATTTTTAAATGTGTATTGATAAAAAGCAAAAGGTCCATTCATAACATTATTAATTCATATTTATATATTATATATGTACAAGTTATTTACCATATATCACACATATTTGTCAATATTTATTTAATTATACATCTGAATTCTTACATCATTACTTTAATCGTATTTGAAAATAATTGACATTACATTATTACGTTTAAATTATAAGTTTTCGTCTATTACTAATGATAAAAACATTTGGTATAAAATCTAAAATAATTGGAAAACTCTTATCAATATTTTATAAAGCCCTTATTCTATCTCATATTAGATATCTAAGGACCTTTAAAAAAAATAATTATTTTTTTTTATAATAACAATATTCATGTAATTTATTTATGTTTGTATCGAAAGAAACATATTATACGTATATATATAAAAAAAAGGTTTTTGAAGTTTTCCACGTTCTAATGCGTTGTTTACGTCGTATCTTTTAACTTCTCTCGGAAAGAGAAAAGAGTAAAAGAAAAACATTTCATTTCGAAGTTTTTTTTACGACGGGCTAAAACTTTCTTCGCCTCCTTTCGCTTTACTTTTGTTTTAATTTAATTAAACGGCTTTCTTTGTTAGCATGCATGTGGATAATTTAATTAAAAATTAATTTTAAATATTCCCTTCCACCGCCTCACACCCCCTCGCAACGTGGCTCATGTCAAATTTAAATATAAAGCTTACACGTCACACATGTTTAACGTCATAGTGTTATTCAAAGGAAAAATTTAATTAAAGGTTACGTATATTATTCTTAGAAATATTTCAAAATTTCATGCTTAAATCAAGTATTAAATATGACAAATAAAAAAAATATTTATAAAATTCATTGCCTTATTTGTTTTTTTTAACTATTAATATCTATAATGAATTTAAATTACACTTTGTACGAGTTTAAATTTAAACTGTATTAAGTAATATTATAATTTATATTGTATAATGAACTTTACAAATTTCCGCAAATTAAGATATATAAACTAATACATTGATGACGATAATGATATTTTATTTATTTTTTTGTTGAGTCGTCGATATTGAATGATGGCAATTAGAGTCGTAGATTTAGGTTCCTTTTCTCCTTCATATTTGTTTGAGTCTTATATGAATAAAGAATGTGAAATTGATAGATGAAAAAATAATTTTAAAGTGTGAAATTTTAATTTTTTTTTATCAATGATCTATTAAAAATATAATTGAAAGAAAAATTTTAAATTCGCATAATGAATATATAATCTTATATATATATATATTTACTTCATATCATATGAAATTTTCCAAGTTTTCTGCGGTTTGTGCAGAGTTCGGATTTAATCAAGTGTTCCGAGCCATACCGACAAAAGGGTGAATTGACGGGGTTGCTTTCGCTACCTCGGGTGACCGCACAAGTATATCGGTTTCAGCTCTACGGGGCTCTTAATATTATTATACGGTATTTGAGGGACGATGGACCTTATACTATTTGGAGGCGAGGGAAGTTTAGGGGTTTTGCGGTTTGGACCCCTCGGGAGCACCCTAACAGTGTCATCTGTCTCGTGCATACTGTTGAACTGCAACGGACATTTGCTGTGACGGTCTCTTTGAATAAATAAGGATATATATATTATAATATACACATATATAAAATACAACGAAAATTTTCATATATATATATATATATGCATATATGTAGCTTTTTTATATTTGTGGTGGAAAAGTCGCGTTCACGAAGAAAAATGTTTCCATCTAACGTGACATACGTTAAAAAAAATGTAGCAATGTATCAAACGGACAAAAAGCGACACATTTTCAAAACGACAAAGAAGTGTATCATATTCGATGAAATTTATATGAATAGAGAGATTTATGAGAGACGATTTTTATATAGCTCTATTTAGTTAGTCCAATGAAAAATTATGAACTTACATTAATTTTAAACTGGGATGGTACATAGTATTTTTTCGGATATCATGTATGTTGTGAATATTTATGTTATTTAATAAATATATAAAATGTGGAATGATAGTTAAATATTCAGTAGATTTCAGAATTTGATTGCTGATAAAAAAAAAATATTTTATATATCAATTTCTCGATGTATTTTTGAAAATATATACGATTTAATTATGCAAAAGTGATATTATAATAAATTGATTGTAAGCGTGTATGTATTAATATAATTAGCATATTATTTAATTAAATCATTTGTGTTTAAATGTCAATTAGTCTAGTTATTAATATGTTATAAGGAAAATTATTATTTCAATAATACATTGAATATATCCGATTGTGAAATCAAATAGTTTACCTATATATTTCACTATATCGAAATAATACTATATAAATATAACGAAACATTAAATGAAATATTTGTTATAAATCAATTTAATAAATATATTTTTGATTGAGAAAAATATATATGTATGTTTTCAATCTGCATATATTTTTCAGTAAATTAAATTAATTATTGAATTATGTTGGTGTAAATATTTATATAATATATATGATGTTTTAATATTCAGTTTTCATTAAATTTATTTATTTTTCTACTTTTTGAGTTTTATAAAAGTATTTATATAAGAATATAGATTAAATTGAAAACTTGTTGCAATTAAATATATATGTTTTTTTTTATATTATGAGTAAATTAAAATAAAATTCAATAGATATTTTAATTTAATATTTTTTATATTTCATATTTAAACAAATTATTATTAGAAAAATATAAAATCGATTCATACAATAAGCCTTAATCGAGAGAGCAAAAAAAAAAACAACCACGAGAAAATCGCTCAGAATTTTCCCCCGGTCGGAAAATCGATTACTTACATACAGCCTTGACACGGATAGTAAAATCCGATTCGTTCAAACGGAGTAACCGGCGATAATCCTGCGACGCCTTTCAATAACAATAAAACATTACACGCGCATTATCCTTCTCATACCATTGAGGGGTGGCGGTAGCGAAAAGGTTAAGAGCCCACTCGGTGGCGTAGCGCCGCCGCTACAATCACCGTAGCGATCGTTGCACAGTCAGCTATGACAAATATCGGTCGCGATTTGTTTGTTTACGCTCTTACTTGAATGTTTACGCACACGCGTTTCATCTGGTTGTCGTGTATTTCTGTTGAATCAAAATATAAAGCTATTCATCCGGAATAGATAATTAACAATAAGATTTTCAGTTCGAATCCGTCATTTCCTATATGTATATATATATATATATATATATATATATATATATATATAGAGAGAGAGAGAGAGAGAGAGAGAGAGAGAGAGAGAGAGAGAGAGAGAGAGAGAGTTAAGTCCGGATAATATGACATCAGTGTAGTTTAGCTTCAGTAATTGTGTAATAAATGATATTTTCAATGTAATAATATATATTTTTTTCGGAAATCGTTTAATTGATAAAAATATATAAAATATATAGAATTCAAAATAAAAATAGAAATATTTATGATAATCGTTTCTAGGATTTTCTCCATAGTAACACGAGATTCGTACAATAAAAAAGTATAACAAATAAATTGGTAGCCATTTTGCATAATATGGCGTATATACGTTTCGTAGACAAATTTTATCCGAACGATAATTTTTCTTTTTTTACGCGAAATTTTACAAATAAGAAATGATACTTGCGCCGGGAATTTTCTTTCTTTCTTATTTTTTTTCTATTATTATTTTTTTTCCAACGTGTTTGCGATCGCGTGGGAAAAACTAACTATTGCCGCACAATAAAAGACCGCCCATATATTTCAGCTGAAAATAATATATAGCCACATGTCATATTGCTCGGACTTCAGCAAGATGTTTGCAAAATATTTCATGATTTGGATAAAATATTAGGCTAAGGAATGAGGAGAAAAAATGTGGATATGTACGAGAAAAAAAAGTTATGTATCATATGATGTAGTGTCGGCACTAAAGTTTCACCGCATATACAGTATGATATATTTTTTGTTCATTTATAATTTTTCTATTTATATATTATTTTGTATATATATATATATATATATATATATATATATATATATATATATATATATATATATATATATATATAATAGTTTTCACGTAATTTGAAAATATTATATATGGAAAAATGTTTGAGTATTAGGTTCAATATCATTAGTACAATTCATGCTTTGTTAAACTAAAATGTTAATTTTGTTAATGTAATATGAAATTTATTATTTAATACATGTAAATAACTTTATACATTATATTTCTCAAAAAAATGTATATTGATATTCAGACGGAGATTAATTAGATCTTTCATCAGATACTTTAGAGCGATGAATAATTTATATACGTTAAATAAATAAATGCAAGAGAAAAAAATATGCGCAAAACAAAAATAAAATTTTACTCGTAAATTACGAGAAGATAAACATAATGAATGTAATGTAAAAGGCGAATGATTAATAGCTTCTTAAATGAAGAGTTTTTTTTTAGCGAGCCATAATATTCATTTCGGATTTCTGAAATATTTTACATGATATCGATTATTCGTGTAAATTATGATTTATTATACTTCTTTGTTCGGAATTTTTTAATTTAAAGTTCAAATGCAAAGAACGTTTTAGCGCTTGAATATGCATCATTTATTTTGTTTCGTAAAAATCAAGCATAAATTATTATATATTTATTTTTAGATTTTTGTGAAAATATTTATATTAATATAAAATCAAAATAAAATGATGAGTATTTTTGTATACGAAAATTAATTCTACTTTTTAAAAATAAATTGTTATATTTTTTTAGATGACCTTTAGATTGTCTCTCGAGACATCAAAATTTAAAGTACTTTTTACTCATTCGGAATTTATTTTAATTACGATTTTCAAAATATACAATTTTTTCCGGAATAAATTATTATTTAATATATATGATATTTATAATCAAAATTTATTTTATTTTATATATTTATATATTCATAATCAAATTTTATGTTATTAAAAAAAGTCATAAATAAATTCAAAATATGAGCAAGCCTCAGATTGATTTCTAAAAGCGTAATGTCTTGCGCATTCATAATTGACATAATTTGCGGAGTTAGAGCACAAAATTGCGGCACTTGAAACGCTAAACTTTCAAGGTCATATTTATCAAAATCGCCGACAAAATGATCGTGTAAAATTAACAAACTCGATTCTGGAAACTTTTCAAAAAGTTCACGACTTCAAACAACAAACCCCCAAACATGGCAAAACAAACCGTAATATTTTGATAACAAAAAGCAGTTTGAGTAAGGAGAGCTTTTGGAATAACTGTTTTCTGAAAGAAATAAGGGTGAGTAGTTTGGTCATTGTTATGTATGTATTTTGAATTAAAAAAACTTTTAAATTTTATTTTTTATATTTATTATACCATATGCGATTATATTATTTATTGTATATTTAGATTTTTTTTTATAAATTTTCCTATATACAATTCTTTTTAAAATAATCATTAGCTAAATTCAATAGATAAAACTAACACAATTTGTAATCGAGACATTGATCACCAACCAGTAACTCGAATTTGAAACTACCTGATATTTATACATAAAAATGTATTATAATTAAAAATAATTCAATTAAATTAAAATTTATCAAAATATTCTATAAACATTCATAATATCAAATCATATATATTTATGGCATATATGATTAAAGATTATATTTTGGACAAAATTTTTATTAAAATTTGATTACACGTCATAAAAAAAATATTTCGTACGATGATAATTTGATTATATTTATAAACAGGCAAATTATAATGTCTCATCCAATATATATATATATATATATATATATATATATATATATATATATATATATAATAAAATATTAATTGAAAACCATATTTAATTCAACGAAAAGCTTGCATACGTTTAATTTTAAAATAAAATAAAATCCATATTACATTGCTGTATTCAAATTTTCACACGTCCAAATATGAAATCGGTATTAATATTCATTTCATTACTTCGAACATAAACTCGACACATTTAATATCATGTAATAGCATGAATATCGTCACATATAAACAGTCGTATATATATTCGTATATACACATATATAAATATATATATATATATATATACATAATGTAATATAGGGAAATAAACGTTGGTTGGCTGGTCTTTTGCGATAAACAATCCGAGCTATTTGCGGTAGACCGACGACGCGTCCCACAGTTTTCCCTCTAAATATGCACATGACTGGAATGCAACTTTATTGTCGGGTGTGAATGATGCCAGTTTACCGCATCGTCCACATAATAAATTCAACACATACACACATCCTCTCGCACATTACATATTTTGCAGACCGAAAGCTCGTTGTGTTTAAATGCAAATTCGCATATTGCAAGCCGCCGTCCCCCCTCCCACCGCCCCCAACGGTACCCCGCTAAACCCGTGCCCGCCGCGGGAAAACGGATACGTGATGGAAAATTCACAAAAGACGTCCGGAAAATGACGACGTACGAATTTTATCCGCTCTTGATGTAATTATTTCGATTGTGCACTGAGATTATTCGGCGGTTTTATATAATATAACGTTGTCGAAACACGTTTTTGAACGTTGAATAATATTGAGTTATATACGCTAATATAACACAACATTGTTGTATAAAATAAAAGAAATATTTTCTTATAGACGTATTGAATCTAGAATACATCATTAATTTTCATTAAAATGAGTATATTTATATATTATTATACAAATAATTATACTAAAATATATTACATATAATTTATGAAAATAATAATGAACGATTTTAGATTTATAACATCCGTAGTTATGAAAATAAATAAAAAACTCGCGAAATTTTCGAATTATATTTTCTTTCATCTTCAAAGTGAAATACAATAATATCATATATTTATTTTTAATGCACGTTCTCTAATCTCAGGTTTAAGTGTTTTAATTACATATTATACAATATGTACAAACGCCGCTCATATAAAATTCCTTTTCTGCGTTTTATGAAAGCTCACCATATAAACGTTATTGAAGTATAAAACGGGTTAATTAAATATAAAAATGAAAATATATTTTATCGTTTCAACTCATATATTAAATATTAATTGCCGATATTTTTTAAATATATCGCTAAATATCATATTGAAAATAGTTCGTTAAAGACGAATAACATTAATAATAAGCAAATATTTGTTTTATTATTATTACTTTTTAATTGGAAATATCAAATTGGCAACCTTTTTAATGACTCTTCGTGAAATGCAAATCAATAATATGCCAACTTCAATAAAACCAGGTCAACTTAATTTATTGACTCTTTTGTGAGTGAATATTTTCTTACGAACACGTATACAATTTTGTATGAATATGTATGATTTTATAAAAATTTTCATTAAAAATTTAATTAAAAAGTAAGACGAAATTGAAAAGTTCAAGTTGTCGAAATATTTTTTTTAATTATTTTCAAAGTCAAACAATACGAAAGATTATTTTTATTTAATCATATATAAAAAATATTGTTGATTATTTTAATCGTCTCAATAGACGCATTGATTTATATACGATTTAAATATATTAATATAAAAATATTTAGAAATTCATATATATATATATTAATATAATATTTTTTTTATAAACGAATATGAAAATAATGTTATCATCAGCGGAAAAAGAGACATATAACCTTCATTGATAGTTTATACTTATATTTGCCGATATCAGATAGGCTCTTATATATGTATAAGTATACACAAATATAGGAAAAAAATGGCACATTTGCATGAATCGTAACGATCTTTGCGGCAGATAGTTAAGAGCATAATACGGTTCGAAATCGGGGGTGTCGCATAAAGGGGTCGCGGTCGTAAAAAAAAGCAGAAGTTTTCGCGTACGTTTATCGTCAGTTTTTTGACGTAAAGCGCGATAATGGCCTTACGTCGAGGTTTTTCCTCTTTTTCATGATTCTTCTCGGCGTTCTCTTCCTACGACGACAGTCAGCTTTCTTCGGTTACCGTTGAGCTTTCACCGAAAGCTTGCGGTCCCGGTTGAACCTCTTACGTACAGCGAAAGTCGATTAACATAGCCATGTCGGGCGTTAAGTCATTTTGACTATGTTAACCTGAAGACTATTTAGATGAAAATAATTATACTATGTGATTTATTATTATTTTTTCATTATATAAATTATTAAATAATAAAAAAATGTGTAATATTTAAATTGTACTAAAATTTTCGAGAATGCATTGTCAATAATATTAATCTTTATTAATAAAAATATTATTGCTATAAACATAGTTTTACAAATTAGAATTATTACTTTTAATTTTCAAGACTTACCATATATGGTAATTTATTATTTTTTTTACATTCTTAGTACACTATTTATATATTTAAAAAAATAATAATTATAATCTTATGTTACATTGAATTTATAGTTTATTAATATAAATATATTAAAAAATATTACATTTTATAAATATATATTATATAAATGATAGATATATATTAACGCTAATATATTTTATTCGATTTTTATGAATAACAAAGGGCAATATTTTATAATTATTTTTTAATAAAATTTTTCAGTTGTGTAAACAAATATTTCTACTTTATAACAGCGGTCTTTTATTGCATCTAATTGATTTGTTTCTACATATATTTTTAGTCTACCATAAATGGAAAATATTTTATATGAAACAGTTAACAGTATAAAAGAATATATTTTATTACTAAAAATCTAATCCAAATATTAGATTTAATTGATTGTCCTTTACAATTCATTAAAATTCTAATAATGTATTGATCTACCTATTTTTTAATATCAATATAGAAAAATAATTTATTAAACTTTATATATATATATATATATATATATATATATATATATAACTGAATTATACAATCAGTGATCTAACTCAATAGAAATAAATCATTAATTTATTTTTTGATAAAACAATAACAAAAAATATATGTATGAAAATATTTATATTTTTAAATAATATATATATATATATATATATATATATATATATATATATATATATATATATATATATTTATATAAAAGAAATTATAACAATTGGAATTGTGGTATCGTTAAGTAACGTTCATTAGAAGAAAATTACGTTTATTGATTCGATTCCACGTGATTTTGGTCGCGTTACACAGCGACCACGTTAACCGACCTTTCACTATATAACTAAATCGGTAGGATGAGACCACCCAGCATCCATATCTGGTTCTCTTTTCCCGTTTTTCCCGTTCGGTACTGGGACGAAGACAGTTTTTATGGTTGCGTACCGATTCGTTCTCTTATCCAATACTGTTATCGCTTGGCTCGTCCTTACCGAGTTACTGCCGCGATAAGGTTGCTGGATGGCGTACTTTGTGGTGACACCTTAAAATGTTAGGGAGACACCCTACTCGCATCCCTCTTCCCGAACCATCTAGGAAAAATGGTCCTCTAGACCATTGTGAGAAAGGCGAAAAAAAAAAGAAATAAAAAAATCTAGCATATAGGTACATAACTACGTGGTCCGATCGTAAACGTCGGTAGTGTTTCCCGTGTGAAAATTCTCGTTAAATGATCGGTAAATAATTAATATTCCGGAAGAAAATTTACGACAGTCCCCCCTTTTGCCACTCTGTGTGCCCCGTTCATAAAAGAAATGAAAAATCTAGACTATAAATTTTAAATCTTTTTATGACTTTTTTACACTGGTCCTACGTTCTCATTTTCTTCTTTTACTAAGTTACGTTGCACTTTTTTAATCCCGTGTTAATAAGCGAACGTTTAGTATAAAATTTTTGCTACTAATTTGAATAATTTTCTTTTAAAAATGAAATATTTAATTTTATATAATTTAAACATTTTTATAAATTATTTTACAAATATATCAGTAAAATAACAATGATTCGTACGAATAAAATTCCATTTTATAAATTAACATCGAATCACATTTACATTCGAAAAAAAATATATAATGCAATATATATACTAATGATTATCGACACTTAAATAGATATTCATTTAAATCGACTTCAACATTTCCCGACAAAGACGTTAACGAGAACGTAAACGATCCGATAGCGGATTAAAGCAAATAAATCAGGGAAATTCGAGATGGAATGGGGTGAACTGAAAAGCGCCGGAGTAAAAAAAAAAGAAAATAAAAAAGAGAGCGAAACGTGGAAAAATACCGGAGAAAATACGTTGAAAAGATAATAAAATGTCATCAGAATCAGTTCAGAGAGTGCAATTTGAACTGTTAAAAAGGTATCCCTTGTTCGTTTGAAACATCTGCACTCCGTTCGCAGAAAATGACACTGATGTAATATTACCTCCGAGAAAGGGTTAAGCGACGCAAATATATTATATAGTTGAAAATTTATAATTTTTCATATGAGAAATATTTTTTATTTATTTGAAATGAATTCATTTCATTTTAACCTTTTGCATTCGAAACATTTTACAGTGTAACTGGCAAAATTTCTATTCTAAACTTAAAATTATTAGTTAAAAAATGTTTTTTAAATTAAAGTTTTTATATTTTAAATTTTCTTAAAAAAAGTATATTGAGGTATACTGATCTATACAATCGTTTTATCATTCCGTGATTATATTACAAAATTTAACTTCAGTAATTTTTCTTGCAAGATTGTCGAGTTGGAACCAAAAAAGTTTTAATGTCGAAAATGCAGTTCATTTTGTGGTTACGTTGTTGCAAATTAATTTAAGGTAATAAAATCTTATCTCTATTTAAAATAGTATAATTTTTCATTTCATAATATTATATAAAAACTGTATGGGAATTAGTAATAAATAAATTAATGTAAATAGTCAATGCTGCTCATCGAGTTGAGTGCAAATGGTTAATAAATATATAAAGTGTGACAAATATTTTTTCCAATATAATATATAAAAGTTGAGTACAATGTTTATAAATGTATTTAAATAAATATGAAACTGATATATTGCGGCTTAAATATATTTTTTGCAATGAAAAAAATGTAAAGCATATCATGCAAAATTGAACTCATGACCTGTTTCATTGCGTAGAAGCGTGAAAATTCTAGGCTATCTTTGATGTCCTGGATAGATACTACACACTCACAATATTCAGAAAACACAATAGAAATCTCTTTATAAAAATATCATATAAAATTGAAAAAAAAAAAAAACGATTTTAAATATAATAATATTTGCATCGTTATAATATATATAAAAAAATTAAATATAAAAATATGAAACACGCTGTATATACTTTGTTATAATACAGACGGATATACTTCGTAGACGATAAAAAGCCTTGCACAAGCGTCGCAGTCAGTCGACGTGGAAATTCCTCGTGCGGTTTGACGGCGGGAATAAAACGCCGGGATTATCGTAGATTTTATGGGACAATTTTACAAAAGGATCCTCGCCCGGCTGTTTGCGCTTGTCTCGGGAGGCTTTCACTCAATCGGAAGGTTGTCAATCGGGATTTCGGGATTTGGCCCCTGTGAAGACGGCGAACGATGAAAGAAAAGAGGCCTACAGGAGGAAAGCAAAAAGAAAAAAAAATCTCGGCCTCGTGGAAAAAAAATCGACTGAAAAAAGTCGGTTTCCAATGTTGTTATTATTTTTTTTTCTACTGCCAGCCTTTTTTCTGATTTTCTTTATGTATACATTCATATATATTTATATAGCTTTTTTCCTTAGCTTTCGACTACGTTGTAAACGACGACTTTTCCTGCTCGAACGCGCCATTAGAGAGCAATGAACTTTTTTATTTGACAGATCAAACATAAATATAGATAATTGTAAGTGATTTAAAATCGTATATTTATTATATAATATGTATTTATAATAATAAATATATATTTTTTTAAATCAAATATAATGTATTATATGATATAAATAAAGATAAATTAACGTCTTGTTAATTGAAAAACAGATTTGTAGCTGAAAAGGTTGATTTGTTTACACACACACACACACACACACACACACACACACATATATATATATATATATATATATATATATTAAGTTTTAATATTTTTTTATATCGATATGATAATTATTTAAATGCCATAGTTTTAAACATAACTACATATAATTCATAATAAAATATTATTTTGAAATTTTATATGAATTAAATATTATCGACAAATATTAATTAAACATAGTTGTGCTTTAATATTTTTTAATTGAATTATATAATTTAACGCTATATTTATATGTGTGTGCATATATTTTTGACTTTTATATTTTCATTCGTCGCCTTTTCTCAATACCACCATCATAATATGACGGAATAATTGTCGTTAAGTGTGGATAAAGGTTTTTTCCCTTGCCGAGTTTCAAAGGTTAACGGCTAAGAGGCACTTGACCCGCCTTTAGTCCCGAACCGTTTAAGTGACTAACGCCGTACCGGTTAGGGAAAACAAAATTAATGCTCGGAACTATATCAAAGCTAAACACTACAAAAGTCTTCAGATTGTAGACCCTCTACCACATCCACCCCCCTCCTCAAAATACTACTACAATACGTCTATATCCTTTCCGTTTATATTTAGTAATGTGTATATATTTGTGTCTATATATATATATATATATATATATATATATATATATATATATATATATATATATATATATATATATATATATATATATATATATATATATATATATATATATATATGTAAATGTATAGAGGTTTCGTACTAATTGGGGAAAATTCGCAGAAATAACAGATAAAGCACGTGAAGGACGCATACAGACGAAAACTAAGTTTTTCTTAGAGGAAAAACATTCGATCTACGGTCGAATCACGTTATTATGTAAGCAAAGTCATCATTAACCGGAAATTTATCTGGCGTGTTCATTTACGCAGAAAATTCATTTATTATATATAGATGTAATATAATTATATATATATATATATATATATATATATATATATATATATATATAATTATATATATATATATATATATATATATAATTATATATATATATATATTTATATATATATATATATATATATATATATATATATATATATATATAAATATGGAAAATATTTTACTATAAATATGTTAAAATTATAGAAAATCAAATAATTGATATGACATATAAATGGGTACAATAAGCGAATTATTTATGTTTGTCACATAAGTGGAAATTTCATGTTTGCTCGTCGAGAAAATTATCAGTTTTTACACGTTGCTATAAATTTATATGATTTTGGAGAGAATTTGTTAATCATTTTGGATTTTGCTTTAAAAATAAACTTTCAAATTTCATCAGCTAAAATGTTCGTTTTTTTTTTTAGAAATCTGTAAAGCGTAAAATATTTTATGAAAATTGAAAATATTTCTCGTAAAAATATAACACACACATAAAGGAATCAACGAAATTTTTTGTATATAAATCAATATTTATATAATAATGTTTCAAAAATTGATATTGACTTATATATACATGAAATCATCTTTCATATCCATGTTAAGATTTAATTTCTGTGTATAAAACTAATTTAATTTTAAATTTATCAAAAAAGTAATATTACAAAAAAACGATGTTTATAATTGAAAGTTATCGGTCCAAAAGTACATACTGTAAAACAAAATTTATTTTATACACATTTATAAAATGAAATATAGTCGAAACGGACAATTTCGTTTATATTCCATGAAAATAATTTATCAGTGTCAATTTATGCGCACAACAATGATAATTTTATCAAAAAATTCGAAACGTACACCGCGTTATTATTTATTTTGCAAATAGTATACAAAATACGTACAAAAAATTCCACAAAGCTTTTAAGCCTTTTATTGCACACAACGTGATTTTAAATAAAATTAAAACAATTAATTGTTGCAAAACATACGCTCAAAGTACTGACATCAAATGGACAGTTATTGCAATATCATATATTTTATTTGATTATTATAATAAAAAAAAAAAATAATAATATACAATCTTAAAGTTCTTTATTTTAATTTATGATGTGAATTTATGTATATATTTTTTTCATATAATAAAATCTCATATTTAAAACGGAATAAGTATGGGTGTATACATTTATATATATATATATATATATATATATATATATATATATATATATATAACTGAACTAGAGCAATTTTACCGGTATATATTTGAAATGCACCCTCCGTACCGGCAATAATTTTCAATACATTTTATTTTTTTAATAACAAAAAGACACACATTTCGATATGCAGACATGCTGGGAAATTGAGTATGCTGTTCATGTTCGCATTTTCTCAGTTTCATCGTGAACATCATTTCTCGTCATACCTATATATATATATATATATATATATATATATATATATATATATATATATATATATACATATATATAAGTATACGCATGTAAGCATAATATTATATATAATAGTATAAGTTGGTAAAGTTGTGTGCGCCCCGGAAGTATTTTCATATGAAGTGGGGGGTAGTTTTAGTTTAACAATAGTTCTTCGAAGTGGTAACACATGCGTTCACGTCTTCGATATAAACTTTCCACGGCATCGTCGAGGATTTTGTATGGGAAAAGGGGGGTGCCGCGACAGAGGGTTGGTAACACGGTGTGAAAAGTCGGCAGTTTTATCAGGCAAAATAGATTTGAGAACCATAAATCTGTCATATTGTGCCGCACACGGCGGACACGTGTGACAATTCAAAACGTGAAAACAATCTCTAAAGACTTGTGTATATATATTTATATCATATATAAAAAAATATCTTAAATTTATATAAAAAAAATAATTATAAATTAATATACAATAATATGTATTTTTATGATTTATATATATATATATATATATATATATATATATATATATATATATATATTTCATTATTTAATTGTTGTTAAAAAAAAATCAATATAGTAGTAAAATGAAATATTATATTTTGTTTACATTTTAAATATTTTAAAATTTACATATATAAAAATATTTTATACAAAATTTTGTAGCTTGCTTTCACGATGAATTCTATAGATTGTCATTAATTTATTATGAAAGATTTATATTAAAATAAATATTTATTAACATATATTGTACCTTTTAATAAGAAAATATTCAAAAAATAGATATATTTTTTTTTATAAAATTATTATATCTCGACTAATTGAGAACTAAAATTTTTAACTGAAAATTATCTTAATTAATAGACTAAATAAAGATGTACACGTTTAAGATTTCAAATATTATTTATATTAAAAATATAAGAAATAAATTAGTACATCTTTTTATATTAATTTATATTAATATATATGATTTAAATGCACTTCAAACAAATTTAAATTGTTAATATGTCGCGTGAGCATAATAAATTATCCTGTTTCGTGTTCGATAACAGTATATTTATCCATCATTTCCTATATGTATATATATAAATTTATGTATCGTACATGAATGTAAACAGATATAAATATAAATATATGTCTATATATATATATATATAATATATATATATATAAAGATATAATATTTATATAGAGTATATTGTTTGTGAGAATATCTTCGGTGTAAGCGAGCATTTCCTCGAGGCCCATATAAACGTTACTGTCGTAGCATTCGCAACGGGCAGAAAAAGCTACGGCTACGTCGTAGTGCGAAAGAAAACGACCTACGTGATTCCAGTGAAAATTGATATTTTATGATGTCGAACTTGCGAACTCACTCCGTGATGGAAATTTCAATTTTTAACCCTCTAGATATTTTAACTAAACGTACGCCGTGATACGTGCGTACGTTTTAATACGTTAAATGACACTTAAATCTTTCGCGTTCGGGTTCGAAACGCAGTTAAATCTAAGTCGATTTTTTGCTATTTTAGTTTTTTTTTAAATATGACATATTTAAATTGAATATTTTTTTTTCAGTTCAATCACGTCAATTTATTGTTATAAAATTAATTCGTTAACATTTTATACAATTTTTAAATTAATTGTAATAGTGTCACAAAAAAAATCTTAAATAAATGATGTATAAACAGAATATATTTAATTAATAATATATTAAATGTTGAATTATGACGTACAAGAATATATTTTAATCATGATTAATTGTTCCATATATATTAATTTTTAAATTAAAACTCAATAATACAAAAACTAAAACAAAAAGTGACCTAGTTTTATTGACGATAAAATACGGTAAATTTATTTAATTTCACAAGATTATATATTACATTAATATTTCACATAAAATACTATTTATTTATTTTTTTTTGTATTATTCGTACGTCAAAATTGTCGGTATATAATTAAAATGTGCGTTATTGAAGTGTTTATTAATTTTTATAAAACGCCACGTAACGATTTTCGCCGATTATATCAAAAAATAAAAATATTTATATTTATTACGGCAAATAAAAATCGGTGTACCGTAGTTATTTTTCACGACTCATACTCACTACAATCTAATAATATTTTTCATTTCCTAGATTTGCACAGAAAATAATAAAAAAAAATAAAATAAAATAACAATCCAATATAACTTGTCTCAAAAGAATTTTTTTCACGTGATTAATACGTCGACTCGTATTAATATTTCGCGTGTAATTACTTTTTTTTTAATATGCCGAAAAATGCGATCGCAACGTTTATACAAGTGTATAAGTAAACAGCAAAAAAATATGTCTGAATAATTCGAAGAATTTATATCAAAAAGAACGAATTGCCCTCCATATACGGACACAGGCTTAATTTCACTAGGAGATAAAAAAAAAATGTGTATATATATATATATATATATATATATATATATATATATATATATATAGGGAAAGCGTGGAACTTAAAACGCGATAAATACGGTTTCGTGAAATTGCGAAATTAAACGGACATTTTGTCGAAATGTAATATTAAAATTCGCAACGGACTAATGGGGGGTACAAAATATTTTTTAATAAATCCTAATTGGCGACCTCAAAGGCAAAAATAAGGACGAAGAAAAAGTAAAAATAAATAATAATAATAATAATAATAATAATAAAAGGAAAACACCACTCGGAGGCTACTTTACGGCTTGTAATTTTTCGTCAGCTTCCTTCAAATCTGCAACACAATTAAGCGCAAAGAATTTGCTCGAAGGCATATCTTATTATATACATATATATATATTTTTTAAAGCTTAATGTGAAAAAAGCTCTTTGTATGGTCGAAATGTGGTCGACGGCGGCCATGTTTGAAATGCGACAATTATGGCGGCGATAAAAATTAGCCCGTATTTCTATTATGCGTTATGTATATTGTAATGAAATGAAGGAAATGTCGAGCGGTTTCAAAGTCGTTTCGTATTTGTGGTCAAATTGCTTGACATCAAATTATCATATTTATTCGCGAAAATAATGTAATTCAATTTCATTTTCATAATGCCCGTGAAATATTTCATTTTATATTTATGTATTGCATTATATTTTATTTTTAGTATCAGAGATGAAAGCGTCTACCGCGGCTCTAATCCGGATCTTAAAAAATAACTTCCGGATAATTTGACGATATGAAATGAACAAAGAAATTACAAAAAAAAATCACAAAAATTAATTTGATTCTCACAGCAATCAGTACTTAATAAATTTATATCATTTAATAATATAATATAAAATAATTTAAATATTTATTACTTCTATAAAATAATATTGACATAAAATCTAATACAATTAATAATTCCTAATAATATATTTTAAATCATAATGTAAAATATGTTACATATATTACATTTTTCATAATGCTAATATATATATATCTGTATAAAATATAATATTAAAAAATGATTTTTTCTTAATTATTTTAATTTATTTTGTGTGTTTTTATGTGATAAAATTAAATTCTGTGACATGTGTCAAAACACGTCAAAATGAGAATGGTAAATAATACATTATTTATTTCAAAAACACGAAGTGACCTAATGTGAAATTTTGACATTTTTATATGATAATTAATCGTTTATGTTCGATAACTTTTTCACATTCGGTAATGAAATTATATCGCGATGAGTTTCGCCCAATTTTTCATTTTTCATAATGACAGTGTTCACTTTTAAAACGTTGAATTTCGAGTTTTGCAAAATATATTTAGTCGAAGATATTATTTCATAATAAATTATTACTTATTTTTATATTAGCTAACATTTGTTTATACAATCTTAATTTTCTCTTTCACACGTTTGTTTGATCTAATCAACTATATTTTTTTAAAATATATTTAGTTTTTCTTCTGAAAATTCATCATACATATGCGACTTCGATATTTAATTTTAATATTTTAATCGCCCATAATTAACGTGACTTAATCGTGCATTTTAATTTTCGTTATTATCAGAATTACGTATATCAATTAATTTTTGAAATATTATAAAAAAAGAAATGAAACAATACTCTTGATTGGGAACGGATGGGTATAAATTGAAAGTTATAAAATAAAGTACCGATTTTTATCCATTATTCATGTTTTTTTTCCCGACGTACAACACTATTGAATAAAATCGGTATATATCCAAGTGGTTTGATGGGCAGATAGAAAATTGAATAAAATCCAATTATTGGAGGTGATGCACAAAATCTAGCGGTTTGAGGTTAAAATTAAAAAGCGCTCACTCGGCGAATGGGGTAAAATTTACCCAGAGCAATATCAACTTCGGTCCGTTGATAACTGTGGCGTATATATCGTAAACTATCATAAATAACTAGTGCGCAAAAATATGACAATATAAATCAAATTCGAATCGATAAAATTGCTACGCGGGCGAAATTGATGCGACAATTTTATTTATTTTCGCGATTAAAAAAATCATCTAATAAAATTGTATTTAATTAAAATTGTTTTTGTTTTTTGAGTTATGTGAAAATAATATTATGTCGAAATTATTTTTCAATGATATACTTTTTAGTGAAAAGCGATATATTTATGATGATTATTTTTTTTAATTGAATATAATATAAATTTTAATATTATATTCAGTTTCAAATGGTGTTTTCAAACACATTTTCGCATCGGAAATACCGACAAACTAGTAAATATGTTATTTTGTTAGATTGTAACGCTGCGGATGGAATTTTTTCAACCCTCACACCATTCGATTTGATTTATGTGAACGTCCCCACGTTTCGGTGCTAAATGCTAGAAAATTGATGGAGCTACCCTCGCGGATGCAACTGTCGGAAAATTCCGAAAATGAGCACGGGAAAATTTGGAACGTGACGTCGACACCTGAGTTATAAATCAATTTTTACGTCGCTGAAAAACGTAGTGTTCGGTAAGCCGCTGAAGCGTGTGTGTCCTGTTCGCGCCTGTGTAGTCCTTTGTCTTCAACGTCCTGCGAGTCCTTCTTTTCATTTTATTTTTTTTTCTCTCCCCATTTTTCTAGGTTCTCTATTTTTAGGTCTCGGCACTCAGGACCTTTCGTATTCCGAAGAGCATAAATCATAGTGCATGTTTCCCAAGTGCATTTCTGTAACGTCATGTGCTGAAAAAAATACATATTTTTCTGAACATCGAATCTTTCAGCATTTTTTTTATAATATTATATATTTTACAAAAATTCATAAATTTCAAAATTTATATTTTTATTCTTATACTTCAATGTAAAACTAGTTCATCATAAAATTAATGACTTTTTAAATATATTTTTAAAATATGAAAGCGGATATTTAACATAATATACAGTTTATAAAAAAAAGCATTAAATTCTAAATATAAATTTACATTATGCGTTATTTTATAGTATATATTTTGTGTACATACTAGAAAATTTGATTTTGACATAAAAAGATGAAAAATGGATTTCTGTTGTGTAGACTTTACGATGGTAAAGTTTTCAACATTGCGGGGTTTTGATAATGAAAATTACAAACTCATCTTGCAAATAATTACTGGCGTAAAGTACCGATAATAAAACACGGCGAAAAAAAAATTTTTTTTTCTAAATATTTATTTATAATAAAACATTTTTTATTATATTTAAAAAAAATTATATATATATATATATATATAAGGGGAAATTCTCTTGAAAATAACAATCAGCGTCAACATGCGAAGAAACATGTTTTTTTTTTTTTTTTAGATATACTCGCATGCAAATATGCATAATTTATTCGAAATCGAAGCGAAAAATCGAGCTAATATATATATGTGAGGGTGAAATTTTCGTCTTCATTGTCAATTTATACGGGCGATATACGAGTGCAACGTCAGCCTGAGATTTCTTAATGCATCGCGTGCGCCGCTTTTGTCGACGTATATCATTCAACACGATGTTACGAAGATTTCCAACGGTATTTCATAAAGAACATTACAAATTGGCTAATGCATTTTCTATGTTTATGTCTGAAGTATATCAGAGACACTCGAGTATATTCCGGCACATTTCATTGTGACATATTCTGATGACGATATTAATTTGTTCACATATTGCATATTTATAGAACACTATCTGGCAAATCGACTATTTCATTAGTGAATATCATATATCATTATATATAATATGTATATATTATATCGAATTTAATTTATAATATATAAATTGTATATTAAGTAATTTTACGAAAAAAATAAATACAAGTATTATGTATGTACAATGTATATATATATAACTTTAAAAGTTGCACTTTTGAGTTCTATCTACGAAAAACGACCCTTTCTTTATATTTGATCATGCATATTTTATTCACTTTCGCTCGCTTGTCAATCTATTTAAACTTTCTTATAAATTAAATCTTCTAAAGTCAATCCGTGTTTTATTTATTATATATATAATATATATACAAATTATTTAATTTTATATATTAAAAATTGGTACATTATCACTGAAAAAATGATAAGTAATTCTATATAATAATTATATTAAATACTTTGATATATTTGAAAATCATTAATAATACGATGATTATTCATTTTGACTGAAATGATTTATGTGTATGTGTGTGTGTGTTATGTTGAATTTCCTATGATTGCCTTTATATTGTAGAATGACCATGGCATCTCAAGGGGGGAAAACTTGGATGATAAACGATCTTCGCAAATGGACCAAATATAGAGGAAGAACAAATTCCCTTTACATGACGAATCGACCGTCTCTCCGAATAATAATTTGGAAAACCCCCTTTTTTGGACAGCGAACGAACATTCATTACAACAGACATAGTAATTACCGAACCATTAAACCTAAATGTAGTATTGAATGCAACTCGTCTAGTATAAAGTTACGGGACCGCACTATTAAACTATACGGTTTTCAATCGATTTTTCGAGAAATTTTCACGAAAAAGTTCAGTATATTAAATCAAAGTTGATATCTGACAATATAATTTGTATGAAAACAGCATATTTTCAGACAAACTGCGTCGCACAACTCGTTAAAATTTCGAAAAACGACGTAATTAGTGCACTGGATGAAATGCGGTAACAAATTAAATTTCATCTCAACAATTCAAAATGGAAGAATAATATAATATAATGAATATTTGCTTACATAATCACATGAAATTAGATTTTATCACTGAAAATTCTGGTTTAATATTTGTCTTTTCAAAATTTGTTTCAACTCGTATATTAATTTCTAACATAATTTTCAATAGAACGCATCATAATATTGATAAAATTTAACAATTTTTTATAAATTTATAATCATTACTTAAAAGTATTAATATTTTTATAATATAATTTTAATCAATATCAGAATTTTATATACATATAGATCGATGAAAATTACTTTCAAATTCAATACCATTTAATGAAAATTATTTGAATATATAATATACATATATCTATATAAAATTCACAGTTAAAACACCGATATATTGTTGCACATTTTTATTTGTAAAAGATATTTCATCATTATTAAAAATATATTAAAATATGATATGAAATTCTCAAACAAACAAACAATAAAATTGTACACAAAATCAACAGTTTTAATTAATTCTTATAATACTTCCATAATAGATAATTTGAATTCGACCACTAAAAATATAATATATATATATATATATATATATATAATTTATCTATTGATTCAGCATATTTATAACGAGATGTAAAATATATTTGATTGTCGTATAAATATGTATAAATAAAATTTAATCTCTAACAATTTCGTCGATCGAATAGCCCAAATTCAATTACGACGCACACGCATTACCGTTCGCATTTTACTTATATATACATTTTTTTTTCCTTCCACCCTTCATTATTTAGAGTGCGTTTGTGTATTATTCGCGCCGTCGGATTTTTTTTCCGCGAGTGTGAGACCACCCTGTATGAAGAAGTGAAGCTAAAAATATATATAGGATGTTTTTTTTTATAAGTATATAAAATTTTAAATTTAAATAAATGATGCTCAATTGCTGTAATGAACTATGGTTTTTATAAAAAATTTAAACGTATTGGTCAAAATATGTTATAATGGCATATCAAACTGTATACAATATAAGTAATGGTTGCTAAAATGGTGTACATATCAAAAAGCGTTGTTAATCTAAATTTTTATATTATATATTTATAAAAAAACATCCTATATATATATATATATAATAAAAAAATGAAATAAAATAGAATGAGATATAAAAAAAAATCTGAAAAAATCTGTGAAGTTTTCCTACCCTCCAGACGGCAAAGGTGGGGTCCGTGTTCATCATTGAATTATTCACAAGTCAATCTTCTAAATCAGCGTCTCTCTCGGATTCGGGTCGCGACCCTCAAGGGATGAGGTCGCGAGCACTTTCGGTGTTCTCGGTTTGCTAGCGCGGGGTGAGTTGCCCGAAAGTATAATTTAGTATAAGGGTTCGGTCCTCTCGGTGGGTCGGTTTCGAGGGATTTCCAGCGTGCGGGCGGAACGGGTGGATGTGGGTGGCGTTTGCGGTGGCACCAAAACATTGTCACCTACATTATGAGCAGCTGCCTGGGTGTAATCAATTAAGTCAGTGTCTGCGAGCGCGCCTCATCACATATTCAATATGCCACTTAACTAACGTTAAAGACCGCCACTCAACATATTAACGCTCCCTTGTTCTCGTGCTTGATTTGATTTTATTGATGTACCAGTTTTCGATTTCAAATATTTGTAATTTTGTCCATATTTCATCTATAAATTATAATTATAACGATTCCGTAAATTTACTTTTTTTTATTTTATTTTTTTTTTTAATTTATACAATACAAAGTATTTCAAAATATCGAATATATTATACAAAGACTTATAATAAATAATAAATTATCAAGAAAACAAATATTTTTTTTATATATAAAAAAATAACAATTTTTGTACTTTAAACGATAGTTAATTTATTTCCTTAATATGTATTTGTATTTGTAATATCTTAAGATCAAATCAATTTTAATACAAATCGCAAAATATTTTTTTTTCCGTAATATTATACGACATTTTTCTACATTCGTACTAATTTAATTTAGTTAATTTTAAAATGCACAATCATTAAACTTAACCCGTTAACTTAATATATAACTAATATTATGTTAATATTTTTTAAACGTTGTTTATCAAAAATTGTTATTAAAAATAATACAAATAATTAAAAAATATATATAATTACAGATAATAATATAAATCATAAAAATAATATAGATTCAAAGAGTGTAATTAAAGTTATCAAAAAAAAACTGATCAAAATTCTATTAAAATCGAATGACTGATAGAATATTAACATACACACACACACACATACACATATATATATCCAAGCTTAAATATCAATAAAAATTGAAAAGGTTATATAAGAATTAAGTATGAATTAAAAACTTCTATACGATCGAATTGTAAAATGAATGAATGACACAATTTCGTTTTTTTTTTATTTTACGATTATGATAAAAAACGGAAGCGTAATACTGGTTTATTATATACGTCGTATTTCACGTGAACGTTGTTTCCGGTCGGAAAGAGGTTAAGTCTTCACCGTATAATTATATCGCCGAAAAGTAATGGACCCCCCCACTGTTTTCCTTCGTGTTTTTAAACATTAAATTGCCAATATTCATTATTTTATAGGTGTATAAAGTATATATATTTTTTAGGTGACAAGGAGTCGAGGGTGAGAACTCGGGTTCAACCCCTAAAAAGGGGGTCGAAACGTATTAAAACAAATCGTCCGTGTGCGATTTCATAACAACACGCAACACACGAAATTGAACGTGCGCCGATTTTATCGGAGTCAGCGAATTAATGCCAAAATCAATAAACCACATTGTTGCCATTATTTTTATTTATAATGTGTATATATATATATATGTATATATAGAGGGTGGACAAAAATTTTGACCGCTGCGAGCTTTTCCAACATGCGAATTGAATTTAATCGTAAAGGTTATTACTAGAATGCGTCCACGCATAAAATTCGAATATTATACATAGTCAACAAAATTCCGTATTCTAAATAAAATACAAAAATCTGAAATCTCAAAAATATGATTTATTTCCCCTCTAAAATTATTAATTCAATAATAAATTTCATACAAAATTTAAGCGTAAGCATTTTTTAATTTTTAATTATATTTCATTCATTTATAGTATTAGATATTGATGAATAAATTGAAATTATTCAATATCATCATAAATTGTGTGTTTTTCTTTTATTATATAATATACATAGAGTATAAATTAATGTAGCATTGAAGATTAAAATCAAAACAAAGTAAATTAAAAATTAATAAAATTATAAGTGTCGTTATAATTATGGTTAAGTGTAGTCTTAAATATTAAAAAATGTGAAGATAAAATTTATTTTTATTATTTTATACCATAGTACAACAGAAAAAAAAGAATGAGAAAAATTTGCATTTAATAAGCGAGGATATTCGAGAGTTTCCTAATGCATATTTTCCCGTTATCAAGAAAAGGTATTCAATCTGAAGTCAAAAAAGACGAGTAAGAGGTAGGCGAAAAGATGAAGACGAAAGAAAAAAAAGAAAGAAAAATACGAAGGTAAAAAAAAAGAAGCGGAAAGAAAATCCAAATATCTGCCCACAGTATCGAGTCTTTTGTGTTCGTATTTTTGTCTTACTGAGCATTTAAATTCGTGAGCTTTTTAAAAACTTTTTACATTAGCAAAAATGGACTGGGAGCTTTCGGTGGGGTCGGGTCGGATCGTAAGGTTTGAGAAGCGGTCGATGGTAAGATTTTAAAATGGCATTTAAATGCAACAAAACAGTTTCAAAAGTAAAATCGGAACGCTTTGTTTCATCAACCCTTAAAATGCCGGGTCGTTAATTGCGAGACCTGAATTCGGAGCTTGAATATCCGACGCATAAAAGGTGAGCGGAAGAAATTAACTCGCTGCGGATGCGAATTTTACATATTCGAAAAAAAAAACGGACAAATATTCATTAACCGTTTTTTGGTTCGTTTATTTAACACATTTTTTTAAATGAATTTTGATATTGTTTAAACGGAATCATTAAAATGGGAAATATGATTTTATAATTCATTGGGTTAATCTTAAACAAATTAATCCGTTTTGTAATGCTACAAAATGAATATGCTGTTGATAGATAATTGGTTTAATCCTATTATAAACTGTTGATTGTTAGTTCAAATGACGTATTGATTTATCATACATGTTGCAATTCGAAAATAAATTATAATGCATTTAAATTTTAAAAAATAATAATATAGTAGAAAAAAATGTATTTTGGTATTATAAAGTGAAATTAGTTAATAAAACTGACGTTGTAAACTTGATTCGAGTAAGGAAAAAAATTAAGTAGATTATAAAATTTACGGGCGATTTGATCAAAATTTCTTTAGGTTTGAAGTTTTAAACGTAATTGTATAATTGTCGAAAATCGGGTACCATTTTAACGGGTCGACGATATTTTCGCGAAATTCGAGCACAGGGGTAACCTAATCGCCATTAGGGGCGCGTACGGACCTTAAGAGGGTAGATGGAGGCACGCAGGGGAGGCCAAAAAAGGGGAACGACTGTGAAAGTCGGGGCACGTGTCTGCGAATCCATAATGGATTTGACGATTCGTATGCCCTGCGAATTTTCGGGCTCCAGAAAGGTCGCGTAAGTGTTACAGGGGAGGGATTAGTCCAAGTGGTGGGTCCCACTGAGACTTTGCACAGTCTGAAACGTCTAATTAAAGCGGAGCTTTTAAGGGACCCCCAGGACCTTTAGGTGTGGGCAATTGAGAAAAGGGAGACAGTTTGGTAGTCGTCGCTGTGAATGTTTTGCCGCAGAAACGAGGACGAAACTATCGCTTTTTCCACGTTTTTAAAGGTAAAAAAAAAAAAAAAAAAATGTACCGACGCGTCGATGGTAGGAAAACGACGTTGCCGTGCACACGCCGTGAAATGAACTAATTTATATGAACGAAAACCGGATGTTGTAACGATGCAACCGGATCAGCTAACTCTCTTTTTTTTACTCTTTTCAAAAAAAAAAATGCATCGCGAGAAAATTTCTTTAATTATCTACATTGTCGCCGTGAGACCGTTATTTCACGGGAACGACTCCCGATTGCCGTTTTTCTATGCAATTGAACACGGTTTTATGGTCTATTATAGTGACCGAATGCGTCTATTATAATGATTAGTATGAAGTGTTTATTTATTATTCAAACGAAATTTATTTAAAGTGTAAGCCTATAAAAAAGTATATTACATTTATAGACTCAGTTTTTAGACTATTCAGAAGCCAATTAATTTTTTTTTTCGTAAATTAGTGCAGATAAATCACACTATGTAAAATATATTTGATTTTTTATATAAAAATATATAAGAATGTCTAATTAAAAATATTAATACAATATCACATAATATAATTTTGCTTATAAGCAACAGGTTGAACTTATTTTCATAATATCACGGATAATTTTGTATTTAATTTCATTATTTATAAAACATATTATTATATTCTTATTCTTAAAATTGATATCTATAACCGAGAAAAATATATAACATATAATAAGATTGACTTTAAAAAAAAATTTTGGGATTTAATAATAATATAAAATATGATATATATATATATATATATATATATATATATATATAAACAATATTAACATAATCGTGTATATAGCTTTATAAGGAAATTGTATTGCGTTTATTAGTATATTGACTGCAACATTTTTTGAACAAAGAGAAAAAATATAGGATATAAGATCTTATTATTGAAACACGTCGCAAAAGAGACAAAAAAATTAAATTACGAAAAATACGTACACAAAATAGAAATATGATGAGTCGGCGTGAAATTAAATTGAAGAATTGCCGAGATGTAATAATAATATAAAATGAGGAAAAAAATAAATATAAGTATATTGAAACTTTTCTGTTTTTTTTTCAAGTCATATTTACATTATATTATCGATATACACATTTTTATACGTATATATGAAAACGGTTATCACATTATTCCGTAATCAGATTAAATATAGCGCCACTTTTGGCTAATCTTTCAAAGAGTTTCCGACTCTCGAGCATTAATGAAAACTTATTTTAATAATCTGACCGAACTGTGTGTGTGTGTGTGTGAGTACGGAGCGGTAGCGGAAAGACGCTTCCGGAAAATTCAGACGGAAAATCGTCCGTACGGCAAAAGAGACGGACAGATTGAAGGAAGTTGACGCCGGAAAATCGAAAGCGAGGGTACGAGAGCGAAGCCTTCGACTCGGGAGTCAAATCCCCGTTAAATCCAAAAACTTCGCGACGAAGCGAAGGCACATAAAAAAAAAATATTATATATATACAGTATCATTCGATGAACTCCGCCTTTTGTTCCGCATTTTTCCAAATTAAATTTCGAATCCGATTTATTTTTCGAAAGGGAAGTTTCACACCACGGATCGGCGGTTTTATTCGATTTTCATCGTCGTGCGTTTCGAACCCGGGAACAGAAATCGTACGTCGTCGACGAAAATAATTGCCATTATTGGCCCGTGTATTAAATTCGAAGCGATAACGATACGGCTATAAAGCTTTCATGTAATTGAAGTTTACTTTTTATTCAATTACGTTTAGAAAACAATGCGTTTCTTACAAGTAAATTGATTTTTTTTTCATATACATTATTCGATGATATTATTTTTAGAATAATTTTTCAAATGACTTAATAGATATTTTTTTTTAATTTATATAATATAAATAAAAAATTCTTAGGTAGGACTAATAAATCTTAAGATGAATTCTAGAAATGGTCTTAAAAAATAATAATAAATTGGCGTCATAAAATTTAATCTTATAGTACTATAGAAGAATCGATTAATTATAATATTTTACAAAAGAATGAATTATTTAATGATTTATCAACAATATTAAATGTAAAATAAATTATGTATTCAAAAATTACATGTTAGCAATAAAATATAATAATTCGATGCTTAATGATTATTGCTAATATAATACTTGAAAAAAAGTTATATATTCAAAAATTTTCTAAGAAAATATTCAATTATGATAAATATAAAAAATATTTTCATAACTCATATAAATGTAATAATCATATTTTAGATATTTAGCTATTATAACATTTATATTTCCAGCATCATTATTTTGTATATTTTATGATTATATATATATTTTTTCGCTGATATAGAAATCGGTTTCCAATAAAACCTTTTTCAAATATATTTATGTAAATATACAAGCAATGAGAAAAAGTAAAACAATTTTCATGTTAAGTTACAGATATTCGTGCTATTGTTATACTTGTTCATTTATGAAACCCATATATATATATATATATATATATATATATATATATATATATATATATATATATATATATATATATATATATATATATATATATATATTCATACAATAAATGGAATAAATTCAATGGATACTCGAACTCAGAAGTACACACTAACCCAAAAAAAAAAAAAAAAATGCGTAGGAGTACGTTATAATACGTAACATAATAGGAAGACGGTGAGGGGGTTGAAATTGAAATAATGATAAAAATAGAAAAAAAAAATAGGGAATAATTTATTCGAAATGTTTGCACGGAGCGTATTAAGTATGCGAATTGGTTGAAAGCATTTTCGGTCTGAGTATTTTTCGAGTGTTTTTCCACGGAATAGTTTGTAGTGTGTTTGTTGTCGAGTTTTCGGTCAGATTTTTGTCTACAATGAAAGTGTTTCAGACATTTTGTAGTGCCGATGGCGACGCCATTTTTCCACAATTCGAACGATATATATATATATATATATATATATATATATATATATATATATATATATATATATATATATTTTCTTATGAAAAACATCGTAATAAGAACGTTGACCCTTCTTTATCTACTGAATGCTCATATATATACTTTTTTTTAACAGCGAGCTTTTTGGCTTCTTTTCATACATTTATCACCAATGAAACTATTGAATCTTGATGTATAAGCATTTTGATGTAAAATTCTTTCTATATGAGAATTCAATTTTTTTTAATATTACATATAAAATTTATTATAAACATTTTTAAACTTATATGAAATCAGTATTATTATAATGTTATTTTAAAATCAATACCTAAATTAATTTTTAGATATTGATAAAAAATATTTTTGTATTGTTTTTTATTCTGAAAAACGTAAAATGGTGGTTTTCCGTTGCCCTTTACATAATAAAAGAGTTTGGTTGAATAATATCAGTTTACTTAATTTTCCAATATATATTATATCCTATATCATTCGTTTTTATTTTTTATTTATAACTGAAAAATAATAAAATGTTACATATTGTTAAAAAATGAAACATTTAAAAAATCGTTGTAATTAATATTTTTCTTCTTTTATCCGTTTTTTTGCTGGTTTCAAACTTTTAATTCTCAAATATAGATTATTTTCAATATCATTTGTTTTCAGTCTTTATTTACAGCTAAAAAAAAAAGTTGACCAATTTAAAGTTTATTTTTCTCTATCATGTATAAAAATAGTAGAAAACGTATAAATAAATTATATATAATAATACTAAATATTCATTACTAAATTAATATTAATTTAACTTACATATAAATATGTCAATGTTTTTTTAATATAAAATATTACAAAACTGTTCTTAAAAAATTAAAACTAATCTACATATAAAATTTATTGAAAATATTTTTTTTAATTCTAGAATTGCCAATTTACGCAGAATTTTCAAATATCATATTGAAAATCTTTTGATATAGCGTTTTATATTAAATTAAATTGAGCCGTACTTAAAACTAAAATAAACGCTTTGCGCTTTAAGCCATTGCGAATTTTAGATTAATTTTTAATTGGGTTAACAGCGGTATTTAGCATATATATATATATATATATATATATATATATATATATATATATATATATATATATGTGTGTGTGTATATTTATATTTATATAAAATATTAAAAAAAAATATATAAATTTCTTATTAATAATTGCTTACGATAATTAAAATGTTTATATTCAAAATATACCAATTAATATCGAATTATGGCCGACATCACAGATTACAACACAATTTTTCTGCGTCGTTAATCGAATATCCGTTATCAGTCTCCCTAACGAAAATGCCGACATTTGATTAACGAGCGAAATCTATCCCTCTTTTTTTCATGCTAAATATTATCTTATAAAACCATAGTTGTTTATATAAATATATTTTTTTCAATTTTACAATATATATATATATATATATATATATATATATATATATATATATATATATATATATATATATATATATATATATATATATATATATATATATATATATATATATATATATATATATATATATATATATATCGGTACTGAAATGAATTTTCAATCGCGAACGCATATTAACAATTGATTTCAATAATACAAATACACAGAATAATGAGTTGCGTTTAATTTATTCGACCGAAATTATTTGACGCCATTTTCGAAATGGGTTCAATTTATACATTTAGAATATTCATGTGTTAATTTTTAATTTTACATTATCAAATGGCATTGTATAATATTATCGATTATTTAAATATATAATGTGTCATACCTTAAACGTGCCACGATATAATATTCATTGGAATATAATTTATTTTTGATATTATGTTTATATAATTATATATATTATATAACTGATACATCATTGAAATTATACGTATTTTCATATAATAGCATCTTATTAGATTTTCTATATATATATATATATATATATATATATATATATATATATATATATATATATATATATATATATATATATATAGTCTATTAATGTACTTTTGTTTATATAAATAATGATCTTAAATTTAGTACAAATTAATAACGCTGACACAATATATTAAAATTTTCAACATTTAAATAGAGAAAAAAAAATAGTGCAGAGCTTTCTTTATTACTTCATTTTTGCATTTCTTTTTTTCTCTCTCGTGAAGATAATCGCTGTCATAAATCACAGTGAGGCTCAAAAACGAAATTAGGTCTATGTTATATTTTAAAACAAAGGCTTTCGAGGAATGGGATGAGTTTTCGAACAACATTCGTTTAAAGTTTATAGGTCTCGCGGGGCGATAATGAAGTCTTTACGGTAATGGGCGTCTACGTGCCAATAGGTCGGGGGTTCCAACAAGCGATAAGGGTCACGATTCTATTTATTAACATATTTTATATAATTTCAAGACCAAAAAAAAAAATGCTCCGATATTACCCTCAACAATCATTAAGTGTCATCCAGTAATAAAATGACTCGAAAAAAAAATTCAAGATAGAAAAATCGTATAAAATTCGAATACGACCAATTGTTGGATAAATTCGTGTTTTTCCACTTGTATATGTGTGTGTGTGTGTGTGTGTTTTTCTTGGATAGTTTTTGAAGTTTACGTTGTGTCTTCGAGTTCAAAAGTCGCATTAAATTTTAAACGACGTTAACGACTCTATTGCGGTCTTTGAACTGTGACCGTCTTGAGTTTTAAGTAATTCAATATCGAATTTATATCATATTTTATAAGTTTTTGAATGCTTCAATTAAGTCTAAAAATAATATGTTTTAATATTTTAATATGATGAAAAATCTTTTTAATATTTTTTAATATTACAATTAATTTAAATATAAATGCTAGGCAATTCAACCGTATGTCAATTTTATTATTTAAATGAAAATTTGTTTTAGTTTATAATTGAATTTAACTAATTTTCATATATGAATATTAGCAATTTTAACTATTATTCTTTTATATTATATATGAAATAATTATCAAAATATATTGAATCGACAGCAAATTTTATTGAACTCGCAAAGTTGATTATATTTAAGTAAATATTAACGTTTTCATAAACGTGAATCGAAATTGACGACCCATATAATTGAGTATTAATAATCCGAGACAAGAATGACATTAAAGGCGATAGGATGAGGGTTGAAAATAATCACAAAAAATAAACAAACTCGAAACATCGACGAATAAAAATATTAGATTTCAAAAAAAAAAATCAAGGAAAAACACGAGTTTGTTTACCTTTTCTTCGTCGATAGGGGGAAAGTTTATTGAAAAATTAATTTTCTTTTTTTCCACGATCACCCTACCTTCCTCGCGATCCATTCGCAGTGCGGCAAAGGACTCTATCGTCTCGGTTGCCAGGATTCGTCTTCTTGTCCTGGCATCTGACTCCCGTTATCTTGACGTTAATTGAGACAGATCGAAATTCGCCTCGGAACCCCATCGCGTTTTTCCTTGAAAACTGATATTTATTATTGGATCAAACAATAAGGGCTTATAAATGATTCCGTCGGTAGTCGAAGCGACCGAGTCAAATTCGCCTCTTTTAACCGAAGCGGTTTCCACTAACTGACATTTGTTTAAATATCGATTTTCGCTAATTAGTATCGACGTTGAATTATATTTTTGAATTTTAAACGATACTATTGAATTACTCGTTTCGCGACGTTGACGTTTTATAATGAAATATTGCAGTTTCATTTTGACTATATAAAATATTTTATTAATTTTATTAAATATACGTATGTATGAGCGAATAATACAATATATTAAAAATATATCCAATAATTGAAATAAAATAAAATTTTAATTTATAAAAATTGTTCTATAAAATAGAGCGTGGAAATATATTAAAAGTGATATTAAAAAACAAAAATTTCGAATATTTTTTAAAATTAATTTTACGAGAAAAAAGTATGTGAATATTATTATCATTTCCAGTTTTTCAACGATATCAATATTTTAATTGAAATTATAATAATTACGAGAAATACAAGTTCCATCCATAAATTTAAACAATTTTTTCTCAAAATTTTCATTTCTTAAAACTATTATATAATTTATCTCTGTATAAAACTGTAATTTTTAAATTATTTTTTGGCACAAGCTTTGGATTTTTATTTAAAACAAATTGGGTATAATGTATTAATATATATATATATATATATATATATATATATATATATATATATATATATATTAAATTAAAATTTGACCGATAGAAATTATAGATAGATAAAATTTGTAATATTACTGACCTATATAAAATTTTGTTTCTTTTAATAAAAGAAAATATTTTCTTATTAAAACCAAAAATACAAAAAAAAAATCAATGAAGTGTAAAAAAAGGAGATCGATCGGATTCAGATTTTAATTCTGATTTAATTTTACATGGTATATGGTAATAACTCGATCATATTTGAATAAAAAAAAAGTATCGTAAAGGAAAAGGAGGCGATTACAAATTTTATTATAAATGTACAATTGGATTTTTCATGCAAAATATCACAATTTTTCCCGGCACGAAATCGGCATCGAAAACGGTCGATTATCATTCAATTTTTCATATTTTTCTTGCGAACTCGTCGAACCGAAAAATTTTTACGCGGCCATCGAACGAAATCAATTCACAGTGCGAATTTCGCTTTGTGTTTTTCGTTTCAATAATATGAAAATAATAAAAATAAATAAATAAATAAAAAACACACGCAAAACGCGCTATTTATGTCAATATAAAAGAAATATCGAATTTCAAATTGGAATCGCGTTTATTTTATTACTTCGGTCAATTTTTATTTTATTTTTGAATTAATTTCGAAGTTGAAAAGGTCAACGTTGTTGTTTTTAAATATATATTTATATATATATATATATATATATATATATATATATATATATAATATGTGTGTATATATGCATACGTTATTTTCAAAGAATAAACACGCTCGACTTTATTAAAAATAAATCCTGAATTGTGTGATATTCAGAATATCTGAATCAAATATCAAATAATCGCTTGAATTTTAAAAATAATATATATATATATATATATATATATATATATATATATATATATATATATATATATATATATATATATATATATATATATAATATGAATATTTGAAATTCATTCTCTAAATCAATACGTTGTGTATTATATAAATAAATAATTATTATACGCAAGCAAAAATAAATTAGATTATTTTATTCTACTTTTTACGACACGGCTGACATTTCATTTTGTTTTATATACGAATGAAACTCTATGAGGGTCTATATTTACCACCGAGCAATTCATACGGTTTTTACAACACTATAGAATCATTTTTGAAAAAAAAATATAAAGATAATTGCTACCTAAAATATTCAAATATAAAATATAAATAGAAGTATAAAATATTTCATGGTTATATTAAAGAAAAGTGTGTAATCGATGGTCAGATGAACGTGAGAAATATCGAACCTTCTATGTTTGGAGAGTTTAAATGATATATATATATATATATATATATATATATATATATATATATATATATAAGTGTGTGTGTGTGTGCAAAGTTGAGGTTTTGCGGTGCGATAAACCATTCAGCAAACCTGAGGTTATCCAGATTCCGGGATGATTAATCATCCGAACTGATTCCCGGGACAATCGGGAAACCCTCGCCAAGGTTCTCTCGGGCTCCTTATTTATTCAAAAACCTGGGATGAGAAGACGCTGTAAAACGGCGAGGGGAGAGTCTTTCCCGGGGGGTAGTGGAAAGCAAAAAAAAAAAAATTTTCCTTTTCGCACCAAAGTGAAAACCTTCATTGTGGCCTTATGATTACGCCGAAAAATTCCCGACACTCCCGCAAAAGCGTCCGTGAAAGAGAGCCCTTTCGACAAAAGCACCGTCGAAGCCTTAAAAGAGAAAGAATGTATATAAGATAAGAAAAGGCAAAAAAATGCACGAAATAGACAGAATGAAGTGTGAAAGTCGCTTATTTTGCACATAATAATTTTATCATAAATCAAAAAATTCTTTGATTTTAAAATTGTTTTTAAAAAATACATATTATATTGATATTTTGTTTATATAAACGTAACGATAAAGCATAGCTATATAATAAAATTTTGAAAAATTAAAAATATATACTTTTTAACTTCCTATTATATGAGCATTATTTTTCTTAGAATCACAATATTACAAAATTATCTCAAATAATATAGAATTATTTGAATTGATACCCAATCAATCATGACTAACGTTTATAAAATATTTTAATATGTACAAATTATAAGCGAATCACATTAGTCAATATCGATTAAATGTTTCGATATAATGAATACGTCGGTAATATTGACGTATGTCAGATTTATAGAAGGAATGTCGCACTCTCATATAAATGACGAAGACGTGAATGCCTCATACGTATTAAAGCCTAATTAAATGTCAATAACTCGCATAACTTCAATATGTCATCAATCAATATTTAAACTTTAACGAGTCGTTTACGTGAATGATTACGTTCTACGTATGAAGAACTTTTCAATTGATATAGATTGAAGCGAAATTTACAACGTGCATTATTTATGGAACGAGCGTGTAAATTATTCATATTTCAAATGTACGCGTGATGTATTATTTTTTTTTTGATTTAAAATATTTAATATTTAAATCGATTTAAAAAAAAATAAAAATAAAATATATTTAACGATTATAGTGTTGTTTTGTCCATATTGCATTACGACGCAGCAAAAGCGGCTAGCTGTCAAAAATCGAAATAAAATTGAATTGTAAATGCTGAAATGTTTTACATGAAAACGTATCGTAATAAATTACGATGCGGTATGTGAACGAGTCATATTTTCAATTGTAATAAATAGTGTTTGAAAAAAATCGTTAGCCGTCGAATAAAAATGATGAGTATACGTTTATTGGAAATAAAATTGTGTTGGATTAATCAAATCAATCGTGAACTATAATATATTTTTATATTTATAAAAATATCAACGTTATAAATATAATATGTTGTAAAGAAGAAAATGTCAAGAAAAAATAATATCATACAATATCGTGTTTGTATATATAACTCAGTGAGAAAATTAGAATAAAAATATTTTTATTATTTGCGTTGTTCGAGCAAATCAACTTTGATGATTGTATATCAAAATGTATTTTTTTTTATATTTTGAGAAAAAAAAATGACTTCTTAAATATGTTTATAACGTTCAAAGGGATTCGTTAGTAAATTGAGCTTTGCATCCATCAGATATAAGGGATGAGGGATTGTGTATTTGTACATATTTATGTTGCGATTCCGAGAAAATAAGAAAAAACTGAGAAATTGCGAAGGAAAACCGACCAAAGTCTGGGGGATGAATTCATTACGTATACGTAAATAAGAAAATATTAAGGTATGTAGGCATTGTATGTATATATGATATAAAAAATATATATAACTTTACAAAAAAAATATGACATTCATTTTCGAAATTGTTTCGTAAAAAAAATATTTGAGAAAAAATAAAATTAAAAATTAATATATTTTATCATATCTCAAATATTTTTTATTTATTTATTATAAATTAAGTCTTACATTTAGATTACAATTTCATATCAAATAGTCAGTGAATAAATATTTTATATTCACCCAGTTCTTAGATAGTTATTTTGCTTATATTTAAACGTTTAAATATTTACATTTAAAAAATCTGAAAATATAACTTTTTTTAATTATTTCTTTCTATTTATAGTCTTTTTCATGTAAAACGACTAATAATAAACAAATATTTAGAATGCTATCTTAATAATATAACTAATATAATATATTATAAATTTGACATCAAAAACTCTTTTCATTAAAATATTTTTATATAATTATTTTGCTTATATTAAATTATTTACTCTATATTTATTTACATTAATATAATAGTTAAAAAATTAAAAAGTATCTTTAATACAAAATTTAGGAATGATTTCCTTCTATTTTAGCTTTTTTTTTTCATTGCAAAAAAAAAACTAATATTATAACAGATTTATAACACTATTTTTTAACTAATGTTTATAACAGATACTTATAGAGATTCTAATTTGATATCAAATATTCGGTAAATATTTTTTTAGTAGAAAGCTTGCTCATGCGGACGATTTTCTTCTCTACTTATTCACTAGTATTTACACTAAAAAAAAATATCTGAAAATAAATAAACTATATAATGTATTTTTTTAAATAAGAAAATAAGGAACTATTTTCTTCTATTATGCAATTTTTTATTATAAAAACAAACATTATATTTAATCTATATATCGACTACTAAAATATAGTTTACGATATTTTAAGTATAGATATCGAAGTTGACAATAGTGTAAACAGTTAATTATGAGAGACCGAGTAACGGTCGATGGTTATCTTTGTGTCCGTTATGGTAAAATAAAGTGAGGTAAACGGCAATCGATGATCGTAAAACACGTAATCATTATACGTGATGCGGCTGCCGAATATCCTTTTTGATTATGCTGTCCTTTGGCAATTTCGCATTTAATGAAGCCCATCATAAAGGATGCGATAATCGTAATTCGGCCGCTAAATATACTAGTAACGGTTGACTAGTTATATATTTATTTATTCATATCTATTTATATTATATATTGGATTAGTGTTTTTTTATGTATGTTGGTTATATATATATATATATATATATATATATATATATATATATATATATATATATATATATATATATATATATATATATATATATTGATTAATTTATTTATATGAATAAAGATAAGAAATATTATAATTAATATTATGGATATTTTAGATCAATAATATAGTTTTCAGATTATTTTTTTTATAAAGTCGTTAAAAATATTCACAGACTGAAAATTTTATGAATATTTTTTTAAGTGGCATTTCAAAAAAAAAAAAAAAATATTCAGACATAAGTGTTACTCAGAAACTTTTTCGTAAAAATTGCATTTATTTCATTGATACGTTTTATAAGTGACATTTTCTTAGAATATATTAAAATTATTTTAAAACTGTTTATATCAAAAATATTAAGACAAATGTATTATTCAAAGAAATTTTCTTAGAAAAATCGCATTTTTCATGTTATTTTTTTTTAATGTGATAATATTATATTCGTTTATAACTTTTCATATCAATTATTTTATTTTAAAGTATATTTAAAAAAATATTCAATAATATGATGCATAATTTAAATTATGAAAATCTTTTTATATGTTTTGATGTAATATTATATAAATTATTTTAATAAATAAAATATAATATTTACTCTCTTTCACACACACACACACACACACACACATATATATATATATATATATATATATATAATATAAGGTTATGCTGTCAAATAAAATACGAATCACACGTATTGCATATTTCGCACGAAAGTTAAGTCCGTTGAAAATATTCGAGAAAATTCATTATGCGAGGGCAAGAACGGCGAATAGCGACGCAAGGGCGACGGCGACGCCAAAGTCAACGGGAGGGTGAGGGGCGCGGCGGGGGCGGTATGAGAGACCTGAAAATTTTCCACGCGTTTTTCTTTATATTCCTTTTTTTTTTCCCCCCCCCCCCCGACCGAAATGAGTTACGTCTCCGAACACAATTTCCCCACCTTTACACCATCAAATGTCCATGCCATGAAATATTCAAATGAGCTCCTCAGAAGCGGCGAAAGTTTTAATTTACCGGCGCCGCCATTTGCATAAAGGCGCCGACATTTTAACGTTTGCATACAAAATTGGCGCATCGTGCATCGCGTTGCCCCTCCTCCCCCCCTCCCCGTTTCCATCTCGTCCCCCCCCATCTTTTATTTTCCACTCGTCCTATTTTCATTTTCGTTTATTTATTTATCTATTTGTTTTTTCCATCTTTCCTTATCTTTTTTTTTCGGGCATAATTGAGAAAAAAAGCTGCAAAACAAGCGTTATTTATGAAATATGCACTCAACACACCAAGAAAAATTTTGAATTGTGTCTCTGATACTTTTATATTTCAAAAAATTATTATTTACTAGAGTGTGTTAGATCATTAGAAATACACTTGTTTTTATTATATATTTAATATATATAAAATTAAAAATTTATAAAAAAATCACTTTAAAAATAAATAAATGAAAAATTTTTAATCATATATACACACATATATATATATAAATATATATATAATATTAACAAATTCATTAATGACTATATTAAATTAAATTTTTAATAAATGTATAAAAATATATTATATATAAAAATCATATAGATATCTCGGTATATTATCGTGGTTATGGATAGATTCATGAAACTATGGACCGGTTCTTAAGCTCGGATGTGGAAAAGTATTCGAAGGTTCTATGTACATTATTAAGCCCGAGAGCGTTTTTAAGTCGAAATGGAATGGTTTTTCTCGAGCGCATACACATTGAATAAGTTGCATTCGAAAGGAGCCAGCGAAAATCCCTAAGTGATTCTAACCAAATCGCCTTATCGTTCAGAATTTTCACATATAATACAGCGTATATAAGTGAATATTACTCTATTCTTTTTCAATTCATAATTTTTTATTTAAATAATAATCCGTTTATACGACGATCACTTTACTATAAAATTTACCATACATATATGATATGTCTGTATTACACGTGTAAAATAAACTGTATAATTTGCGTAATATTAGTTTACTATAAATTTCTATAAATTTGCTCGTACGTAGAACGATCAACATAAAATGTTACCAAAAGCGTTTCACTTTGATATATATATATATATATATATATATATATATATATATATATATATATATATATATATATATATATATATAAGTGTATGGAAGTGTGTTTCGCTTACTGGAATCCGTAGTAGCCGCCTATCTCATATCTTTATCGTCCGAAATCCTCGGCAGAAGCAGGTCTCCAAAGAATAACAGCTTGAGATAAGGGTGGGTATCGATATCCCGAACAAGATAAATGTCCCTACTGAGACCGAAATAGGAGATAAGGCAAAGCACCAAACAAGCGAGCGCAACCCAACCAGATCGGTTCGAAACCCAGAGTTTCTCCTTTGGCTTTCTCACCTTTACCATAGCAGGTGCGAATTAAAAATCAGATACGCCATATTCGATGCCGAACCTGAAAATTTATAGCCTTGGGATGTACAACGTACGTATATATAAATGAAAATCGACTTTTAAATAAATATATCTATGTTTAGAGTAACGTTTCTCCAATGGAATACTAGTAAACGTATGAACGTGTATCATACATATATGGTAAACCGTATAGAAAAGTTGAAGTTGAAGTATGAAAATTCGTATTTTAATCGATGAAGTTTTAAAATTTAAATTTCTCGTTAAATATTAGTCTGAAATAATTTTCTTTTAATTTTACGTTTTTTTTTTCACCTTCGGCTACAATATTTTTTAATCTAATTATACGTTTCTTAGAAATAAACGTTTGGTGAAATATTAATTGGGATTAAATTTTATCGAAGCGAAATGAAAAAAGAAATCTAATTACAGTATTATTAATAATTAATAATATTCTTCGACCAAAATTTTTGATAATCACTAAATTAATATAATTTCTTGAAATAAAATAATATATATATATATATATATATATATATATATATATATATATATATATATATATTGTATATATACATATACTAGTTATAAATATAGTGTGTCGCGTTGTATTGAACGAAATTCCGCGCAATTTTGTTAAAAAATGAAGATTGAGAAATCCCGATGCTAACCGTTATCTTCGATATTGTAGGTAAAACGATTTTAGGAATTTCCATAAGATTTCAGGTAAGAAAACCGTAAAGCAAAATAGGAACATACACGATTTACACATCCTGAACAAAGATCTACATACTATATATTACAAAAGCTCGCATATAAAACCCAAAGTTTCTCAACGCAAAGAATTTAAGCCGCTTTATAATTGTATTTTTCAATATATATATATATACATCCAAAAATTCACATAACGATCTTTTATATTATATATATATATATAATATATATTGATATTGATCATTTAGTTTTAGATGCAAATTTAAATTTATATATTAAAGTTATATGCTCTAATTTATACGTGCATTAATAGAATGAATGGTTCAAATGAAGATAAAAGTTTAATTCAATATTGAAATATTCAAATGATAATTTAACTATTCAGAAACAGATCGCGGTTTTGAACTGGTAACGCTTTGAGTTAATTAATACAACCTTAACGGTGTTCATGACGACAATAGTTTAATATATGTACTCTCGTACGAGAACTAATTAAATTTTAACTATGACTTACTTCGGGCGCGCGACATTTAGCAAGTTTTGACGTAATCAAACCCCCTTCTCACCCCCTTAAAGTAATTTAATCGTCGTTTTAAAGTTAGCCTTTTCGACTTACCGCAAGAGTTAACGTAATTTTTACGTGTTTTTTTTCCCCCCCCCCATTCGACTGTTGTTAAGTGTGAGTTAGACTCGCGTTTATGCGGGAAAATGGAGCGGTTTATTATTTATTTATTTTTTTTTTCACTTTTCCCGGTTACGTTTTCATAACTACTTTCACGTACGTTAACTAATAAGGTTGTTTTAAAATAGCCACCCATATTTTCATCGTTTTTCCACCCCCCTCGGGCGGTACACGTGTTTAAAAATGAATTCGTGTACGTGTTGCCCCGACGTGTAAACATCTTTTTAAATTGCTTCACTCTACCGTTTCACGCGCTCGTTATAACAAAGTTAATAACGTAGTTTTATATTAACACGTTTAAGCTTATAGATTTTTTTCATTATTATTATTTATTTATTTATTTATTTAACATTTTCTATTATCCGCCGCGTTTCTGTGTAATACTACTGTATTTTCTTTCCTCTCTCTCTCTCTCTCTCTCTCTATTTCTTTTATATTTTTTCGGAAATAAGTTAATCCGCGTGTTTCATTTTGTATACGAAACCAATAAGATGATTGTACAACGCTTAATCAATGAGTTTATTTACTCCTTTTTTATTTGAATATAATTTCTCGTTTATATTTGAATTAATTTATTTAAATAATAATAAGTCTTTGTAAGTAAGTCTTTTATATATAGCTTTAATTCAATTTCAGTCATATAATTGTTCGACGATTGAAATTTATTGATCAAATATATATTATATTATGTAACTAAAATAAATTGATGGTACTTTAAATTTTATGAGCTTAAATCTTATTTCGACTTTTGAAACTTTGATTAATAAAATAATACTATCCATTTTATATCAAATCGAAATATTATATTGAAATATTATTATTAAAAGTAATATATATCATATTTGTACAAAATTGTATAAATATTTATAATGTACAATATTTTTATAATTAACTTAATTTTTCCATTATTGAGGAAACATTATTATTAAGATTGGAAATTAAATTTGTAAGAAATAAATAGCAAATATCATCGGTCAATTTTAATATGAAAAAAGTCGTTTTTAAGTACACATTATATAATCTTCTTTATTTATACACATTAATCGTAAAAGTATGATATGGCATAAATGGCGAATAATGAGCGATTTTGATCAAATACGAGTTGAAGGACAAAAATATCTCCGATTTACAACGGCACTTTTGTACTTACACTCATAAGCTGGATTTCTAATAATACTTACTATCGGTATGCTGAAGATGAAAAATCTTAGACGGTATCCTCGTGGAGACATTCTGACTTATAGATGCCATCTACGTGGTACGACGTTGTCTTACGTAGCGATTTGTCCCGCTCGAGGAGCGCGTATATAACAAAGCTATAATAATCCACGTGAATGATTGCGGGAAAACGTTGGCATTTCATTGGTCGTAACGCAAATATTGAACCAGGAAACACACATAAAACCCATTCCTTTTCCTCAAAAAAAAAAAAAAGAAAAGAAAAAGAAGCAAGCAGACAAAAAAGCTTTTAAGAATAACTGATTGTTTCGTCGGATCGCGGCTATATGACGCGCTGTGAGAACGAACCTTCTTTCTCCCTTCTATCGTCATTTTCTTTTTCTTCTTCTTCTTTTCCTCTCACCATCACCTAAGCAGATTTATCCGGGTAGATTCGGAAGGGATGATAGACGACAATCGGAAGGGCGACGAAAGGGAGGCAAAACTACCCTTAAGCCCTTCGGCTCTGTACATCAGTCTTGCTTTCGAGGATTTGCTTCATACGCACCACATTTCTAATGTCGTCTTTCTGACCAATCCTACCCTTTTCCCTTCGAGATGATACAGTGGCTACCCACTCGTAAACTTGTCTGTTAGGGTAGTTTCAAACCGGCCAAAATCGAGAACATTTATAGAACCGCATACGCTACTAGTATATTTTCTACACTTAGGGTTGTTGTTTGGATTCCAAGATCGATGACCCTACGTCGACAGTATATAAAATTCAATTTTATATACCTTATATATAAAGGAAAATAATAATTATGTCAATGGTGGTTGCTAAATGTAATCTGTAATGTTGTCGTATGAGCCGTTGAATGCGTTATTAATATTTATCGCGGTGCATTAGCCTAATGGTCAATTTGCGTGCGCTCGTTTACAAATTAAATTGAGCACGTAGTTTATTTATTTTTTTTTTTTTCATTTAGTCGTTTAATTATGCATTTTATGCAGAACGTTTGTTTCGCGTGAATTTAAATGAATGGTTCGAAATTAAATCGATTTTAAATACAATTTCGTTGCCAATTTCCAACTATAAATATATTTACTATATATACATTAGTGCATTTTTGAGCTATAAAAATTCGAACGATTCTGTATATTTTGATTTGGATGGTAGTTTTCGATGATACTGTTAATTTAGTAACGCAAATGGGATGCAACGAACAAAAATATATGTACAAAAAAAATCGTATCAAATTTATAGTGCATTATTCATTTATGTTTTACTTTCCGGTTTCAATTTAACGTAACGCGAATATAGTATGGTGCAATTGAAGTGGCATCATTATTAAATTAAACACGTTTTAATACATTTTTTTTTGAATATTTTATTACAAAAAAAACTATTTAAATGAATTAACGATTTTACTGCATATATATTTAATTTTTTTTAATTCTAAATGATTCTATAAATATATGGTGTTAATAGATTAAAACTATTTTTTAAAGATGAAATTTTTATGTAAAAAATAAATTATTTAGATATTTAACTTAATAATGTGTGTACTAGAAATATTTTTTAAAAATTAAAAAAAAATATTTTATCGTTTATAATGTTCAGAAACCATCTCTAAGAAAATTAATTAAGTAATTCAGTTTAAACATATTATTATATAAAAGAGAATTTTGTATTATGAGTTTGTGAAACTCTACTTAATATTAATATATATTGATCATAGTAAAAAAAATATTTTCACCAAACTGCAGCTTTATGAAAACACGCCGCCTTTTTTTCACGGATAAGTTAATGGATTTAATCATGGCTCACCTCAATCGGATAAGCGGTTGTTTCTCGCAGGTTTTCCGGTCCATTCATTCATTTGGGCTCATTAATCATGAACCGCACTGTACATCAATCATCGGCGTGGAGCCTTCAGCATCTGTTATCATTTTCACGTCTAAATCTTTCATATCTTTCATGCAAACACCGTGTGTCCGAAAGGTGGGCGTCCTGTGGGATGGTGGAAAATTCGCGTCTATCTATAGAGACAGGCGCTTTCCTTCCACCGACTTCATCTCTCCCCCCCCCCCGGAAAAGCGACCGCTCAACCCTCCTCCGCCCTCTCGGCGTTTGTTGTTTCACACGGGAAACTAAATTTCACATTTTCAACGATAAGATAATATATGTAAGAACGACGGTTAATTATGTACAGTTTCACGCCGCGCGGTAGTTTATCAACGTGAATTAGGATTGTGGTCACTGAAATGTACGTACAAGTGTAATTACATATAAATGTACAAGTATATTTGCACATGTTTGTAAATTATAAATGCGCTAAAACCGAGGTATATTTGATATGATATTAAATATGTGAATAATACATAGAGTCGCTCATAACTATTGGAGTGCTCTATTCACCACCATAATTATTATCTAAATAATATAATATATTTTAATATATTTATTTTCATATATAATAAAAATCACATAATATTGATTTACGAAAATTGTTTAAAACGCTTAACTATCAAAACAATTAATATCCAAAAATTGATTTAATAAATATATCAATAATTTTGAAATAATTAAAACGGAGTAAGTTTATTTAAGACGAAATGAAATATTCGTTCCTTTAAAGACAATTAAGTAATTTGAGATGGGGGTGACGTAAATTATTATTGAAATTAATTGAAGACTACGGGTATGGAAATTTGAAAGGGTTGCAATTTCGATAAGGGGAGGATGAAAGATTTTCATAGCAACGCTTCACCTAAAATGCATTTTAAGCAGCCTTTCGGACGCAATTTATCGTTTGTGATTAATTAAAATTGCGAACGCATTAAAGTTTGTTTTGTTGACAGTGATAATCAAACTTTTACATATATATATATATAAAATAGTTTTAAATATATTTTTATTTTTTAATATTATTTTAGAAAGATATATATTTAATAAATTTCCAGAAGAATAATTTTCTTTGTAATAATATATAGATAAAAAATATTAATTATTGTAAATTAAAATTATATATATATATACATAGATTTAATATAAGAATATCTAATAATACAGTGAAAAAAAATATATAAATTAACAATTTTAGCAAGTTTTTCACGACGCATAACGCTTAACCATCCCGGAAAAGCTTAGCGTGGGCGCGTTAGCGTCTACCGTTAAAAGAGCGATTTTAAACATGAATGCAAAAAAAAAATACGAAAAATTTGCAAAAAAAATATATATATATATATACATATCAAAGGCGGAATAAAAAAAAACAACAACAACAACAAAAGAAAATAAATAAATAAATAAAAAAGTAGTCGATCCGCGCGGCGCGAATTGTTGCGAATCGGCGTTTTCGTTCCTGATTTACGAGCGCGCCCGCGTCATTTATAACAGTCCCATTTGGCAAACAACTCCGAAGCTGCGATGGCTCTTCGGCTTAACAGTTTTCTCTTGAAAAAGGGAAATAAAAATAAAAAAAAAATAAATAAAATATAAAAAAAAACACTAAAAAAGCGTATAACTATAGGTGCGTGTGCGTGTTGCCGGCAATTTGTGTAATGTCGCATACTTGTGATATGTGATATGCTTTTCGATGTTGAATACTTTTCTATATATTAAGACGTTTCATATTATATTATTCTATTATATATTAACTAACTTATAAATTATTGTATTAATTCATATATTTTCAATATTTTTTTTATTATCAATAAGAGATTATTTTTTTTATAATTAAATAATTTAAATATTTATCAATATAATACTGTTTTTTTAATTACTATTAAATAAATTATAAGCTGATGATTTGATAAATGAAGAAAAACAATATTTTTATATTATATATTTATTATGATATATGAATTAAACCGGGAACGAAGAATCACGTGTCCTTTTAATTTTTGATATTTTATATATAAAATGTTCATTTTTTTTAAACAAATATAAAAAATTTACAAAATAAACTTCTAAGTTCATACTTTTAAAATATAATAAATATTTTATTTTTATACAAGTACAAACAGCATTAGCCAACAATACAGACATCGATCTACGGGAGAACATTGAAACGAGTCTACGTCGTGGGCGCAGATCAAACAGAACAAACATTGCCTGCGACACGTATAATCGGAAAATGGATATATATATATATATATATATATATATATATATAATGAAAATAAAATAGGCTAAAGTCGTCGACCTGGCAATGAACGATGTAGGCGAACCGGGCATGTTTATGCTGCGGCATTATTATGTCGCGCCGAACAGCGCAGATTTTTGCCAACGAAATATGAACGCAAATATAATACGATCGTTTCTATGTTAACAGTTTTTTACACACATACACACACACACACACATATATATATATATATATATATATATATAACGTCTGTGACTGTCTGTTTGTGTGTTTGTTTGTTACCGCATTTTGTGTTTTTTTTTCAGTTTTCATTTTTTATATATGTATATATTTTCTTTTTGGTCGTGCTTTATCGTCTGTGTAAAAACAACAATTTTATATGTCCACATATGAATGTATATTATATAATGTATAAATATATATATATATGTGTATGTGTGTTTTTTGTGATATTACGATTTAATGTGTGTATGTGTGTGGTGGTTTGAATTTGACATTTCTTTTAATAACATTAAGACAGATATTAAGGGTTGATTTTAGTGTCAGAATATATGCGGACATAGTATTTTAATTTTGTATGAATAAAATATTTTATATATAAAATTACATTTAATAATTTTGTTTTAAATAACACACAATGTGATGAATTTTTTAAATTTTGATTTATCTAGAGATATTTATATATTTTCAAATAATTAACTTGATATCAAACATTCAGATATTAATTTATAATTGATGATATAACATTTCATATAAAAATAAAACTGTATATAATGTATTAAAAGTAAATTTAAACGAATATTTACATTACCATCTATATTTTTATTTATAAATGAAATATATATACAAATATATAAAATAATCAAATGAAAAATTATTTAAAATACATTTAATAATTAGTCTGACTCTAAATACGCATTTATATGACCGTTATTATATATACAATGTCATTTATTTTGTGTTAAAAAAGTGTAATTATTTACAACAATATATATACAATTTCGTTACAATTGCGAAATCAAATTTTCGAAATAATAATATTTTATCAAAAAGCGGAAATTTCAATAACAATATATTATGTAAATATTTAAATTATAGTGAATCATAGTTTCGGACATTCAATATTAAGATCCGTCAAAGACACGAAGATAAATCGTATCCACCTCTGAACGGTTGCGATTGCGCAAATTCGACAAAGAAACCGGCGACCAAAACTAAATTTTGTCCATTCATGTAAATTCCATTCATAATATAAATTTATATAAATCGTCCTAAATAAATAAGATACAGATACGACGACAACGACGTCGGAACGTAAATACATTTATGTCCGTTATTGACTTGCAAAAGACAAAATAGTTTCGAACGCTTTTATCTCGGACATTGTTAATAAAGATCACAATATTACAAACTTATAAAACGCTACGAATATTTTCGTTAATTAAATTATTTTTAAATATAATAAAATATAATTTTAATTCTTAACATATAAACGTAATTTAATTTAGAATTAATTCTTATTAAAAAAAATAAGTTTATGAACCTTTCATTGACAAATTTTAGTACACTAATTATATCAAGAAAAATGTTTATATTTTAAACGTATAATTTTCCGTATAAATTATTAAAATTATAAATTATTTTTATAAGGATAATAATTAATATTCATATCTACTTTTTTATTTAAGTTTTGTATTTATCTTATTAAATACATTTTGTCATCAATATAGATTTATTATTTTATTTTATAATTATTAAAAAAAAAATGTAAAATAAACGAAATATAAAAGTAAGATGAATGAAAATGATAAAATCAAAACAATAAACGAAAGCATGACGATCGTTCGAGATTCGCATATAGACAGAGACGAGTTTTCACGGAAAATTCACCGGTTTTCTTCACGATGAAAATATACAAAAACCGACAAGGGGTAGAGGGTGTATATATATATATATATATATATATATATATATATATATATATATATATATATATATATATATATATATATATACAGGGGGGTGAAATCGTTTCATGACAACCGTAAAATGCAATTCGGACAGCGAATGCAAATGCAGTATCTTTTCGCAGTTTTATACGTACACAAGTTTATTATTATACGTAGCATTTCGACTATGTTTATTTATTTTATTTTTATATTGTGTACATTATTTTTTTTCCATCTCTTTCGTTCGTCTTTTCTTCGTCGTAACAACGGAGCATGCAAAACGTTGTTACGTCGCGAGCAAAAGTATAAATCCGCTTATTTTCGGCAAAACGAGCGGAATTTTCATGGCGATTTTGACGACGAAACACACAACTCTATTTCTATCGTTCTCTGTTTTGTTTGTTTATTTATTTATTTTGTTATTTGCGTCCTGCATAAAATATGTATGATGGAACTTAAAATAGACTATATATGAAATGAAAAAAAAAATCGATGTTTGGTTATATTCGGAAAATTCAATAAGCGAATATTTTCGTTATGCATTTTTATATATAGAGTAAAATTGTTAGCATATTTGAAAAAGATGGAATTTTGTTTACGTTCAATTAGAGTTTGTTTTTCAAAATTTATGAACATATTTTCAATTTAAAAATAGTTATCTTTAGAACAGCTTATATTTGTACAATATTTTTAGATTTTTATATTTATAAAAATGTAATATTTTGTCATAAGACCTTATTTTCACTGCTTAAATTTAAAAATTCATTATTTTCCTATATAATCATTGTATTTGAATTGTCCTTAAAAAAATTGTCGTGATAAGGTATATTTTTAATAAAAATAAACTTAATTACACATTTGACTATTTATTTTTCTTAAATAAATTTTCAAATCGAAAGAAGAATTTTATAAAATATTAAAGTCTAGTGTAAATCCTCAGATGTTCGTTTTATTTTAATTCAGTACTTTGAAAATATTTTTTAAATTAAATATTTCTTTTGAATTTCAATGGAATTTAATCTTCACATTTCAAATTTTTATTCGTCATAACTCTGATTAAATTACAACTATAGTAATATATAAAATATCAGTGAAAAATATTTATTACATCCAACAATTCTAAGAAATGTTATTTAAAATACAAAAAAAAAATGATAATACGATTTGACATCGAAAAAAATAAATAAATTTCATTTTACAAATAAATCGTATATAATAAAAAAAAACAGGCGTTAAATTGTAAAAGCGAATTTTCCACTTGAACTCGTGTCAGTCAGGCGTTTGACAGATAAAAAATAACAGGAGTAGAAAAAAAGGAAAAACGGGAACGTAGTCACATTATCCCATTAAGCAACTGTTTTATATGCGAGTACAGAGGAAAACACTCTGGTAAAACGTACGGAGCCTATGAGAAAAATGTTTTTCTTCGCGTTCTTCCACTTTTATATAGGTGTCTATCTATTTTTTTTTCTTTTCGTACAAAAAATTATGTTCTCGCAATGTACATTAATATAGTTACGTGATTTTAAATGAAAAAACAATTATTAAAAATCATTTTTTTTTGTTGTATCAAAAATTTATTTAATAAAATTATAATATTATATTAATCTTTAATTCAATTTTTCATCATTTTTATTTCTTTAACAGCATAGCGTACTATATAAGGATCAAGATTTGGATTTTTTTTTGTATTTTCTATTAGAAAAATATTTTTATGTAAAATTAAAAAAAGTGTCTTTATTTCATCTAATATACATCATATTTTTTTGGTAAATAAAATAAAATCATGCATTAAATTTAAATTTATTTATAAAATACATTTTAGCAAAATATTCATATGTATAAATATTTTTAATATATAATACATATATATAATAACTCATCATAATATTGATTTGAATATAGTATATTTTATTTATCGTTAAAATAATATATACTGCAGATAATATATTATTCTATTTTATATTTTATTTATATAAATGATAGTATTATTTCAAGATATTGAATAAAAACAATATTTAAAATTATATATAGATTTGATGATGAAATTGTTAAAAAATAAATTGATATTTTGAAATAAATAATATATCATAAATATTCAGAAAAATTGAATTGAAAATAAATATACACACTGAATATTAAAAATAAAAAATATCTTATTTTATTTTTATTTTTTATCGTATAAATTGATATGTGTTTATTTTTTTTCTTTGATTATATAAATCGGCGGCTACGTTAACAGACTCACAGTATTATATACGTTAAAAACGGTAAAGTGGCGAAGGGAAAGGGCAGACGAGGCAACAGACGGTTACAGCGGGCTCCGTGTATAAATAATAGAATAACTTCTGACACGGCAGAAAGATACAGCCTTCGTGATTTTCTTTCCGCCCCGCCCCGACCCCGATCCCGTGCCATTTTCTTTCGGAAAGCTCCCGACTGACTCCGGAAAACTGACAGCGGGCGGATTGGGCGGGGTTAAAATTCGCCCTTTTATGATTTTAAGCACATTTACGCGTCTCGACCCTTTCGCAGCGCGAAATTCGGTTTCGCAGAAGAAAACGACGGGGTAACAATTTTGACGTTGAATGAATGACGCGTATACGAAACGAAATATTTACTTCGACTTCTTGAGCTTTTTAATTTATAATATATTATTCAGCGCGTATTATTGTATATAAATTTTGTGAGAATAGGCGGCTTCGTGTTTATTTTTAGATAATTTTTTTTTTCACGATTTCATCGTAATTTCGCATCAAAGAGAATAAAAATATGATAGATCAATACGCGCATATTATCGTAATATAATATTTAAAAGGTTTAATCGCAAGAAAATTGTTTATAATCATTCTAATATATATCTAGGTAATTTATTTTGTATAAATTATTAAAAATTTTCGATATCAAAGAGAATAATATTCTGTTAGCAAATTTTTAAATTAAATAAAAAAACATAAAAAACGTTCAAATATATTAAACTTGTTTTGAAGAAAAGTAAAACGAATTAAAATTATTATCCAAAATAAATTATTAAAATATGTAGAAATTAATTTTGTTTTTTTACTCCTTGCAATTATAATTCAAATTATTTTAAAAATATATATCCAAACAATTATGAAAAATATTAAATATTTTACTTTGTTTTAACTGAAATAGTTAATATTTATGCTATCGTTTATTAAACTAGTAATACAATAATTTCTTTAAACTAGAATTTTTCAGAAAGTCTAGAAGTTGGATCAATCATTTGATAAATTTATATTATCAAATCAACAATAATTTTATAAAAGCACGTGTAAAATTCCTGCAGACCAATTTCGAACACGCGACAGACTTTTCAGTAGACAAACAAACAAAAAAAAACAAACAAACAAAAAATAAATAAAAATAAAAATACACGTGAACGATTTCAATTTTGCACATGCGGCTATTTCGAAACAGTCACTTTTTAGCCAACTTCAAAATCGATATTCTCGTGCATCTGTTTCACTCGCTTTCAGCCAATACCATTTTCAATATGTTCCTAAAATAGCGCGTTAAGCTACAATAGGCAATAGAAAGAATTTTAGTTTATGCCATTTGGCGGAACAGGTTACCGACAAATTGAACGAATCTTTTCATACTGTCGAGTTTTATACGTTTTTCGCGAGAGCTTTTCTTTTATTCCGCCCACCCCATTCCCCCCCCCCGCCGTCCGTCCGTCCGCCCACTTTCACCGCCCTTCCTTTTTTCCTCATCTTCGACGCTTGATTCTCTTTCGTTTTTTTTTTTCGTCGAACGACGATTGAAAAATATCTCACGATTTTCATATGCGATGAATGAAAAAAATATGTTATTTTTCAGCAGCAGCTTGAAAAATCGACCGAGTCACATATTCGACGCTAACTATCGATTTGAAAAAATTGTCTCATTTTTATATAATTAAGATAGATGTGATATGGAAATAGTAAAATATGAAAGAAAAACGTCTGATTATAGATTCAATTTTTTTTTTAATTATTTTAAAATGAATAAAGCTATATATCGTTTATACTCACATTCTTTCATATATTTTTATCATATTGAATAAATTATTATTGAAAAGTCCTACTTTAAATTATTTTATTTCTCTTGTTGTTTATTTTACAAAATATCTATGATTCTGAAAATAAAAATCTAGACGATGTACTTCATTAAGAACGTATTTATAAGTATTTCATATTATTTGATAAAATAAAATAGCATAAGTACACAAAAAATATAATAAACATAAACAAACTAGTATTCAAGATACAGTTTAAAATATTTTTCTTATAATTTTAAATCAAATAATCGTGATAAAGAAAATTAGTATCTTTTGATACCATTTTCAATACCTAAATTATAATATACATTTAGATCATTAACAGTTAAAAAGTATGATATTTCAGAAACATGATAAAAACTAAAATCGGATAACTGTCAGTTATGTGATGTCTTTTGTGCTCAAATTTGGAATATATAATATTTCAATTTATATTAAAAAAATATTTATTATATAAATTTCTATTATTTGCAAGTATATGAAAAAATAATTGAATATAAATTGAATATATTATTTGAGTAAATTTTGATGCAATATTGCAACGGTAAAACCGCTATAGAATACAATTTCTATAGAACAACCGCCGCAATGATTTTATTATCCTAGTAATCTACCGCCCCCCTCGGGCACAAGAAATAGGACGACGAAGAATTTAATATGTGCTCGGCATTAATGAAACTTCATCTTACACATCACCCTATCCTTGCCACCACCGGTTCGTCCCCTATTTTCGTCGAAATCGACAGCACTGCATTACCAGTATTCGGTAAGCGGCTCATTAGATTTAACATTTGCAAAATTAACCATAATCAATTTCTCATAACGGGCGATGATGTCAGATTTTAACTAGAACCGCGTATCCGTTGTCGTATGCAGTTAACAAAACGTTACTAATATAACGGCGAACATTACGCTGATATTGTTATACGTAATATGTTGTACAACAACACAACGGACGACGTTACATGCGAGCTTTTAGCCCGAAGAAAGCTCTCGCTAATATCGTACAAAATGTTTTGCCATTATCGCATATATTATTGTTATTATTATCGTTCGATATATGTACGTGTGTTTGATGTTTTGAATTGAACGTTCGATTTAATATATTGTATTATTAATCTAATACTATTATAGTGCAACGTTGATTTATATATTTTTCATATTCAATTATTTAAAGTGTTTTATTTGAAATTTCAATAATATACAGGAGCGTTATAAAAGTTGAACAACGAAAAGAACTATTCTGTTCGGGCGTCATATTGCGCTTTTATAACGCGCGAACGAATGTAACGCTGAAATGCATCAGCTAGCAAATATTCAGCTGAAACTTTTACACATTCACTATAACGTTTCATTTTTGTTCAGAACGCGTTATGCATATATTGTGTTTATTTTCAAAATTCAATATAATCACACGTTAATATTGTTTGAAATGTGATGGAATTACGACAAATCGTATTAGCATCAAAATGGTAAAATGATATTTTATTCTATTACATATTGAATATTTTGACACGGGCTTAATGTGATAAAATATAAAATATATAATAAAAAAATAAGATGATAAATATGTTAATGGATATTTAAAATCAATAAATATTATATTATATTATAAATGATATGAAAATTCATATCCATTATTAAATTATATATAATATTATTTATTTACAATTTTATCAATTTTAATTGAAAATCAAAATACCTATAAATTGTGTCATATTTATATTTATATATTGATCTGAGAACATATTCGATTTATAATATTGTAATAAAATCAAAAACTACGATAAATCTGAACTTTTTAATATTCTTTTATTACTTTGTAAAATTTTTAACATGCACGATTTGAATTTATTCGCATAGAAACGAATAAAATACAAACTTCATATTTCATAATTCGATCTTGTGATATTTGGTAGACCGTTATATTTGGATTTTCCAGTGAAATACAAAGGATATCATTGTACACAACAGAAATATGAAAAATAATGGAAATACTGAGGATTTCTGAAGGTCATTTTTATACTAAATCGCAGGCAAGAGGATGACAAGAAAAAAAGTGAAAGAAATAAGCTTGCTTAGGTTTCTCAACATATTATTTTTTTATAGTATTCATAATCAAACTTATTTGTTGCTATTGTAAATATTTTAAATTAATTGTAGAATTTTTTTAATACCATATTAGAGTTCTATTCGATCGTTAGTTGTGTTTGATTTATTGATTTTTCGTTATAATTATCTTTCATTTAAATGACGACATTTTCGTACGGTACTCTTGATACAAATATAATGAGATTTATTCGGACTTAAGGTTACAAATTAGTATTGAAAATTGTATTTTATATTAATCTGTGTTTTTAGAAGCTCTGGTGTAATATGTATCGAAGAGCCGTGTAAAATCGCCAAGGCTTCCACAACAAGTTTTTCACAAAAGAGGTACGGCCATAATAAAACAGAAAATACTCGCGCCCTTGTCGAAAGGTAGAGGGCAAGATCTCAACCACTTTCGGCGCTGTTTAGCATAAGACCCTCCGAAACGCTATATTTTCCTTGTTTTCCCCATCCAAGAAGACAGGTTAAGGCCTATACGGCCCCATAAATATGAGAGGTAATGACAGCCGGAATCGTTCAGGGGCCAAAAGTGGCGCCATTCACAAGCGCTCCTTTTTTTCCTTTTCTTCTATTTTTTTTTCTTTTTTTTTGAAAACCAACCTTTCCACTTCTATTTTGAACCGCCCTCAATAAAAAAAAACTACAATCTAATTTCGTTTATTTTCCTTACGCAATTTCGTCGATTTTCCTCTATCTTTATAACGTCGCGTTTTGAATGTGAAAAAAATTAATAGAATCATTTTGAATTTTGGTATATTAAAAATTGTAATATTTTCGGTACACTCTGAAAACATATTATTTTATTATTTATATTATTCCGATTTCATATAAATGTCTATGATCAAATTTTTTATATTATAAATAAGCATATGTATTTTTAATAAAAATATTATTACTTATGATTTTTATATGTGTAATATTATTTGATAAAAAGATTTATAAAAAAATATCAATATTATAGAATGATTGCAATAATAAAAATTCTACTAAATAAATATTTAATATTTTCAATATGTATATAATTTTTATAAATTATTTTTCGCATTAATTTTAAAGCGTTAATGTGTATTTTTAAAATGTATAATAAATGTAAAATACTACGTAGACTATTAAAACGACGTGAAAAACGATTTTCATTCTCTTTATTAATCGATACATGTATTAAGTGCTAACAATGACTGAGCCATAAATTTTCCAGTCTAAATTATAATCAATGTTGTGAAAAATGTTTACAAATAGCAAAATAAACGAACAAATATACCGATACAAATTAATATTTTCAACGATTTCAAAATTTGTTTTTCATTAAAGTGTTTTTTATAAATATCTATGTAAATCGTTTATTGTCAATATAAAATAATAAATTTTATATTTTTATTCAAAAAAATATATTAATATAATATATACAACAATATTAATATTATGAAATATTATCAATATTGAAAATATTTTATATTTCATTCTTTATATTGATATTTAATGAAAGTAGCAAGTTTAATAAAGAATTTTAACCATTTAACTAGAAAAAATAGTTTTATCGATATTTAAATATTTTTAAATCAAGTTTTCATTTACAAATCAATTTCATCATTTCCGTTCAAAAATTAATATTATATATATATATATATATATATATATATATATATATATATATATATATCGCCAAATTAACTTTAGCTTTCGAAACGAATCTCTCGTCGCGTCCGAAGGCGTACAAAAACGCCGCTTATTGTTATCAATCGCACGTGGGCGGAAAAAGAAAAGCGCACCATTTTCCCGCTTTTCCACTTCCAGTCCGAGAAGTGGGTTAATGTGTGACGATAACGGCGGCGTGCATTTTCCTTATTCCCGTTCCGCCGTTCGCGCGTAATGACTTTACATGAAAATTTTATTACCGGGCCGCGGAAAATTACAAAGTGCCAGTGCGGTACGTTTTCTCATCCCGCTGCCGCTTTTCCGACTAGTATCCGACTCTATATATTCATATCTATACATATATTTATGTATATGTGTGCACATAATTTCGTGCTTGCGTATTAATAAAATTTAATTAAAAAGTTCGTTCTTTTCGTTTGTAAAGTTGAAGGGGTTTCGCTCGGTCGCGCGGACTTTTCTATCTGTGTATATGCGCAATCTTTCGTCTACGTATTTTATTATATACGGAATAATTCAAAACTAATAGTCGTAAAAAAATGAAGATATTTAAAACTAGACTGTGATTTTATTTATTTTTTTTTCTTTAAACCGAAAAAGTTAATAATTAAATATCATATTCGTAATTCATATATACTTAAGTCATATATGCAATATAATTATTTCGAATAACATACAACGAAAGTTGATATATTTTTTAAATTATCGCAGATTTAAATTATAAATTTTTGACATTGGAAACAGTCCGCATATGGCCGATATAAAATGTAATATTTAAATTTAAAAACGATGCGGCAATAATTTTTTCGATTAAAAATTTAACTGTGTATTGCTGCGTCGGCATAATCGCGATAAAATTGTATTAATTTTATATTTGCAACGGTTTCATATTGCGAAAAATGCAAACGAGGTCATTTCGTTTATATTCTTGCAGTTTTACGATGATTGGATTTTGATTCCGGCATCAAAATCCAGCGAAAATCTGCAACAATGCGCATTAACTTTCACTTCAACACTTTCTATTTTATATTTTAAATTTTTATGATGCACTCTGTTTGAGCGCTCGATGAAAAGTTTAATGTGTATATTTTTATTATATTTATTTTTATGGAAATTTGTGTCTGTTTTATGATAAACTTGTTATTTTATAGTCGACTTAAGAATAATTCAAAATAAAAAATTAATTTGTTATCAAGAGAAACTTGATATTTCATAATTAATTTCAAATTTATAAAGTTTTTATGAAATGGTATTATTGAAAATATTACGTTTTTTATTGATAATACCGTGTAATTGACAATATTAAAAATAATGAAAAAATCTATTATAGTTTTTTCTATATATATATATATATATATATATATATATATATATATATATATATATATATATATATATATATATATATATATATATGACAAATATATGAATTATATGAGACATTTATCCATATTTGTGCCTAATTTCACGTAAGTAATAGGCTTTATTTTATTGAAGTGATGTATGGATTTTACGTTCTAAAAGGGAAAAAAAGCTCTCGAAGTATTTCTTAAGCGAAATTATTTTCAACAAACTGCTAGATTTATTATATTTGACAGGTGATTTATACAGACGCATATATTTCGCAGAACTCTAAAACAATCATTTTTACATTTATAAATTTCTTTCTGTAGTAACGATAATTCATCTCGTTGATTAATCATTATTTTAAATTTGTATTTATGCTATCTACATATTACAAATATTCATATTTTATAAAGAAAGAATTTTATTCCAGATAAATGATATTTAATGCGTATTGAACGATTAAATTTTAATTTCAGAGTAACAAGTACTATTTTCATTAGATATTAATATTGTATATTACAAGTATAAGTATGCATAAAATTTATATGTATTCGAAATATACAGATTTCAACGTCGAATACATTCTAGCGTTAGAAATGAACGAATATTCGATATGTTAATATCAATCGAATAGAAACGAAAGATCCAATAAAAGGTCAATTCTTTCGAATGCGAATGTTGTCATTTTCAGATGGCCGTCTTCATCAGCAAAAAAGGTTTCGCACATTGGCGATTCTGCAAATTGTTTTGTTTACCGAGAAAAGAAGAACGGCGAATTCCAAACAACAAAATAAAGAAAAAAAAACGTTATACTATCTAAAAATATTCTATCAAATGTCGAAACGTAGAAAAATAATAAAAAAATATCTATATAAAAATATTATGCAAGTTTTGAACGCAAAAATAGTATTTTCATTTGGCCTAGAATCTTTTAAAAAAACGTGTATGAAAACTAAAAATTCAATGTTGAAACTGTGCGCAATGGTTTAAATAGTTATATGAATTTTCTACGAAGCGGAAAATAAATAACGCTTTTCATGAAATACATAATATTAAACACTATATTTTGTTGAAGTAATATTTTGACATTTTTATGAAAACCTAGTATTTGAAATCAAAAAATATTTTTATTTAAATATTGTTAATTAAATTAATATTTTTTCTAAGTATATATACTATACATCGTGCGTGTTAGTATATTAGATGTATAATTTCAATTTAATATTTTTGGCATTAAAATAAATAAATAATATTTTGGTATATCGCATTAATAGCCGTGTATTAAAAAGCCAGCTGTTAAAATTGAAGGAAATTGAAGCAAAACTGGATTATATATGCAGAAATATTTACATAAAATAGTAATAAATTGAACTTTGGTATGGCAAGGATCTATATTTTAAGTTTTAATGATCATTTATTATAAAATGCTACACCACCACTAACCTTATACCGACACTAGTATTTTACATATACGATTTTAATTTATCAACAAGTGCTTATACTGTGTCTTAATCGTTTAAAATCTAAATTTTAACATATTTATGTAATATCGCACTATAAAATTTAACGGTAGAATAGACGTTAAAATTTTACATAAGCGTCACTTGAAATAATTAAACAGTCTTCGTACATTTCGTTTTTATTTCATTTAAAATTAAAAAAATGTGAGTATAGCAGCGATCGAAAAGACGGGTAGTCCAAGATGTCTGACGGTACATTCCAATATAATTTTAACCCGTTATTCAAGACGATGTTCATTATTTTGACTGACTCGCAAATTTCCCGTTGGCAATGATCACAAAGCCGGGTAACGAGCCCAATTAAGTGACAAGACTTAAGTTACCCAAAGAGAGAGAGAGAGAGAGAGAGAGAAAGAGGGAGAGAGGGACGCGTGCACAAAAACACCCCCTGGAATATCTCGACAGTTGAACTTCTAGCACGTTGAGCTTTCATATCGACCGTTCTATCCAAAACTACCGTCCTCGATATAGTCGTTTCGCCTAAAATATCCCCTTTGGACTCTCGAAAGATTCTCTGTCTCTCTGTAATTATATTCTTTGCGCTTCGAGACGACTGTGGACCGTCTGTTGTAGTACGATCGAATGCTTCACATTTTTTTTTTTTTTAATATTGAACAAAGTTTTAAAAATTTCAAATCTTTAACTATAAATATTTTTTAAAGAAATTATAAATAAAATAGTATATTCGGAAGTTAACAAAAGATGCAAGTTTGAAATTGTGATATAATGAATAAACGATCCAATAATTATTTAAGTTATTATTTATTTCAAATATAAATAGAAAATTAAAAGTATTCTAAATATGATACATATAAATATTTATTTTTAGTTTGTCATTTAAATATTTTTATTTATTAAAATGATCAAAATCACTATTTTTCGTAAAGATATTTATATTTATATACATGTAATATAAAAAAAACAATAAAAATAAGAGTAAAATATTTAATTAGATTTTTGAATGTCCTTTTTCACATATTTTATATTAATATATTATTATTATTAACAAAAATATGAGAACATTTTCCATATTCAACTTGAAATTATTTATCATTAGTATATAATAAATAATATTATAAATAATCCATCCGTGGTTTAATGATTTAATATGACCTAATAAATTTTATAAATATTTATTTTTAAAGTAGAGTTATCAAGTTGATCCAAATACAAGTGTATTAAAAATATATTAAATATTATCTATATTCAAATATACAATAATTGTTATATAATATAATGTAATTCAAAGATAAAAATTAATTTAAAAAATATATTAAAAATGTATTTCTAAATAATATAAAAGGGGTGAAAGCATATTTTTTTTATAAATAAATATGTTACAAAATTAATACTACATAAAAAAGGGAGAAGTGGACGATAAATTCGAGCGCAAATAGAATATATATCATTATATTATACTTTTATAGCCGTACACGCGTTTACAGAAATTCTATTATTACGCACAATCGTAATAAAAGTAAAATATATGTACAATTCTGTTTTTTTTTTTATTATTATTTCGAAGAATAGAAAATTTATAGTGGGGCATATGCGGCTTTGAAAATTCAAATTTATGTAATATAGGATCAGAATAAAAAATTACACAAGATTTTCACCAATGATGCGATATAACACTGGCGATTTATTTCTCTTCTCGTTTTCAATAGCGGCCGAGCTCGAAACGAGAACAATTTGTTAACAGAAGGTTTTTTTTTTTTTTTTGGAATTTTTTACCATTCGCCGAAAACTCAGCCGACCTCTTTTTTTGTAAATATATATATGCATGAATGTGTGTGTGTCAAAAAAAAAATGAGAAATATATTTTTTCGCGTGTTTACCTACGTTTTTCCTCTCTTTTTAATTCCATTACTTTACTTCGGTTGCCCCCCTAGTCGGCATAGTTCAAACATTACTTTACAATTTTTCCGCCACTTGAACACATCAAGCTTCCTCTGTACATTTCTCAGTAACGAAAATTGATTGCGTCAATTTATTTCACACTTTCGTCTTAAATTTTATATATATATATATATATATATATATATATATATATATATATATATATATATATATATATATATATATATATATATATATATATATGGACGGATGAAAAAAAAACAAGTAATTTAGCAAAGTTTTACGACAGAGCATTATTCTCGTATCGGGTAGAAACGGCGAAACAAGGAAAGAAACCAAAGGCACGGCGGAAAAGTTGAAGAATGGAAAGGAAAGGCTTCTTTTTATATTTTCTTATGTCAAAAACAGACGACTCATTCTACCGTCGAAACTCTTCTATCAAACAAATTTTGGAGGAAAATTCTCTTATGGTATAACTATGAAACTCTTTCGTTAAAGGTCAATTGTTATAATGATTCAACTTATATAATGAATAATTCTTTTATTTAAAAAATGTATTATACTTGTTTTAATACTTAGCATTCATATATGTCATATTTTTACAAATTCTTAATACAAAAAGAATTTAGAAAATCATTCTAATACTAAAATTATTATTTCGTATTTGACTTAATCAGATTAAAAATACAATTGATTTATTTGATTCTTAAATTTTTAATTAGCATATTTAAAAATAATTTATTTCATTATTATATAAAATTGTGTTTATTAAAAATATGAAATTTATTTCATAGTTTGTTTATATGTGAAAAAGAAAAATATTATATAAATCGTAAATCTAAATTTTGACGACTGAAAATGTGCGGAATTTGAAAATAATGGCCGTGCTTTCTGAAAAAAAATATGGTTCTTATGGAGCGCATATAATCAGAAGATCTTTTGGAATTTTTTCGTTTTCTTCATGCAATATTTTTTATTACACACCATATATATACTTATATATATATATATATACGAGAAAATACGTTTTTTTTCTTCTTCACTTTCATATATATTGAATTTATTGTATCTCGGGATGACTTATAGCGAACAATTTCTAAACTTTTCCAAATATTTTCGAGGCAATATTCGTTCTCGCGTTATGCAGTATGACATAAAATATATTTACGTATATATTATTATTGTATATATTAGAGATAAAATTCGTTTGTATTGAACTGGCAGTAGCGTTGTACGCAAAATTTTGTATCTATTCGACAATAACTTGTTAACACTCAAATGAACATCGTTTTTAATTAAATACCCATGATGCGTTTTCGAATACGTCGCTTTTCAAAATGAATTTCGCGCCATATAAATTAACCCTTCGAATTAAAACGCGAACGTAAGCTCGACAATATGTTATAGTGATTTTTTTTTTAATTTTATTTTCAACGAATTCAATTTTTGTTCATTTAATTATTTTTATTTTTTTTTACATTAATTTATTTATATTTTTATGATATTTTATTTTTTAATTGAAATGATCATTGTTTGCATGTTTATTTATATTTATAATTCAGATTAATTTTATTACAAAAATTAGTGATGATTTTCAAATCTAAAAAATAAAAATTCAATATTAAAATTTTTACTTTGATATTTTTTACAATAAGAAAGTAGAATTCTATTAATAAATTCACATTTTTTATATAAATATTGTTTGAAATAATTTTCTTTTATAATATAAATTTGTATTTATATCACATAATAAACTTTATAAAATAAACAAAACTTTGAAAAAATATAAATAGAATAAAAATATATATATTAATTTTAATAAATATATTCAAAGCTAACAAATCATGTTGATTATATAATTTATAAGTCAATTTTATTTTGTTTATTCTAAAAAAGCGTTGATCAAATAATAAAATCATTCTGATCGGTATGTAAATCGATATCAGTATAAATAAAATAAGTTGTTGTATTTTAATATTGTATTAAAATACTGAAATTTGTACGACGTGCCCACGCATCGTAAAACTCGTAATGCGACACGTCGATTATTATCGAACGCGAACTTTGATGTCGTGAATAATTAAATAATGTAAAATACGATCGAAACATATTTACAACGCCCGCCCTTCGAGTGTTCGATGACGACGGCGGCGGCGGCGGCGGCGGCGAAGGGGTCGAGAGGGAGCTTTCCGAGAAGAGGTCCTGTCCTTCGGGTCTGGTGACGTGGAAGCAACATTGACAAGAGATAGCTTGTTTGAATAAAAGCAATTTTGTGTTTCCCGTTGAGATAAAGGCGTCTGATTTATTAACGCGCCCCGGCCTCGAATAAGACCTCCGGGATCCGAGTCTCACACAACGGAACCCACCCTCGTTTCGCGCACATGGGGCAGGTTCCAAACCTCCAGATTTTGATACCCACCTTCGAATGGTATGAAGCAGGAGCAGGAGAACGGTCTCTCCTACCATTCTGACGTCACTTCTAAGCAATATTAATGCCGCATTGATGACTGCTCCTTATTGCCGAAACTCACCCCCCCCTCCAAATAACCGCCCACATTTCGAGCTTTTGTCAGAGCTTTCGCTTTCTACGTGAAGGGGAGGGGGGGGGGCGTAGTATTCTTTTGCTCGCGAGAAGCCCGTCGATGTTCTGATTGAGGCGCATCGAAAATATAGGCAATTCCCGAGTTCTTGAAATGCTTGTTGCGATATTAAAGGATTTCACGCGGAACCGTTTAAAAGCTTTTCAATGCTGAAACGTTCACGTACAAATTGTGAATAATTTTGCTTGTTCATTTCATCATTTTCTTTGTTTTTTTTTGTAAACATATTATAGGCTTAACTTTTATTTTATAATGATATTATATATACACTTTATAATAAAATATATATTATTTTTATATTGTTATATTTTTTTCATATTTATATATATATATATATATATATATATACATTTATATGCTGTTTAGTTTATTGATTTGAAAATAAAATTGATCATAAATATTTCATTACTTCTCATTATTAGTATTTTAATATTATTCAATTAAATTTTTAATATAATATTAATTTATAAAAAACGACTATAATTTAATTTGAAATATTCTGAAAGCTGAAGGTAAATAAAATCTTTAAAATATTTTTTTAAAAGCAATATTATATAATTTAACATAGCGATTTTGACTATATAAAGATTTTAACATATATTTATTTATTGATAATTAACAGTAAAATAAAAATTTAAACTAGATATAGGATAATATTAAAAAAAAATTACCTATTTTTTTCAAAAAGAAAAAGAAGAATATATTGTAAAAATTTTATTGCAGAGATAATATTACATTTTTTGTTTAGAAATAAAATATAAGGGAAAAAAATTTATAAAATTTTAAAAAATATATTTTAAATAAATTCTAATAATACTAAATCTGTAATTCATGGATATTTAATATATTAAGAAATGATATAATACATTTATTCATTATATACAAAAATAATATTTATATAAAAAAAATACTCTACATAAAGAGCACTATTTTAGTTTACCGTTGAAAATTTCATAAAATTTTTACATTTATAAAATAGAACATATTTTAAAAATATAATAAATCTAATAACAAGAGACGGAATGACATTTGTAATGTACGATGCATATTTTAATATTTCGCATAATACAACTATTTTGCTAGTATTTCATTTTTATCATTACATAACTTCGGAGACTTGAAAACAGAAAATAATGGAGCACCGAAACAACTCAGACATTTCAATTTTTATGTTTTCAGCATTTTTATATTTCAACAATTTATACACGGCGTAATTCAACGTTATAATAATAAGTATAACCAACTTTTTACAATAAGAAAGAATAACGTTGAAATGAAATTATATTTTCGCAAGAAAATATTATTACGTGCAGCACAAGAAGTGCTTCGATTTCGTTCGATGAATATTACAATTATTTTATTTTCATTTTTATACGGAAAATTATAAGATATATCATTTATTTTTCACAGAAATATATTTTTAGATAATATTTACATTGGACTTAAAGAACACGATTATAATATAATACAAAATGAAAATTATTATTTTTTTTCATGATTTGACATTTATATTATATATTTCATAATTTGATTTTTTTATTTCATTTTATATCTTACTTTACACATTATTTTTTTTTAATAATATATGATGATATCATATAAATTACATACAGATATCCTTCTATACTTTAAAATTCACATTATATAATATATTATTTTTAATCTATTACTATATTAATGTTATTAAAAAATTCAATGTTTTTATGAAATGAAAATGTTCATTATTATTAAACTGACTGTACATTTCAGTTCAATATTAAAAATATCATTTTCTAAAACGAAGCTTTTGCCACATTTAAAATTAAATACAAAGTATAATATAGAAAAACTTCTTTTATTTGTATTTCTACGAATTCTCAACTTATTATCAAATTCTTTCATGATTATACATACAAGAGCCGAATGTTTTCGTGATATTTTATTATTTTATTCAAAATAGTCGGAAGCTTTGTATGAAATTCATATTGCATACAAGAATAATATGTAGCGCATATGTTTCGAATTTATGTTTGTTATTTTTTTATATTTATATATGACATATTTTCGCATAAATAGAGAACCAGGTGTACTATAGTCGCCGATATGTTTAAATGGAACAACGCTAAAAGATATTGTCAAGAGATGCATTCGAAAGGATAAAAGAGATGCACGAGACACTGGAAAATCTCAATTTAGAAATTCCTCGTATTGTGAAACGGCTTTATATTTATATACGTATGTATTATTTAATAATACGCGAAAGCTTCCGCGAATTCAATATGGCCACACACATAAATTTCAAATGTCCATATTTAATCCTGTAAGGTTTTTCTTCGGAATCTGCGACGTATTTATACCGAAATTTATACAAAATTCTCTCGTGAAAACGACGATTGCGGCACGAGGATGAAATAAATGAAAAATGGGGCGGTCAGTTTTTGGACGCAAAGCCTCCCCCTTTAAGCCTATATCCGGTGAAATATGCGTTACTTTTGTCGTCGACGAATTTTTTTTTTTTTTGTATTTTGCACACTTTTTTTTTGCGGTCATTAAACTCGGCACGAGCTTGAATATGCCTGATTAGGTAGATATGAGCTTTCGTCGAATGATGGTGGTTATTGATTGCGAAACTTCTTGTTGTAAAGTTCGTTTTGTATAAATTGAACGTTTGCAAACATCATAATGAACTATTGAATCGTTATCAGGATGAACACGTATTCCAATATTAAATTTATATTTTTTCTATCATAAATAAAATGAGTTTTTAAATTAATTTTTATTATATATTTTTGACATAAAAATGAATATGTCAAATTTTATCAAAATACTTTAAAAAATAAACAATTGAAATTATAAATTTATTTTTACTAATTTTTTAGATTTAAAAATATTATATTTTTTTCTTTTTAGTAATGTAAAATATTTAATAAATATTTAGGATTCGATTTATTTTACATTCCCTTTATTATTCTTCTATTTTTTTTATTTATATACTATTTCAGTTATATGAATACTAAATTCACCTTTGTAGATATATATATATATATATATATATATATATATATATATATATATATATACCATATATATATATATATATATATATATATATATATATATATATATGTATATATATATTTACATGTGAAACAAAACACATTTGTAGTAAGAAAAAAAAATTATCGAATATAACGTATAGTTACCCTAACTATTAGCGTGTAACAATAGTTGAATCGAAAGTGCCCCGTTAAATTTGAGTGAATCGTGATAAATGGTTCAAAGCATCGAGTTAATTATGTAACCACAAAACGCACCGCATCTGTTACTCGTTCCGGGAAAACTATTAGTATATACAATTGCGAAAGCCTCCGGTTTTCGCCGATCGGGGAAAACGTTCTAATAATTAACTGGTAAATGTTTACATTGTAACGGACCGGACTCGACTCACGATACCAATATATAAATCGAAACGTCGAATATTTCTGTTTTAATTAAAATTCGATATTGCGCTTCGGACTCGGGTACCCCTTTCGCGACGTACCCCTCGGACTTTTGGGGGTCCGCGATAATTGCGTTCGATTCGCAACCGTGAAGAATCGGGGGGGAGAGGGGAGGGAATTTCTCAAAATGCGATCGTTTCTTATTTGATTTTATACGTTCTCCCCGTCGTCGACATTACATAATAATGGGCTGTCAATCGACACGGGGTGGAGTGGGGTCAAATGAGACGTTTTTCACGGCTTTCGAGGACGTTTAATGGCGTTTTCGATGTAATTAAATTTGAAAAGTCTCCGCTTTGCATTTCGTTCCGGAGTTAAATGAGTTATATATTTATTTGACCTCCGACTGAGATTACTTCGGTCGATAAGCAAATAGATGAAGACGAACATCTATTATTTCGGGATGTTTTGAACTTTTTTATTTTATAATCGCGACCTACTTTAATTAAATATGATATTGATCTTAGTGACCCAATAAATATCGGATTTACCCCATGATCTACTTTTACAGAATTCAATAAAATCTCAGTTACATATTTAATGAGTAAACTTAACCTTTTCATTTTTTATAAATCATTTTATACGGTAGGCATTTATATTCATTTAAAAAAAGATATTCGATTAACATATAGTGAATAATCATTAGTGTAAGGAAAACTTATAACATTTAACACGATTATCTAGTAAACTGTGTGTATACGTTAACTTAATACAAACTATTTTAGCGCGATGATCTGTAGAATAAGTTGTTACTTTGTTGAAACCATTGAGGCTGTCATCAAGTCTACCACCTCGGGAACATGAAGGCTTTATTTTATATCCTTTGACCCTTTTAAGCACCTCACATATCAACTTTAAATAACGCTTGTCACTTTCATATAAAAATTAAAACTATTCTTTCATTCATAATATTACATTATATTTACGGTAAATATTATTATTATCTGTATTAAATTTAATCTATATATTTTATTGAAAGTATTATTTTCTGATAGTAACCAAAAATTTTCAAGAAAATCTCGAATATCATGTGATATTTTCGTACAAAAATATCGATTGTGTTCAAAAACAAAGTTCGTAATGTACTTCAGAATAGAGAATAGTAATAGAAATTCGAACTAGTCGTTGTTTTCGAACTTTTATAATGAAACGATTCGTAATGTAGGCAATAAGAACACAGTGAATAAAATGAATAAGCACTTAAATATAATGGGGAGTACTTAGCCCTCCGATTTGGCTAATTTGGTTAAAGTTCCGTTCCGACCGCGCAAGCTTGCAAGGTTAAGACATTTCGCTTGGTTAACTTTAGCTAATTGCTTTTTGGTTACAGACCGTTACATAGTTGAAATGATATGCAAATTGTTAGAAACGGCTCGATGTGCGACACGGTTCGCCCTTATTGTACTATATGTACCGTGATCGATAATAATAATAAGAAAATACGACCGTTCCTTGCGACAATTAAACATATATATATATATATATATATATATATATATATATATATATATATATATATATATATATATATATTTAATTGTATAAATATAGGGCTGCCGATGTTCTTTTTCTTGCGTTTTGAAATTACGGGAAATCCGCTCTTACAGTTTGTACAACGAGATAGGACGAGTCGTCCTTAGAACGTGATCTGTGCTCAAAATCCTTTCACCGCGCGGAACAAAAGATCAAATCTGGACGGATTCGTTCCGGATGTTATTTGTCTGTAAGTATATATGTTCGACATTGTTTTACACAAATCGGTAATAATACTGAAAAGTTTATTTCAAAATAATCACATAATAAACATAAAATACTATATGATACGAAATATATATGATCGAAATAAATCTTACAAGTCAAACTTTTAAGCTCATTGACTTATTCTAAACGAATTCAAATATTTTATATATAAATAAAAATAATATTTAAATTGAATTTCGCATAATATTGTATCTATCGTGTAATATATAAATTATCACGATTCAATTTAGTTTTCTATTGACTGCACATTACTAAGAACTATTTTGCATTTTACATTCTAAATACTTCAGTATTTCAACTAACAGCTTATAGTGATAGTTTCATATGCACCGAAATAGAGGAACAACTTAATTCGAAACTTCATAAGTGGTTTTACATGTATATATATATATATATATATATATATATAAGTATAAACTTAAAACCCATAATACTAATTTAAAACGAATAATAAATGCACGAAGAAAATCTAAAAGTTTTATTAGTAATAAATGGTGAATGGTGTTATACGTATTATTTAATACATTTTATATTTTAAATATCAAAATTATATTGTTATTTATACGTAATATAATCAACATTTACATATAATATGAAAATACGGTTTAAGATTCCGACATTTTCTCAATATTGAACCTTGCGTTGTTCACTCGCGTTCTTATTGTTGATCGCGATGGCAGATAATGAAATTTTCACGCCATCAATCATTCATTCAATCAACGCCGCATAAAACAAAGACCTCACACTAGAAACGAGACATTATATCCTGCACAATAACATTCTGTCGACGAGAAAAGGATATTCGGGAAAATCGAGTTAAAATGCGGCGAGCCAGCTATACTAGATGAGAAATGAATGTAGTAAGGGTGGAAAAGAAAAGAGAGAGAGAGAAAGAGAACAGTTAGGTCGTTGTAAATTCCCGTATTATTATAATATGGAACCGATAAAATTTTCCGGTATATTCGTGTATGAATAGAAAAGGGGGGGGCGGACGGTTGAAATAGTTCCGCGAAGGTATTCGGCGCATAGTTTTTAGAAGTGTGGAAAAGGGGAAAATCGTCGGAAAAGCGTCGTTCGTGACTAACGGCCATACATCAGCGCGCTTCCGGAGGTACGCAACTTTCGTCCGACCCAATAAAAAGGATGGTCGCCCCCATGGTTTTCTTTTCAATTTAACCTCCGACGATCTACCCCCACTCACCGCCCGCACACCCCGTCTCATTCTATCTAGACCGAACTAAATCCCATATTTTCTTTATTTTTTTTTTTTTATTATTTTATTTGGTACATTTTTTTTTCGCGGTCCGCACAGGGTTCCCGCTCATTCGTTCATCGCTTTTATTGCTTACAAAATGGCCACTGTGCACGTAATAAATCACCAAAGAAAACGGACGAGCGGGTGAATTTAACGAGAATTAATCTTTTGCCTATATATTCGTAAGCTCTGGAGTAGAGCGTTGTTATCTAAATTGCGTATAATATCCGCGTTGAACGATGTGAAATATGTTACATTGTAGGGATGCTCTAATTGTCACCCCCAGCGGGCAACCACCACTTCATATGGAAATGCAATGTAAATATTTAAACTTAATGAAATAATTAAAAAAAAATAATTTTATACCATAATTTAAATTAAATTTTGTTTTTGTTAAAATTTAATATAGTCTTTTTTCTGTTAAAACGCATGAAAGATAATCTTAAAATAATCTAAATTTAGTAAAGAACATATTTTCCATTCACACGATAGGAAGAAATCGAGTAATTTAAACAATGATGGATTTCGAAATTTAAATGTAACATATTCATAGGTTAGTGCTGAAGATTAATATTATATATTCAACATTAATATACATGGTGTTGATATAACAGAATTAACAAAGGAAATCAAATTTAACATCTTAGTCATTCCCAAGTAATTCATTCAATTATTCATTGATTTACATAATTTTACATTACATTATCATTTGTGTACAATGTGTTTGTAAATTACTAAAGAATATTTTGTGAACAATAATAATTAAAATATTATTTTAAATTAAATATTTAAAATATACATTATTATAATTTATACTTTATTTACAAATTTTGAATCTAAATCGTTGTAATTAAACATTTAAATTTTCACTTAAAAGAATTTCGAATTATTTAAATTTAAAATAAGAGATTATTTGTTCAAATATAAAAGCGATTATAATAATTATTTATAAAAGATAATAGAGGCTTTTTGTTTTAAAAAATAGAGTGAAATTGTATTATATTTTATAATTTACCTATAAAAATTTTTCAAGATTTATTAAGCAATAATTGAATATGAAATATAATTAAAACAATAATTGTTATATGCGACATTAAAGTTGAACACATTAAAAACTGTCTTTAAGTTCGACATTTCAAAAAAAATTAAACTTGAAAGGGTTATTTTAAAAGAAGAAAAAGAAACAAAAAAAAAGAAAGAGCATTCAAAAGCTTAAAGTGTAAGGCTTTTCTCATACACGAATGCCACGATGTTTCCGACTATAACAATTGTACAAATTGAAAGGCGCACACGAGACACTCGAATTTCCCATATATAGCTTTCGCACACAAACACACACACACACACACGCACGCACACATTCTAGGCATATAATCGGTAAAAATAGGGGTAAAGGTTTAAAAGTAGGGGGTTGTTCGACTTTTATCTCGGGACAAGTTCGTTCTGAACGAGGACACATTCGGCCGAGATCCAACTGGAAAAAGGTTACAGCCACGCCATGGATACGGTGCTATCAAGATGGAAAAATACGAAAATTCAAAATGTAGGAAAATGCCATTTATGAATATACGTAGAATGCATTAAGAACAAAATCGAATAGACAAATTGCATTTGACATATGAAATCCGCATAATATTATTATAGAAAATATATAGAAAAAAATTATATAATATTCTACATATATATTATATAGGAGAATATCTTATAGCTATCATCTTCAGAAAAGTGGCTAATTTTTTGAAATAAATTTATTTCATAAAATATATTACACAATACGGATTTAAAGTTAAGACCTTAAGCTTTGTTATTAATCCTGAATATCCTTATTTTAGCGAACGTTTATAAAAAAAAAATATTATGAAATGTTCAGAATTGCGTATTTAACTAGCTTTTTTTTCTGTAATATAAATACCGTTATAATCCTTAATACGGGAAATATAAATTTCTTTAATAATATACCAAATTTGTATATATATTTTTATATTATTTTTCAACGTGTAAAATAAAAAAATAATTTTCTTTCATGAAATAGGACATACATTTCTTTTATACTATTATTATAATACTATTATTTTAAAACTCTTTGTTTTAAAATAATTTATTACACAATTGAAAATTTAATTTAGTTTTATTGTAAAAAATGTAGTATTTTATGATTTAATTTTATAAGCCTCGAGATCATCTACATTTTATTATTAATTCAAAACTCATGTCTTATTATATTTTAATTTAGGAAGTAATATTGTTTTATTACAATGATTCAAAAAAATAAATTAAAAACGCTATATAAAGCAGTTCAATAAATAAATCAAATTACACATTTATTGAGAATATTTTTGAAATCATAGTTAATATTTATTCAATTTCGAATATTTGACATATTTATTTATTACAAATTCTATATTAAACCTGACCAAAAAAAAAAAAAAAAACATTCATAAAAAATTTGTATATTTCACTTTTTATCGATAACTGACGGACAATAGATTTTTTCCCGATGATTGAAATTTTTTTATTTATTTATTTGTTTTTTTTTTCATTCCATTCCATTCCAATATTAGTCTAGACATTATTTAGTGAATATACGCAGAAAAGAAACAGATACATTTCTGAGCAATATAATAAAAGGGAATTCGCCGGATTTAAAAACGATCCAAAATGTTCATAAGCCGTAAGATATTTGTCGAGCACTTGCGATTGCCGTTCTTCAGAATTTTTCGTTCATCATGCGAAACCCCCCCCCTCTGTACTTTTTTTTTCATCTACGTAAGGATATTTTTTTCTGTACCCCACACTTCTGACAATTTTATTTCGTGATCAATTTTTAATATAGAATTCTTTTTTTTTTATTCGTTTACGATTGAATTTTGCTGCGGCTATCAGTCATTTTTTTATTTATTCATTTTATTGCTTCGTTTAAATGTGCTTTATATTGTGAAATCGTTTGTTAATATATTGTATGTGAAATATTGATAAAAAGAATGTTATCAATATTATTTATTAAATATTAAAAAAAATATTTTTATTTCATAATATATTTTCTTTGTTAAAATTTATAATAAACCAGGATCTCTTTTTTTCAGTTTAACGATATCGGTTTACTTATTATAAAAGATAATCTAGATTTTCATTTTAGAAATATAATATATATTTCATAAATAAAAACAAATTAATATAATATTTTGCGATATTAATATAAAATTTAATGTAGACTAAACAATCAAATTATCAATAATTTTTAATTTATGAAAAATAACCTATTAATATAAAATTAAATGTAGACTAAGTTATCAAAATATTAATATCTTTATATAAATTCATATTAGAGAGGGTTTATTTTTTACCTTTAAATATATAGTGGTAAAATAAGATCGATCGCACAATTCGCGCAAGTGGACCCGTGTGCGAATTCGCGCACGGGCTCACTCGTATAATAATAATAATATTTTAATGAACACTTTCTCTTTAGCCCACTATAAACCATCACGCATTCGGCGCGTATTACGAAAATGGCGATTTTCTTTCGCAAAATATACACTTTTAGCAAAATTGTGACTTTAGTACCGTCGCTTTATTCGAGTAGAAATAATCCGCCGGAATGAATTCACGCCGAGTGTATATAGTGCCATAAGGCACTATTATGCGAAAAAAAAGGCGCCGCATAGCGAAAAAAAGAAAAAAAAACAGGCGAAAAGTAAGGGCAGAAACGGAGCGAGGGGAGGGGCAGTGGAAAAAGACTTTTTTTTTATTCAATTTAACGAGCGACGAACGGGCGTCGGTAATTTTCTTCCGAATAAAATTTTCATGAAAACTCCGCACATTTAGATAACCGTAATGGAAAATTAAATGCATATGACACGTCCGCTATCAAAGGGTCCTGGAAATTTTCCAGGGCGCCTTTTTTTCACGTGTGGCGAACGCGATGTGTGCACGCGATTTTCGACGCTTTTCACGCCGCCATATTTCCGATAAATGTGCGCCATTTTTTTTTTTTTCGCAGCTCATTTTCTTTTTTTTATTAGTTTATGCTTAGTGTGTTGTATATTTTATTTGTATATGCTTAATGCGAACGATTTGAATGATATTATTAAATGTACATATTCCATATAAAAAAATATCAACTAATTTAGTAATATAAATTAAAAATAAAATATATCAAATTAATCAGTAAGAAATGATATTTTAAAATTGAGAAAAAAATATGATTCGATGCTACAAAAAATAATATTGAAATGATACTTTAAGAATTTTAATGAAAAATTGATTTTATATGAAGTATGAAATTTTATATAATAATCGAACAATCTATTTTTATATGTATTTTATAGTTTTCTCAACTAAAATATAAATTTTATAGTTATTAATTATTTTTATTCAAAAAATTCCGTGATAAATTAAATTATTCGAAACAACGTTCAAACTTAAAATATGTGCAAATTGTAAAATATTTAGGATGAGTGAATTATTAATTAAAATATAAAATTTTTCTCATAGCAATAGAGTAATACGAGTCATCCAATTTAGATGTCGAATATAGGTCAGTTGAATATTAAGCGGCAGAATGGCGTTCATCGAAATTGAAAATCAATTTGAGTTTTAACAATTTTAAGAGGCGAGTTCACGTTGTAAAATACTTTCAATTATGATCGCAATGTAAACGTTATATATTTTTAAATAAATTATTCCATTAAATTTATTCTATTGTATATAGAATAGTAAAGAAATCTAATTCTTTATACTATATAACTAGTGAATTATTTCTTTAATGATAAAGTTGGAATATAAATTAAGATGTAATTGACGATAACATATTTTCGACGAAAATCCTTTTATGTTGTTCAAAATAACTTTTAATGTATATATAGATAAACAAAGGTGAACTATTCTAAACTGAATTTTCTACGAAGTCATCCCTTACAAAAATAACAAGAAGTATGTGTGTGTTTCGTATATACAATATATTGAATACTTTTATGTAAAATAAATCATAACAATATTTTACATAAAATTTTTAACGTCTCTCAAATCTTTGCTTTTTCATATAAAAATTATGAATCGATTTTTCGAAGTTGCTCTAATTAACAAAAAAATTATTATTAAATATTAATTAGATATTTAACAATGTTTTATATATTTTATGCATGAATATATATCATGGATATAGTATAAATGTTTATTATACAATTTTGAAGTATAACTTCGCAAAACTGCGAATAACATTGACATTATCATTATAGTCATTATCGACGATATCCTCGTCGTCGCCGTTGCCGTTTTCCGACGGTACTATCGTCTCGTTCGCGCAATTATTTACACATTAAATATGCAAAACTTTGTACATCAACGTCGAGGGCATATCAATCAAAGTTTGTGAGAATTCTGTGTGTTTGTCAACCGGGGAACAGTGAATTCCGAACGACAGAAGGACCCGGGATAAAATAAGGGATGACGGGGTGAAACGAGCGTGTCTACGGATTTCGACAAACTCCATGCAAAACTTCCTTCCATATCATTATAATTTCAACGTTTTCAGAGCTTTCCACGCGCTATAATATATGCGATAGCTATGAATTCGAAATACGATAGATAAATCACACTTATAATCAAATTAAATTTAAAATAAAAATGAAATAATCTAATACAAAATATATACATACATACATATATATATATATATATATATATATATATATATATATATATATATATATATTCAATATTTTTAATTCATACAAAATAAATAAATTATTTGAATTTTTTATTCTTATTCTCCTTTAGAAGGTTTTTAAAAATTATATTGACCAATAGTTGAATCATTGATGACGATCTTTGACGTCTTGCTATTAGTCCTTTTTAGATGTTTTGTATTTAACATTTATAAAAATATGGCTAAAGTTCTGTACTTTTTTTTTATTTTGACGATTTTAAAAAGAAAAATTTACTATAAAATTTTGAGTATATTTTTTATTGTCATAAGAATATATATTTAAAGTTTATAAGTATACATAAAAATGTTGAGTGGAAGTTTAGTTTTAGTGGTATGCGAAAATATGAGATGCATCATAATTTCAAAATTCTCATTTATTTATAATTTAGATATAAAAGAGAATAATTTTTTAACTTTTCGCATAAAAAAAATATATAAAATAGTATAAATTAAATTCTAATTTATAAGAAAAATAATATAGTTAGTAAAATTTGATATGAGAGTACAAGAGCATTATACGTATGGGCAACTTTAAAATTTCTTATTTTTACAAACTTTTTGCCGTCGTTTTAGCGAATACAATAGATCGTTGTACTAGAAATTTTCCGACGTCGTCGAATAAACCAATAATATGGCGTCTGAAAAGTCGAACTGTAGGAAGCGAATGTCTCGTTAGTCTGACAGATGAACGATGGATAAGGACTTTTGAGACGATTTAGCATTGAGGATTTTTCCTATTGAATGCAATCTTATCATTGTTGTATATGCAGCACTAGACGTTTCGCATTTCAATTTGCCGCGTTCGAGGATTTTTTAAAAGATTTTCATATCGTCATATGACGACGATGAAATTCGAATAAATAGTTTTAAAAAAATGCGAAAAATCTATAAATATCGTCAGAAATCCGTTTATATAAATATGCATCGATTCGTGCTGAACGAATATATATTTTTTCCTATTTCTTATATAGCAATGAATGTGTTATGCAATTTTAAAAATAGCAATAATGCTGAAATATGTTATATATACAATATCAAATACAAAGTATTAAAAATACATATATTTTTATTTTATAAAAAAATAAATCCAACGTTAAATTCATAAAGTGTGAATACTCTTTTTTTCCATTAATAATGTATTTTTTCTTATATTTTGAATTTTTATTATATTAATATATAATTTCATATTTTGGACACCTGTGACCATCTCACATTGATTTTTTTGGTGTCAGTGAATCGGATTTTGCTTATATATTATTTTTACTTTGAATTTGTGAAATTCAAAAAATAAAATATTAATAATAATAAGAACATTAATACACGCATATATTAGAAAGATGGACTTTGAATATATGTTTCATATAAGAATTATTTTTTCGAGTGTAAAGTTTATTTTAAATTTAATTACATCGTTATTATTTATATCTCGCACATATTTGAATATTTTTTAATAATAGAAATTAATTAATTGATTTTCAGTTTCAAATGTAGGGTAAAATAATTTCATTTGCTATAAGTATATAAATTTATTTCTATATTAAATTATATATAAATTATCAATGAAGAAATGATCATGTTGTTGAAAATATTATATAAATCGAACAAAATGATTAGCATTATATAATACGATATAATATATGCCTTCGATAATTAATTCCGTCCTGTTTCATTATGTCTCGTTAGTGTGATAAATAACTCGAGTTACTCAAACGAATCGAGCGTTATAAACTAGGATGGTAAATTGCCGTGAACAGACGTTTCGTAACGATTTATTATTTGCCTAGTGAAAATGAAATTCGACTGCTATTGAATTACGCCGGAAAACTTCAAAATGCGCACTATGGCGACAATTTTCCTCCCCGCATTCGAAAAATTTTCCGGTGTGATTTAATAGCAGTGTCTGCGCGTTTATTCGACATGTGCGAAAAAAATATGCCAAAATGCTATATATATATATATATATATATATATATATATATATATATATATATATATTTGGTGTATAGGAGCATAGATAGATTTAACGGCGGACAAAAGAAAAAAATGGGGCCTGAGCATCGATTTTCACTACCTCACATTAACTACCTTATATTTTTTTATAATTGAGATCCACAAATATTTTATAAATGCGATAAATTATATTAGTACAAAATTCAAATCGTAATAGAGAAAATTCTGCATTTTTTATTAGATAATATGAGATCAATTCATATAAAATGTTAGAAATTGAAGTAATTTTTCTAAATATAGGAATATTATGCAAATTTTATTAATCGTTCCAATTTCCAAGATATAATGAGAACGTCTATTTTTATGTCTAAATATAGAATAAAAAATTATTTGACAGAAAAAAAAATATTGATAAAGATTTGCATAAAAAATATTATTATATGATTTTTATGTTTGTATAACAACAAGCAATAAAATCACTTGTTTATATTTTAATTTAATGAAAATATTCATCATTTTTAATAATCGTTTATAAAAAAAAAATATTTGAGCCGACTGAAAATCTTGCGCACATGTGTGTGTTCGCTTTAAAGGAAAATTTTTGAAGTTTTTGCGTCAAATTCATGCAAACATTTGAATATGTATATAATTTACAATTGTGTGCGTGTGTTTTGGGAATATTGCGAGAAAATTAAATTTGCATGTATCCTCTTTATATGTTGAGCTGCAAAATGATCCGCACGAGAAAAAGAGCACGAGTTGCGCTGCATTCAAGTCGGGCTGTTATTAAATTTTTATATCCTTTATTAAAAGAAAAAACACAAAAAATAATCACACTAAACAATGGAAAGAACCGCTTTGCATATATCTCATGGAATACCTTCGTGAAAATTCATTTTCACATGTCACAATATATGAAAGAATATATATTTTCATATATGAATATTACGAAATAGTTAAAACGTTTATATTGTACTATATATGAAATAAAATAATATCTTTCAATGAATATAAATAACAAATAATTATTTACGACTACTTTTTGAATTCTTCTCATATACATATAATAAAGTATAATTACCGTATATAATATTTGAAAGAAAATTTACAATTTATATAAAATATTGTCGGACGTACGAAAGGCTTTAGTTTTCAGCGCGATTCAGAACTGTCAGATGTTTTCAGCTAGAAAAATTAGATCGTAAAGTGCACTTTGAATGCTTTAAAAGAGCTTCGCATAGAGAAAATGCTACTTGTTTTTAGTTTGTTTTTGTTTGTTGTTCTTTTTTTTTTATGCACGTCACTTTATCGTCAGAACATGATCGTTTAATCTCTCCCATGGTGCCGAGTTGCATCATATTTCGATGTATCTTCAGTTTATATATTCGTTTCTTTTATATATATATATTTATATTTTATATATATAAAATGTCTGCGATGTTTTAACGTTTTCCTATATAAATTTAGAGCAAATAAATTTACTTTGGATGGAGGCGAATTAAGATGTAGCAGAAGGAAAATGATGAGCTCGTGAATAACACTTGAAATTTCGATTTGCCATTCATTTACCCATTCCCAGGATAATCGTCCGTTTTCCTAACGGCTGGCAAATCATCCTCGAATGAGAACAAATTGTAAATAGATTGTTCGTAAAATAATATAATTCTTTTTTATGACGACAATAATAATAATAATTTTTAATATAAATTGCCATTTTTTCTATGTTAATACATTTATCTAAATTAAACTATACGAATCATATGGTTTATATATATATATATATAATATATAGAAAAAATATTATTAATTGATTTGTGTAAGTATTCAAAATTTCAACTCAATTAAATATTGGGAAGTTTCTGAAAAATTGATTAAAAGTATATAAAAAATAAAATATTCTTATTTAAACGCTATTAACACCATTTAATAATATAAATACACACAATTATTTTATGTTTACAATCGACACATTAATTATATTCCGTTTGAGCATTAATAATCGTAACGATGAATGCGCTCATTATTATTTCATACATTTATATACACGGCGATTCTTTCAGTCTAAAAATTTATATTATATATATATATATATATATATATATATATATATATATATATATAGTACAAGTAAACCGATACGACGTCGTTCGGTTCTTTAGAACGTCAGTTGTATTTCTTCAAAGGCGGCTTAATAATCGTGACAGCCCCCAAAGCAACGCTTTCTTCAGAACGTTTTCATGTTTCAAGACGTTGTTTCGTTGTATTTTCTCGCAATTTTACATTTTCGCGAATATATACATATAATTTTAAATGTTGAAAAAAGGTGACCGAGTGTTACGTTTTCGTTGATATATTATTTTATTTTATATATTTCATTAATTATACTGTACTTAGAAATATTCACAATTATCAAGCGTATAATTTTATTAAAAATCTTATTAATAATAAATAAAAAAAATATAATTAATTATTCAACAGTCTTATGTAGGCTAAATGTGTTTTCTGAGTAGAATCACAAAATTTAATTTTAAATATTTTATTCCTTTTTGAAGGATTTGACATATCGATTTGAAATAAAGATATGTCGTTTAGATTCATAGTCATATTCAATTAAAATAATAATTATATTTCGTGAAATAATATAATTCAATATAAGTAAATGATCTTGTCGATTCAATTATTTAAGTATTAAATTTTCAATTTTTTTTTCAAAATTGTTCATATAATTCTGATTTTTATTTGAAATATCTTTGTGAAATCTTTGATATATCTTCTATACGATAGAAATACAAAGTAATATGAACAAAGAAGGTAACTATATATCTTTATAAAGAAAAAATATAAATTCACTTAAATAATTTCATAAGCAAATTTTATAACACATTTTCAGATATGAAAATTTAAATTATATTATTATTTAAAAGCATTCATAGATTGAGCAAAATTTTAAAAATAAAATAAATATATCAACGTCTGTAAAATTTTAAGTGATATATCCTGATTCGTGGGAATTGTAATACTTTTTTTTTTGTTTACATTTATCCTTTTCAATATCCAGTCGCTCATAGATAATAACGTACATAATATATTAGTAGTATTGTATTTATATACATGATTCAGGTACGAGATTAATTCACTGATATTTGGAGCCTTCATGTCTATTTTGACACGACATATCGCTTATCCATATGTTACCTTATATCAATATGTAAATTTTGCATATATATATATATATATATATATATATATATATATATATATATATATATACGTACTTTATTGCAATATAATCCACAAAAGCACGAAATATTATTAAATTAATTCATGTAAAATAAATATTCGTCCATTTATATGTACAGCAATGCTTTTACATGTATAATATTTATTTTGTTAGAGCTTTTCAACATAACAAAGCTTATCATAACGATCAAAAACTGCTGTGGTCAAATGAATATGATATGTTAGAACACTTCTAGAATCTTATTATTCTTCAAATCCAAAAATTCTTCCTAAATCCCAATTTTAAAATATAATATATATTATTTACCTTTTTCCTTTATTAAATTATAAATTATTTTTAAGTAATATAAGTAATATATTTTCTTTTTTCTTATACGACAATAAAAAATATAATAGAGGTACTCGCATCAATTCAATTCGAAAAAAATGTCTATTATCGTAATATATAATAAAGTTTCTTTTATAAATAATACCGTAAGATATACGAGATGATATATGTTGAACGATAAATTTATATATATATTTTTTTAAGTCCAAATAAGACGTTTAATATAGAGCCTAATGCGATAACTCAATTATCTAGAGCCGACGCTCGATCCGCATGAATAATGTAACAGCTATAATAATTTACAATAACAACAACGACGTTTCATATTCGTATCTTTGCTTAATTAACAAACGTCACCTATACGCGATAATCTGGCAAAATGGAAGACAATCTTAGATTTTAGGGGTTTTCGGGGATGGAAAAGCAGAAACGAGCTAAACCAACAAAATAAGATATCTTGAGAAGTGTCGAATTATGGGGATGGGTTTTGGATCGCGTGTCAAGCAGTTTCGGTTATCTGCTTCTCATTCAAATGTGGCGAATTTCGACGACCCTAAATTGTTGTTTCAGCCACTGTAATCGTCGACAAAGTATGTTATTGTGTACATTAAACCACCCCCCTCCACCCCCTCCACACCCCACCATCAAGGTCTGTTCGATACGATCGAAGGGAAAGGTTCACAGATTGAGAATCATAGACGATTCCATATATAAAATATCGGTTTGGTCCTTTACTTTCGATTCATTTATAAGTAATTAATGAGTTTTATTCTTATGTCAGTATCATATTATGTTATGATATACATAATATAATCTAAAAATATTTTCTTGATTATTTTAAATTAAATACTTCTTACATAAATTCTTCATTATGAACGTGATTCTGAATCTAATACCTAAAATAAAAGTTAAAAACTATGTTTGATTAATGATTGAAAATCATTATGTATCATATAATATTGAATCAAAAACACCAACCAAGATGATGACAACAGCTGGGGGAGAAACTGTCAAGATAAAGATGAAGTAATAGAGTAGAAAATTCACTTTTCATAGATTTTGTACTTTAGAAATAATAGGTCGATTAACCTTATACATAAGTACGATGTTGAGGATGAATGAAGTAAGGAAAAGTAAAAATATCAGCATGATGTTTCCCATAACCGTGTATGGGTGTGAAAAATGAACTTTATTAAAAAAAATCAATTCTTTCCATATAGATATTAATGATAGCTAGTCCGTATTTCATGGATAACAAAGGTGACAAACAAGGAATTCATTAGAAAAAGACCTTATACTGGACTTTGATTTATATTTGGCTTCTATTAACTGATATAATTAAAGAGCATAGAGAAAGCTAATTCAAAAAATCGCCAAGAGTTAGATATGACTGAATAATTGATATTATAATATTGCAATATAAATTATAAAATTTATGTTATATTTTTAACACATTAATCATAGTATTTACATGTAAAAAAATATTATTTTCATTGAAAAATATCAGAAATTATATTCTTATATTTATAAATTAGTATTAAAAACTATAATTTAATGTAAGCATCAAAGTTCTCGGATTATTGGTGTCGTTTGGAGAATTCGCATTGCGAATGTCGAAAATTCGCCAAAAAATCCCCACATAGATATCGATAAGGAACTTAAGGATGAGAATGGGAGGAAAGGGGGTCACAAACGATATTTTTCTGTAACAAGAAGAACATGGCAATTTCGTTAAAGGTATTATCTCGATAAAATAAAATTCGTCATAAATAAAACAACGTTCGAAATATCTTATGTAGCGTAAGCTTGCTGCGGCAGTAAAGAGACAGACAGACCTTCGAAGTTTCGAAGAAAAAGTAGCGTACGTGATATATTACATAAAAGTTTTTCTTTTTTACTCATACCACTTCTTCTTCTTCTTCATTTTCCTCTTTTCCTACTTTCATTTGCCTCTAATGTACGCTTCGTTCCTTTTTTTATTTATTTATTTCGCTTTTCATACAACTCGTTCTTCTCGGAAGGAACTCGCGTTTTTCTCAGTTAATCATTTTCTCTTTAAAAAAATATTGAATTTCGTTATAATTATCCGCTCTTTTTTTTCTATTTTTTTTTCTTCAAATCAAAAGAAAATGAGCTTTTTATTTTCATTATTAATAAAGAAATAAAACGCTTTATAAAAATATACAAATTTTATATTCTATAATATATTTATTATATATAATGTTATATATATATATATATATATATATATATATATATATAATAAAAATAAAATTTAGTAATTTATTTAGTTATGTTAATATTTTTTTTCTTTTTCTGACTCTCTCTTTCACACACAGATATATAATTATAATTGAATGTAAATATATATTAATTTAACAATTATTTACCAAGTATATATCATTCAATTATAAGCATGATCACGACATTTACGTAAAATAAACACGGAAAAGTTTAGACACATTTGAAAGGAAACATTTGATGATGGCTCCATTCATCTATAGTCGAGCATAATCAGCTTATTGCATTCGCTTAACGCCGTGTTTTCAGCGAGCACAAAAGCTCGTCTAACATTTTGCTTTCAGCGCTTTTAAAAAGCTCGAGTGCAGCGAGGCCGATCTGAGATTCCATTGAACAAGTTAAAAAGTGTATCATTTTAGCCATCATCCTAATTACTTTTCTCCGCTTTTCCACGGATATCTCTCGAAACTTTACACACACAAACGCGCGCACACACACACACACACACACACACACACACACAGAGACACATGGTTTTGTAGCGTTTACCCCTTTTGCGGTGTTTGTTTGATAATCTCCGAAAAGCTGAAAAACGTTCGAATTAATTCGGTTCGAGAGCGGCAAATGGCCGACGATTATGCGAAAATGTGTTTTATACTGCTGACAATTATATGGTTAAATCGTTCTGTTAAAGTACAGTACAGCGTTTTCCAACTCGTATTTATATGTTTCAAATATTTAATATGATTTTTTTTAAATAAATTATATAATTAATAATCATTTATTAAGCAAAAAAAAAATAAAAAAAAACGTTTTTACTTTATGTAAATAATACTAACGCTCAATAATTTTCAGTAAAATATAAAATAGTACCAATATAAATACCTTTGAATTGAATTCCTTCCTAGTATTTTTCTAACAGATAAATTAATATAAAAGTAGTTCATTTAGATTTATTATAAAATTATCTAATTATTATACACATGTATGATAATACTAAGAAATAAACTGAAGTAATAAAAATTATATTACAAAATATTTAAAATTAAATAATAATATCAATGAGCAATATATTCAAGATATGTAAACATTTATGTCATACTAAAGTACTATATTTAATAACTTCAAATTATAATAACAAGATATAAAAAATAAAACAAAATAATATTAATTTTTAAAAATGTCAATATTTAGTGAAAAATATCGAAATTATTTTTATTTATTTTAAAATTATTATATTAAAGTTAATAATATGAACGAAATCGCAAATTTATTATAAGAAATAATGCTTTTAGAAATTGGTTCTCAAAATTTGAAGTTTTAATCATAAATTTCAATTATTAAGAATAAAAATTATATAATAATATTTTTTTATAATATATATATATATATATATATATATATATATATATATATATATATATATATAATTTTAATATTGAAGTTTATTAATTTCAAATAATGTTGGAGTTTTAGAATATTACGTTGATATATTTTATTATTATCCAGATTTAAAATAAACGATTGCCTAATGTCGTACAAAGTGAATCCGCGGGATTAAAATTTTGAGAAACGCTGCCGTTAAATAAAATTACGAATACTCTGCATTACCTCTGCGACGTAATATTACACAACTATCGCTCGGAGCGAAAGAGAGAAAACCGGAAAATCGCCTTGAAGCAAGAAGGAAAACTCGAATAAAATTCCCAAATACAAAGCAAAGCTCGAAAACGTTTTTGGCTTACCGTCGAGGTCTTTTGATTAGATTTTTCCCACTAATTAAACACGAGACCGTTTGCCAAAGCCTAGAAAGTGCCCAGGTGTTAAAAGACCTTCGGGCCACGCACGGCAATCGGGTGAAAGGGTGGAAAAGGGCATAATTGTATTATATTTGTAATGCACCTGGGCGGCGGAGTAAAATGCGGACCTGAGCGGGTTGTTGGCGATTAAAATTTCAGCAAAGCGTAACAAAGTGAACCATCCACGGCAACGAAAGCTCGAAAGCTCAATGTGGAACATGGTGTGCGCTCAAAGTGTTGTTGAACAAACAAACCCCCCCCCCGCCTTGATAAAGTTGGACTTTCTTGAGAAGGCAGATAGTTGGTGTGGGCTTCGTTTATTTTAATGGTTGGGTAAACACGCCGTCCCCAGTGCAGCCGACTATCAAATCCGACCGGGTTCTTAATCTTTTTGCATTCAACGAACCTTTAAGTAGTGTCTGAATACAAAGAGGACCCAGATTTTCTTGAATGTCCGTGCTTTTTGCGCGGTGGGCTAATGCAGTATTCCTAGCTTGAATTTGAACTACTCGTTTAGTTCGCGAAAGTTAACCTCGGGTATTACATTACGTTGCTCGAGCGAAACATCCGGTAAACTGAGCATGATTTTATTTCAGTTTTTCCTTTTTAAATATTTCGCGTTTACTGATGACATCAAGAATCTTTTATTTCACATAGAATACTTTCCCTAAACAATAACACATAAATATTTATAATGATGATTAAAACATTGGATACGTGAAGTGAAATTTAAGATTAAAATTTAAATATCGCACTTTGAATATGTATGAAAAGTAATAATGTAATATATTAATAAGTAATATTTCGTTTTCTTTAAGTCGTTTTTAATGTTTTTTTTTTGTAGCAAAATTTATATGTGGGAGTCTTGTGGAATTAACGTCACTCAAAGTCAACAAAATATCGAAAAAAAAAATATATATATATATATAAGAATCTGAAGATCATTTTACCTATATCTATAATATAATATAAAAATAAGCAACATAATATGAAATTTGATATAAATTTATAAAACACGATTTTTGCTGTTATATTTCATTCTAAAATTAATCAAGAATTATTATTATATTATAAATATAATAAGACTATTTTTTATTCGTAAAAAAATAATTTTAATAATTAAAGAGAAATAAAAAAAAAATTCGAGTGATACAAAAACAATAAGAAACATTTTGTAATATAATAGAATAGATTAAGTGGATAATAAGATCAACTTAAAAGTTTCAAAGATCTTGTTTAATTAAATCTAGATAATCCAGAACTGAGAAATCTAATGCCTTTTTGCATACAATTCCACTTTTGAACTAAAATTAGTTGTTTATTTATTTTAAAACTTTCAATTACTTTTTTCATAAAATCAAATTTTTGTATAAATTTTAGATATGTAATGCATTTTATTAATTGATCTAATTGTCAAATATGTATATATTCTATTATAATTTGTAGTTTTTTTTCAATCGTTGACATCAAAATTTAGACGTTATTTTTATATTAAAATTTTTTAAAAGTATTTGCATTTTTGTAAAATATTATTATCATTATTTAATATAATCAATTATTTCGAGCGATTCACATACAAATCTACTCAACAGTTGACAAATAAACTTAACCATTAGATTATCGCATTTATCAAGCGATAGTAGTGTAAAATTCAATTACATTTTTTTTTCAAAAACCAATTATTAAACATAAAAATGAAAAATAAAATCATTTTAAAGTAGAATCCGCGTACAAATTATACGGACGGCAATTGCATCGAGTATTTGCCGTCGGTTTTGTGTGGAAATGCGATTGCAGACGACAACGAATACAAGTGAACAAACACACGTCGGGTAAAAGTAAGCCGCCGACAAACTTGAGGTATTTGAAGTGGTCATTAGGAACGTCGTTCAATGTTTTGTAGTGCAGACTTTACCATCCCTTGTCGAAGATTTTCCACGGAGGTTGCGCATACCGAACACAAAATCTATAAGGGAAATACTTCAATGGCGTCTCGGATACAAAAGGAAAACTCGCAACGTCTATAAATTCACTTTTGCGTATTATATACAATATGAAATTATAAAGTCATGTTTATTTTATACATACATTATATATATATATATATATATATATATATATATATATATATATATATATATATATATATATATGGATGCGTTTATAATTTTCAGTTTAATATCGTAGAGAGAATGTTAATATATAAATAAGCGCTTATTGGAGATTAATATCTAGACGCAATATTTCATTACACAAATACCGATTTATAATATTAATTATTTTTAAACATCTTTAGAATAATTTTATGATTCATAAAAAAATCAATAATAATCTCTAATAATAATTGGATTATTTATATATACATAATGAAACGATGTTATAAATCTTAAAAATGTTCTAAATAAATTGATTTTAAATTTGTTGATTTATTTTTCATATAAAAGATTTAATTTAAAACTAGACTGTTAAATAGATATTTTGATAACAGAATATAATTAAATATTATTAAAAATGTACATCTATATTATTTTTGTCATTTTCTTTAAGAATACTAAATCTATCGACACTTCTTATATACTTATTCCTACAGTTCCCAGTCAAAATGATTGGTCTATAAAGTGGTTATTATTTTTATAATAAAAAGTAGATAATTGTCAATTTATTATTGAATAAATTAATAAATAAAAAAATAAAAATATAAAATATACTCATATTTTAAGAAAAGTCGTAAAGTTTGATAGCCATGTGATAAAGCGGTCGAATTAACCAGTAGTTGTAGGTTTTGTGATAATGTAAATATGTTGTAATATATTTATTATTATTATTTTTTATAAATATATATATATATATATATATATATATATATATATATATATATGAGGATATATTTGCTTTTATAATATGTTATACATGAAATATTTTCATTGGAAATTAGCAGAAACGCCTTGTTTACTCGAGATATATGGCGTCGTCGTATATCAACTCAGACGACGGTAAAAAGAAAATGTGTGTTTAGTAGCCGCGCGGTGGTTGTTAGCCAGGACGTGGGAATACGTCAGTGCTTTCTTTCAAACATAGAAAAAAAAGAGAGAAAGAAAAAAGAATAGAGAAAAGAGAGGAAGAAAGAGTGAGATAGAGAGAGAGAGAAAGAAAAAGAAAAAAAAAGAAAAACGAGAGAAAAAAATGTTAGAAATTGATTCATGTTGGTTATATGAAGGCTTCACGGGAAAAATTACCCTCCATCATGGTGATTTATCATTGGCGCTTTTCCCGCGACCTTTCGCTTCTGACCCTACTTCGTTGTTTGGAACCACGGTTTCGTTCGCGCGAGACCTCAACGTTATAACACAATTTAGCTTCTGCCGACACAAAAGCTCGCTGTTCTTTTTTCCTCTCTTTTTCTTTCTTTTCTTGGAAAAAAAATCAAACAAAGCTCCAGTATGAATTCCGTTTTAAATAAAAATAAAAATAAATAAATTGGGTCTACCATGTCTAGAGACGACGTCAACCTTACAATAGATTTCTCAATGTAAAATATATTTTTTATATATATTATAATAAAATATAAATCAAGATTTTTATATACGATATAAAAAGATTTTAATATAAAAAACGATATCATAAAAATTTAATAAAAATCCAAACTTAAAAAAATCTGATATATATATATATATATATAAATATATATATATATATATATATATATATATATATATATATATATAAATATATATATATATATATATATATATATATATAAATATATATATATATATATATATATATATATATATATATATATATATAAATATATATTATGAAGTCTGACTCAATCTTTTCATTCTGCGCGAATCGCTTTCCTATCAAATTACCGAGAAAATAGCCGAAGATTGAAAGGGAAACTGTTAGACTTAAATAAATGCTCTGCATTTATTTTTATCGAGGGTCCAACGTTAATAATGGTCCGCGTGCAAAATCTAACGACAGGGGTCCACTGCCTTCGGTCGTCGAGCAATCGAAGCGATTTGTAATTGACACCAGTTCGAAATTGGGATATACGAAGGTTGTATTTGGTTGATGACGTCAATATATCGATATGATCCGAATAAATCTTATTTCTCACATATACCATATATATAAATAAATAAATTTATATTTTAAAATTAAATATTATACATATTATATTTATACTTTTAAATGTGTCTAAATGAAATGTCATCGAATCGAACTCGAATTACGTCGGCTTATTCGTTATACGACTATTATTATGAACGAGAACTATAATATAAAGTAATAAATGTCAAACGATTAATCGGATATAATTTATGGTTAATCCTATAAATTTCGTTCCAATCTAAGTGCGGTCATTTATTTGAAGATAATTCAAATGCGATCGTTTCTGATTTTTATATAGAAAAAGATATTACGATAATTTAAAATATATTTTTTTCATTTATATAATAAATCTTTGTTTTTCAATATAGATATAGAATTTTAATTGTATTATGAAAATAATTCTATGAATTTTTTTTCTCTCATAAGGGACTGATTTTTAAATTTTGAAAAAAAATGTAATTTTTTGACAAACATATATTTTCATATAAAGAAATGTACGTAGTGAAGTATAATTGACATTTCTGAGTTCAAGCTAAAACCCTGGACTCGTAGCATAACAACATGACCCACATTCCCATTGCGGGCGTCACAAGTACGATTATATGTATTTATATATATATGGTATGATTTTGTTTTGCTTGAATTTTATTCGGTTTGACCATTGCGAAATGTCTCCCATTTCGTTCTCCTGGACTTTGGGGACTTTTTTTCTCCCCGGCGATGGGACCCACATTGTTTTTGTTTTCGTAATATCGGTCGTCGAGCGAAAGCTCCCGTTCCTCGTTCATCCCCAGCACTATAAGGGGGGGGGAGGAGGCGTTGAAGTGAGTTAAAAAGCTTGGTCGAGATAATTGTGGCACGAACGGTTATTAGGTGCAGCACGTGAGACTCATACGTAAAAGGGCTTCTAGTGAAGGGTGAAGGTCCCCGACAATATTCTCAAACCATACCCGTCGAAAACCACCACCCCCTCTCACACCCCCTCCGAGAACTCACTCTGTCGTCTAAATTATGACTGAGTAGATAGTTGCATTATGTTATCAGACCGTCGACAAATAGCTTTTGATAATTTTCGTCGACGTAAACGAGAATTCGTTGTAAGAATGACTTGTTAATTTTTTTAAATATATAATACGTTTTTTTTAAATTGTTATCGATTTAAAGTCATTTAAGAAATAATCAATAATATCGATTATTTCTTTAATGACTTTAAACAACAATTGTTTCTCATTGAAAATAGAATCAATTTTATTCCCCATATTCGAAATATTATTATTATAAAATATTAACACAATCAAAGGCTAGAATGACATTTCATAATGATTATTATACTTAGGCATAATTGATGAATTTGTCTAATGTCAATTATATTTGAATATTTATATCAGTGACACGTCAGACTTGTGGTTATGTAAGCGTTGTCTATCCTCAATAATCTGACAAAAGCCGATCTATACAACACGACACGGCCTATGAAACGAGATTTAATATATAGGCCTAGTAAATACAAAACACATGCACACACACATATATATATGGTATATATAGTATATAATATTTAACTTATGACGGTTAACAAAACGAGAGATTAACCGCAGCACTAGTTAAACATGTGAACGAAAAGAAAGTTTTTTGAAGTACGAAAAGCGACCCGAGGGCACCATGTTGCGAAACACGAAACTCATAAACGTAACGATTAAGTTAAACTTCCGCGATTAGAAGCTTACAAAGCTTACATACACCACATATTGTTCGACGCTAATTCAATGAATGCAAATATGATTAATAATCGAACGCGAAGAGTGTAAATTTTTCGGATTTTAATAAAAATATATATTAGTATAGAGTTTTTGCATATTTTTTTTTTATATAACACTTTTTGATATATATACCATTTTGGCAGTCATTACTTCTTTTGTATTTAGCTTAATATGTCATTACATTATGTATTGATTAATATCTGAACGATGCCTAAAAATTGTGTATTTTAATATTAGAGACATCATACGATGCAAATCGAAAAAGCAATTGCTGATGTGAAGTATAATATTGGGGAAGACCCAAATGTGTTCCCAAATGTTTGACCCAAAGACCCAATTCAAAATGGATCTTTGAATTGGTCTTCGAGATCATGAAATTTAACATCAATGGACTATTTTTTCTGGGACTATGTGAAGATTCTAGACTACGTTGATAATTGATAACTAATATATTGCAAAATTGAACTTCTGTTTCAACCAAGATAATCACATATTGGAAAACATATTCAAGTAAAATAACATAGAATTATCATTCGTATAAAGTCAAATAATACTATTTTTTATATACTTATAAAAAACACGACATTAATGAATCGTAGCAACTTTAAAGATGGATTGTATCAATATTTCACTGTCTTCATTTTTATGCGTGTACCAGATTTGCGTTCGGTTTTACGTGAAAAGGCCGATGAGATTTCCTATTTTTTTTTTTTTGTATACAGGGTCCATAGGTAAAAATGGACTGTGCACCCCCCCTTCACCTCTGGACTAAGAGGATTGCGTGTAAGCGCGACGTAACCTTTCCTTATTTTCCGGGTTATTTTCCGACGGGCGTGCGTTTTCTTCCTTTTTTTTGTATACGTCGTCGTTGTCCCCATGTTTTTGTTAGTTTTCGTTTTTGTCCCTTAGTATTTCGTAGTCCAGGCCAGCTGCGCTCGCAGATTTGCTCCGGGGCATGACTCAAAAAGGAAGTTTATTTATGCGACAATTTATAAAAGGGGAGAACGCATTCAAAGTGTTGATGAAAATGGTTTCGGCAAAAACGCCATTAAAATCCGACGACAATAGAAACGCTCGCATTTATTGACCACAACGCGAAGCTTTCGCTTCTGGAAAGCGTCGCTTTAAGAGACTGTTAAGCGGAATTAACTATTAATTTTGTCATTTTTAATTTACATAATGTGTATTATATATAATTAAAAATAAAAAAGAATGATATTTGAAAAATATTCTTATAAATAGTTTACGAAGAAAACGCTTTATTTATTTTTTAATCATATATAAATTAATTACGGAAATTAAATTAAAATATATTATTACAATTTTATAAATATAAAATATTAAAAAAATGTAAATAACGACAAAAACTTATTTATTAATTTTTAAGCCGTATTTTAAAAGTTTTTCTCATTGTAAATTCGTACGCTAATTTACATAATTTATATTTATTTTTTTTTATTTTCATTAGCACAAAAAGTTACATAAACTACTGAAGCACTAATACATAATATAAATTTAGAATTAACGTATTCACTTATTTATAACTATACTATATATTAATTTAGTACAAAAAATATCTATAATATATTATTATTATTATTTAATTAATACAAAATATTAAATAACCAAAACTATTTATTTATCAACGTTGAAGTTGTATTTTAAAAAAAATTTCTTCATAATAAATTCATCTACTATTATATATATATATATATATAAATATTTGAATTTAATTTAATTTAACATTTAGTGAATAAAATATTTCATATATATAATACAATATATTTTTATTTTTCATATTGAATTTATATAATTAACTAAATTTATAAAATAATCTCATAAATCTTTAAATCTAATTCTATGTCGAAAAATCGTCGCAAACATGCAAAGATATACGAAATTCGATTCTCGTCGAAAAGTTTAAAGACGAATCGAAATCCGAGAAGTTAACCGGTTCTATTAATGCGAAATGCGATGACTGCGTACCGTATATAGTTAGTTTTCGGGTCCCTTTTTGAAGGCAACAAAAAAAAAAAAAAAGAAAAAAAAACATTTAACTTGTGTCCTTTTCGACGAAGACACTTTTGTCTGTAATGTAATGCATGTCCTGGGAGTCCCTGTGGCAATTATATGGCTCATCGACTTTGATCCGACCAGCTGGTGCAATGATAAACAGCGGGGGCAAACTAAAGGCAAAGTTGAACTCTTTTTTTTTTTTTTTTTTTTTTGGTTCCTTATTTTTCAACCTCGTAATATATTGGAGATGTCTATAATGTAATTGGCAATGTGTTTTACATCAAGAAAACGAACTGACTTTTCACTTTTGGAAGAAAAAAAGAACGAGCAAAGTCCGCGGAAAAAAAATCGCTTCTCTTTTAGTCGCCGCCTAGAAGTCTGGAATAGCAATTTATATAATGAAAATTTAAATACGAAAATTATGCTACAGAAAAAGTTAAGTAACAAAGCCACGTTAATAACTCCATATTTGAATAATGAGTTTATGCGAATAATTCATCTACACATTTAGATCCATTTTTTTTTTACTTTCATCCAACAATATTCTTTATATAACAAATTTTTACATGTTTCATAATCTATATATAAATCAAATGTTTTTAATGGTTAAATCAAAACATTCTGTATAGTTAATGATAAGTTACTTTATTTTATGAATTAATGAAAATGATAGTTCTATGATTATATATATGTGATGAAATAATTATTTTTATATCACAAATTAATTAAAAATTTATAATAATGTTGAAAATACTCATTTCATCCGTTTACAAATATCCAAAAAATTATTTATAGAACATTCTAAAAAGAACTTGTAGACATTTTTTTTTTCACGTTACGTTACGCTTTTATATCATCCGAAATTTTCTAAAAACTAATCAATCAATTACCGAGACTCGAGGAAAAAAGCGTAATATTCCAAATGTATAGACTAAACAACATAGATCGATTAGTCTCTAGCGGATGTGAGGGCACAAAAGCCGAGACTTGATACGACATTTATTTCCGCTAAAAACGACGTCGTTCTCTCTTTCTTCTTTCGCTATTTTTTTTTATATTTTATTTTATTTCGGAAACTTTAGCAAAAAAATATTGAAGGCTAAATCCTGAAAAAAAATTTTTTTTTTTTTTTGGTATATTTTGAGACTTTTTGGCGCTGTTGTTACGCACAAGTTTTCAAAATAGGACTTCAAACATTGATTTAGCAACTGAGGTTTCTATTTTGCTGCTGGGAGCTGATTTATCGTTCAGCTGAAACACTTATTTCAGAAAAGCTTGGCAATCGTCCCGGTTGTTACGAATATGTACCGCACTTGTAATATGTATCATTCTACTTTTATGTCCTATGATACTTGTATGAGTTCTATAAATAAAATATATACATTTATGGATTTATATATAATAGATAAGACCGGTAAAATTAATTTTATTATATATTTGGAAGTATTTCAATTCGTCAATGTCGTTAAGTATATTTTATTTCCAAATAATGATATTTTGAAATATAATATAAAAATTATAGAGATACAACATTTTTATGTAAGAATTGAGTCAATGATATTTATTGAAGTTGTTTTCAAACAACAAAAATAATTCTAAAATATTTTGAATCTATCTTAAAACATTTGTCAATATATAAAATTTATTTTTTTTAGTATTAGTTTTCAATTTTAATTGACATATTTTCAGAAAAAAATATTTTAAATAAAAAAAACTAAACATTTTCTCATTAATATTTCTCAATTGTAAATATACAAAAGATACATCTGTTCTAAAATTCAACACTAATTCCATATAATAAAAGGAATATACGATTTTAAACTTTTGATCAAAAATTTATATAAATAATAATTTATATAGAACCATAAAGAATTAGAGAGCACTGTTAGTTAAATTATTACAACGTATCGGATATTGTAAATAATAATATAATTCGGAAATATTTCATTATTATTATTATTATTATTATTATTATAGTCGATTTGTTATTTGAAACCTTTTCGGTTACTTTAACAAGACGGTTTTGTCTAATATTCTGAATGTGCTGACCGCCGCGAAAATAAAGTCTCCCGTATACGCTAGTCGGTTTTATCTCCAGACTTGCGTTATATCCATGAAATATTATATTGTGTCTACATCGTCTTTATTGTATAATGTGAAACAATGGTTTTCAAAGTGCGGTGCGCGTCCCCCTTCATCCGCACACCCTCGTCTTTCCCATAAGGGGGGGGGGAGAGACAACCGAAAATTCGCATGAATAATATTTCTTATAATATCGAGTTACGAATTGCTCATATTCGAACGATTCGTTCCCGCGTCAAAAATTAAATATGATAAAATTCGTATAAAATATTCAATATTCTTGTAAATTTTATATATATATAAATATGTTATACATTTCTTAATATCGTTACAAGTTTTTGCTCGTAGTTAGTGTTGTTATTATTTGTGAAAATATTTTTTTCATCATTTATATATATATATATATATATATATATATATATATATATATATATATATAAATGTCGACTCCATTATAAGAGAATATATTTTCGTCGTATATCTTCATGCGCCTTGTATAATGGTTCATTTTTATGATACTGGAGTTTCAATATTTTTTTTATGTGGTATCCATTTGCAAGATTGATCATGAGATTATTCCTATCTAAATTCTTGATATATTGCTTGCGACATTCGTAAAAAAAATAAATCATATAATATGGATATGTTTAAATATTTTATCAAAGCATAATTATGATGACATATTTACTGATGATATTATTCATGAAAAGTTAGTCAAATAATGTTTATATACATTATTATGGAAAAATCTATTATATTTGACGTTGAATTCATTTGTACTAAAAATAATTAATATAATATTTTAGCATTGGATAAAAATCTTTACCGCCTACTATGAAAAGTAGGCGGTAGAAAATACTACCGGGCTATAATGTTAATTAAATGTGATATACAATAAGATTGTTTATTTTAGCACAAATATTATTTATTATTCGTTGTTTATATAAATATGTTAGAAATAGATCTATTATCAATATATGTGATTAATTGATAATATATACTCTTAATTTATAATTCAATACGTCATTTAAGAAAAATATTATTATTTCAAGATTTTTAATCAAAGTAAGAAATAAAATGTAATACAATAACTTATAGAATTCGATACAGAATATTAAATATCAATTGATCTTATAATTTTTCAATATTCAATTTAATATAAAGTTTCGAACAATTTTCAATGGAAATTGCAATTGTTTCCAAGTTGTAAAATTTTAGTTATAAATAGTAAAAATCGTGGACGAAACTGATGAATTTTAATTCAGTGCACCTATTAGTCAATTAGTTCTGAAACTCGTGAAGAAATCGAGGCGTATTATTATAAGAATTCCTAACGGAGAGTTGAATGATGCAAAGTTAAACGTTCCACCGTTGAAAATATATTTTTTGTCGTACATAACCGTAGTAAAAGTTTTGATTAGTCCACCTACCCGGCTACCGGTTTCAATTTTAAACTGAAAAGTTAACTATTTGGCCGGAAGTTCGCCGAAATGAAGCCGGCGTCTATGAATAGCAGAACGAGAGCGCACCATAAAATTGAAAATAGAATTTAATAAAACGAAACTGAATATATGCGCTCACCGGAGAAAAATAGTCGTTTCAAATTACAAAAGTGGAAGCCGTTGAATAAAATTTCAAAAAAAAAAAAACAAGAAAAAAGAGCGACACGACTGAAAGCATTCGCGGCTCTGATTTTCAATTAAAATATATCCGCTGAAATGGACGGCGATATATCGTCGATTCGCTGAAAAAGAAAATTTCGCGTCAACTTGTACGCTGAAACTCCAAATATGCATTCTGTGCAATGTCCGAATGCAATTTAAGTATATACATATATATATTTTTATATATGAATATTCTGATAAAATCCTCACATATATATATGAGGATTTTATCAGAGGTTTTATAAAGAAATAATGTTATTTTTATATCAAAATATCGCTCAAAATTGAATAAAATAAAATGAATAAATAGTTATATAGTTCATGCTAATAAAAATGGATTGCTTTTAATTATAAAAGTATAGCAAACGTAAAACAATGAAATAAATAAATTAATAATACAATTTTCTAATTTATTCCATATTTTCCGATATATGATAATATATTTTATACTGAAAAAATAAACGAATATAGATGAATGTAACTGAATAAAATGAGATTGAAAACTTTACAGATGTTCCTTGCGTTATGTATCGAGCAAACAGCATACGTGTCGAATATTCAGCATTTTTTTCAGCAAAAATATGCGTGAAAATGGGGAAAAACTGCGGGATATTCTATTAAAAATCTCGTCATGTTTGGCAACACAAAATAGTCTAGCAACATTTTTGGCAATGTTTTCGCAGTATTGAAATCGTTTCCAATATCCGATTTAGTGCAACTCAATATTTTTAGAATATTTTATAAAATAAAATTATATTTATATTCATATTTCATTTATTAATCTAAACGATCGAATATTAAATATATATTTTAATTGATTGATTTTAAATAATAATAATAATAAGACATAGGATTATTCTAAGAAATTCATTATGAAATCATCTAATTTACATAAAATCGTGAATAATTTATTAAATTCATAATTTTTTATATAAAAATCGACAAGTATATTATAATAGAATTAAAACGAATGAAATTTTGATGATTTGAAATTTTAATTATACAATATCATTAGTATAACAATTCAAGATAAAATTCTATATATTAAAATAAAATCATCATAATGAGAAAAATCCTAACAAGTCCACGATACAGCTGAAAAGTCGAAACAATAATTCAATCAATATCTATTTATTTCGCACGATGTGAGTCCATCGCTTTTTTCTTTCTATTCAAGCTTATATATATATATATATATATCATATTTTATTTATTTTCATGGTACAGTTTATACGCGCGAAAGGTAGACATTGCCTCGGGGCGGCTCGTCTCGAGCGGCGGTTAATATAATAAAATGAATACTCTCCATATCAAACAACAATGCGAAAAATATTGGAAAGATATTGCCGCAGGCCGAAATATATTCTGGCTTATTCCACCTACTTTTTATTTTATTCTATTTTATTTTACTTTTTTTTTTTTTTGTACTTCTTCATCTTCGCAGAATATATTAAAATGGAATCACTATACGTTCGACGACGATTTGTTTCACTTTTATGATACCGTTTCTTTTGCATATATATTTCTGATTATAATAACCGACGTCTATAAACATAAAAGAGAATATATCATATATTCAGAATCGAATGTGCGAAATATCCAATTTGTCCGTAATGAAAAATATAACGAAAAAAAAAGATGACTTATAAACGTGTATCTCGAGATGAATTTTAAAATTTTCATACATAATTAAGTATTTTCAAAATGAGATCTGAAATATCATGTACAATAATTTTAATATCAATCATAATGTATTTTTTGGTGATTATATATATATTATTAAAAAATATAATTTATTTTAAATATTTATAATATATTATTTTTTAATATAAATTTTGTATAAATTGACGTAGAAAAAGAAATGATAGTGTAATTTTTTTTTTTCAGTGAAAAACATCAATTTTCATCAGTGTGCATTCTGTTTTGTTGTTTCTGTAATGCTTGCACACCACTGGGGAAAATGCAGTTTTTCATCATAAACAAACAAACGACCCTTTTGTTACGCATCGGTGTCCCGTGTCAATATGCTATCACGTTCGCACACCATTTCACCTAGGATTTTTCACGCACAAATTTTGACATACACACAAAAAAAAAGAGATTTTTCATGTGAAAGCTTGTACTATTTTCCGATTTACATGCTGTTGTTGAATGGTTTATTTTTTTTCAGAACATGTTTTAAATATTTTTAAAAAAATATTTGTATACAAATAGTCAATATATATATATATATATATATATATATATATATATATATATATATATATATATATTGACTATTTGTATCATTTTGATGTTTAATTCTAATAAATATCTATTTCAACATTAGTTTTTTCTTATATTATTTTTTCGGTTTAAAGCTTAAATATATTGTCTAGTAATAGAGTGTAAAATAACCATTTCAGCATATCTTTTTTAATAAAATATATTATATTTAAATTTAATTTGACTTGTTGCATTTTTTCATATTTCATTTATGTTTATAAAATATCAATCTAAAATTGAAATAAATTTAATCTGCTTTATTTATCTTTACGTATTTTTTTTAATATATTTTTTTTCATTTGAATAAAACGAAAAATTATTTTTTTTTCAGTTATAATAAATTGGAAAATGTTTAATATGATTATTTTATATATCGAAAATGCTTTGTTACCGATTTAATTTTTATAAAATAAATTTATAATGATATACTTTTACACTAGAATGACCTCGTTCAAACAAATTATTATAAATATGGCAATTTATAATCATTTTTTTATAAAAAATGAAAAAAAAAAGAAAAAGGAGGGGGAGAACATAGAGAAAGCACGTGAAAAACTCGGAATCGAATTTTCCTTTGTGCACCGTTGAATTTTGAAAATTTGCGAAAATCCAGTCATCGTTTCCTGAGCTCCGAAAAAAACAGGGGGACTCGGGATTCGATAAAAGTCGACGCGGGTTATGGGGGGGGGCAACGGAGGGGCAGTCGCTTGCGTTTGTTTTTATTATCGTTTCGCGGCCGAAGATAAAGCTGTTTTCTGCTTCACTTATCTCGGTCTCTTTGTGTCGTTTTTACGGTAACATCCTTTTTATGGTGGCACGGCGGCTCATTTTCTTATCCGATACAGCCTCGGTTACGGGTAGACGCCTCCGGATAAATTATGTCGTTCGAACGGAAAATTTCTAACCCCTCCCCCCCCCCCCTCTGTACCCCTCGTTGAAGAACGCGTTATGCGTATGCTTTTCCTATCGCACCGAATGCACAACAGGACATCGTTACGCCTTTTTACTACCCTCCTAATACAAAAAATGACGTGCATTGTCTCGTTTTTTTTATCCCCCAACACGTTTTTATCCTGTATTTATATTTGGCGATAAATGCAAGCAGCACGAAATGTCTGAATTTTAGATTCAGTGATGCGGTAAGAACTAAATGAATATTTAACCCCTTGCACTCGAGATGTTTTTGAATTTACAAAAAATATAGTATCTATTATAAATTAAAACTTTAATATTTTAACATTTAATATAGAATATATGGATATATTGAATAAATTTCTATATCAAAAAAAAGTAGTATATTGAGGTATACTGATGTACACAATTGTTTTATCATTCTGTGTTTATAAGGATTAAAAATTTTAACTTTAATAATTATTTGACAAATTTTAACCAAAAAAGGTTTCAAAGTTTCAATACCAAAAATGCAGTCATACGGTTACGAAATAATCTAATATAAGAAAATTTTCTCTTTATTTAAAAAGTGTCATTTTACACTTTATAATATTATAAAGAAAGAGTATAGAAATTATCATAAAGAAATTAACATAAATAATTATTGTCACATAAATTAATATTCAAATGCCGCAATTGAAACGTATTATAAGAAATTTAAAAAGTGGTCAAAAATATTCAATATATAAAAATATGTTGAATATTAAGAAAATTAACAGCTTTAGATTGATATTAAATAAATCGCAATAGTATACAACTAATTTTCATATATCTCATTTTTTCAATATATATATATATATATATATATATATATATATATATATATATATATATATATATATATAGGTAAAAAGTATAATAAAAATTTTATTTTTAATATATTGCGAATAAAAATATTATTATTTCAATCTTTTATATATATATATATATCGTTTAATGACTATTCCTGATAATGCTTGGTAATCTGAAACTTCCGCTATCGTGAAACGTTTTATTATTTGAATTTGAATTTTGAGCACTCTCATAAGACTCGTAAAAATCGTTGTTGTAAAGAGCTGCCGTATAGTTTTCCACCGTAGAGAAACATACAATAAGGGATGAAAACGATTTTTATACTATCGATATTGCAATTTATGACTTTATATATTTGAATCGGAATCAAAATATACATTTAAAAATTTAATAAATGTTAATATAATAAATAATTAATGTATGTATATATATATATATATATATATATATATATATATATATATATATGGAAAAAGTTTAATTTTATATTTGTAGAAATATTTGAATGTAAGATAACGTGTTTCTAAGGAAACAATTCGAATGAGAGAAGAATTTATGCAGAACATTTCAGTAGTTTTTTACATAACGGTCGCACATAAAGCTCGCCGGCCATAATCTAGCACTAGCGTAGATAAAAGAAAGTGCCGGTGCTTAAAGAGGCTTTTATAAATTGATACAACAAAAGAGTGCAAGATGTACAGTGTGAACTCTAACGGTTCACCTTTAGAAGATAAAAATGAATACAAATTTCGCATAGTATAAAAGAGGGAAGAGTTAAGAAAGAAAATTCCGCGCTTCCAGAGAACAATAAAATTCTTTTGTTGTAATTAGAGAGTATTTTTGTATTATCGTGAGATATTTTTTTTTATTATAAAAATTTCAATGAAAACGTCTTCAGTGTCTTTCTTTGCTAAAATATTTACAATGTATGAATAGAATTTAATTTTTAAATTATATCGTATTAATTTTAAGCGTTGTTAATAAAAAAAAATACCTTGATATATCAAATCTTATTATATATAAGTAGCTATCAATGATTTATTTATATATTATTAAAATTTTCAAATACACAATATTTAAATGCATATATAGTATGTTTCGTTTGCTTGCCAAATGCTTTGAATAAATCAAAAATTCTTTCCAGGAAGTTGAAAATATTTTTCATCCGTTATCTTGGCTTTGCTACGTACAAAATAATATTTATCATTTGATAAAATATAAATAATAATAAAAAAGAAAATATTTTCATTAACAATAAAATACCTATAATATCTATAAGATGCGATATGAAAATGCATTAAAATTCTAGCGAATATAAAAAATAAACGATGCACTCTTGTGCCCTTTGTGCATCGGTATATTATTAAACGTAATAGACATTATGTAAACAGAGAATCGTTTTGTTAAAGCATCGCGTGAACTCGAGTTTTTCATCACATTTTCACATTTTTCCGTTTGTTGTTCTTTTTTTTTTCACCCTCTAGTTTTATTCGTTCCGTTAATGTACTTCAAAATGATAACCCTTAAATGAATTACATATATTTTTATATATTTTTCACTATTTAAAACATTTCATATAATGTTTATATAATAAAGATGTAAACTCTTAATTATAATAAATTAGACATAATAGACGGTATATTATAACATCATTTCCGAGTTTTGGTATTCCTTTATTATCAAGTCTACAAACCATGCTTTAAGAACACCTGCTCCATACATTATAGCGGATTAAAACGTTCTAATTTTAGCCGTATTGATTTCACAGCTATTATAATTTTATAGTAAAGGTTCTTTGATCGTACTATATATGTTACTTTTATTTACAATATTTTATTAAAATATTTAAATTTATTATATTATATAAAATGAATTCTTCGCATTCGAAATCTATTAATTAATAATTCTTATACATTTTTCTCAGAATATAAATTACAAATATTTTAATTAAATTATATAAATATTTGTTATGAATATTTTTATTACTCAGCAATATAAACGATATTATATAAAATGAATATATTTTTTTTATATATATAATATTATATATATTGACTAATGTTTTATTATTTTAATATTAAAAATATTCGATCGTTTATTTTCGACGCACATAATCAAACAGTGATATCACGTAGCCGTTATATCACGAACCGAATTTTTCCCGCGACTTTTACGTGTCAATTAACCGAATTGGCTATCGAGCGGAAAATTAACAAAGTACGTCCGCCTCGCGTTAACTTTATCCAAACGATCTTATATAATTTTAACGAAAATTACATTTTTTTTTAATATAAATTTTCTCTCACTTTTCACTATGCGATAGAATGCATTCGTCGGTCGTTTGAGGGTTGAGCGACATGCAAATGTTACCGCTTCGATGGCACAGTGAGATTCGATGTTATCGTCGATTTTATAATTATTAACCGTTTATTTTTTTCTATATATTATTTGTGTGTGTGTGTGTGTGTGTGTGTGTATTTAGAGGGATATATTGATTTTATTTTTAACTCTTACAGAAGGAATTCGTGTTTAATTGAACTACAGTGGTAATTTTCAATATGCGATGAATGATTGTCGTTACTTTTTTTATCTGTCGATCGAGTATATCATTTAATTATTACAATCGATTTAGTGCTTTGTTTGTAGAAAAATTAAAATATTGAATTAACGATAATGGAAAATTAAAAATTAATAAAATAGAGTATTATTTTTAAATATTTGATTTATTTTAAATTTTAATTTATCAGTATATTATTAATTATTATAAAAGAAATATTAATTGAACTGCTAGAACTGCAAGTTTAAATATTTTAAAAGTACAATAATTTAATACTTATTTATCTAGTTAATTTATATAATCATACAAGTTTCATTAATGCCCAATCAATAAACAGAAATATATCTATATTTATGTCAATTTAACTTTGATATAAATCAACACGTTTTTTTAACATTTTCATTGTTAAATTCATTATATTTTGTAGAATTATTCAACTAAATAATGAAAGTAAAAACAATATGTGATTATATATAACAATTTTAGACTTTTGAAAGATTAAATTATTATTAAATCAGTAAATTTTATAAACAAATTGAAAACTCGAAAATAGCACATACTTTTCTCAGATTATATATATATATATATATATATATATATTAGTGCAAATATCATCTCGCATTAAAAAAAATCAAAAACGTATTAATAGAACATTTCGCATTTATCGCGCAATATAAGAGGAGTAAAAAAAAAAAAAAAAAATGTTTACATATATAAAATATATAAAAGAAAATACACACGAACAATAAAATATTACGCGAGCGGAAAATTGGTGAAAGGATCGCACGCGAACAAAAGTGATCATCTTTATTTATAGGTTGTGTTGTACTGTATTAAAACAACGATGTCGATAATTTGCTTTATAATCGAATTTATTATATCATATACCCCGAAAGCTTTGCGTTCCATAATGACGTTTCAATGCCGGCCTCATTAATCATCATCATACAACATGACTGTCGATATGGCGAGGAAGCGATCCGATCGGAAAAATGATGAATTATTTACAGATAACATATCCACGTCGAAGAGAGAATGAGGTTTTTTTTGGATATAATGGGCGTTACCATTTTTCGACCACTATCCCATCGTGTCTAACAAAAATATTGAAAATATTAATAATAATGATAAAATTCGGAACGCGCATACGGCGAATGTAGTGGCGCGTGTTGAAAGGAACTCGTGAAAAAATTATCGACGCTTTGTGCCATTTTTATATATATATATTTTCGCGTTGGGCCCGGCTCTAGTTTCGGCTGTAACATGTTTATAACGAGGCTATCGGTGCAGACTGAAATTGATTGATTGCCACGATGCTAATATTGAATGTGTTTATATGCGAGATCGCTCGTAGACAATTCGATCGAGAATGATCGGCGAAAAAAAAAATTTTTTTTTTTGCTACAATATAAAAGAAAAAAGGTACGATAATGAACGATTATTACGTCTTTTTTTTTGGTAATTATGATGTTTATTTATGGTGGCTTTGAGTATTTCTTTATTGACTGGATCAAATTTATGATAATAAAATTGATGTACTTCACTATATATGGTATATATATATTTTTAAATATGTACCACGATTTTATTAATTTATTTTTATTATTTAAATACTTGTGAATCGATTATTAATAAAAAAAAATAATTGTATAAATAAGCATAATCATACATATATTGCTAGCGCTGGGGTTATATTCAAATGCTGCTTTATTTATACAATTTAATATTAAATAATTTTTATAATTCAAAATATACACCTTTGCTGTGTAAATTGAATATGAAGTTCAATTTATTGTTATATGTTTCCATGTAAAATATTTCAGCATTTTCTATAATAAGATTATATTTATATTTCAAGAAAAAAATTAAAAAAATAAGATTATGTAATTAACATACGAATATATATAATAAATAAATATTAAATTTTGTGACATTAGCAGAATGTATTTTAGAATTATTTGTGTTAATGAAATATTTTTAAAGATGATTTAACGAGTTCCATGTAATCATTTATGCAAAAATTAAAATTCCCTAGAAAAAAAATCTCAACTAAATTAATTTATTTATTATTGAATCGTGAGTCATAGCAGCGAGGGTTGAATTTTAAGCAACCCTCGCGAAGTGAGACGAACTTGCGGAGGGGACAATAAAAATTTTCAATATATAACAGCATATTACGGGGGTGGGGGGGGGGAGAGAGAGCGATTTTGAATATTTGAAACGTTATAGTCGGTTATTATGTTTCATCATTGGAACAAAGTAATAAATTGTACTCTACGTGCCACCGCATTGATTTCTTTTTGTACCATGATGGTATGAGAAGGTAGGAAAAACAACGGCGACGTCGTACAGCCCTTTTAAATATTCAAAACTTGCGTTCAACGTTCGTAAAATGTCGATTGCATTTTCATTTTTTAAAGTGAAAACCTTCATTTCTGCTTTTACATTCATAACATAAAGAAAAAAAAGACTCATTTTTATATAATATATAATATGAAAATCAAAACGATGCATTTTTATATTAAATCACATTATTAAAATTGTAAATTTTATGATAATTTAATTCAAAATACGATATTAAATTATATATATTTTTAATAATATTATAAGTATTATTTTAACTTTGACACGTAATCTACGAAGAAAATCGAGTTTAACTCAAACAACTAAAATTGCACGCTTCCGCTGCACTAATTAAGATGGATCGAAGTTTAAAAGGATTTTAACATCTTACTATATGTGCAAACGTCGAAAAATTTTTTTTACTTCTTTTTTTTCCGTTCAACGTCGAATTTTCCACGTGATTTATTATCGCCGGCGCGGAAAAACATGCGTTCTTTTCACTGTGCAGTTTGTGCACGAGCGGTTTTTCCCGAGCGCATTCTGGATATGATCGCGAATTTTTGAAAATATATATATATATGTTAATAAGACTTTCTTGGCTGTATGGTGTTTTCCATTGTTGTTCCATTGGTGGTTGCTGTCTGCACGTAGCTTCCTATTACCATAAAGACTTCATAATCGTCCACTGGGACCCATAAACTACCGAGTTACTCGCAGCTCGTCCCGCTTCGGGACCTCTGAACAGGGCTCATATACTAAAGTAAGGAAAAACCTAACACTAACATATTCCGGTGCCTATTCTAGCATTTTTGCTCATGGAACCCCTCAATTGAATATCAATGACACTTTTTGTACGTTTCCCTTTTTCTTCCATCTCACTATCTACCATTTTTATTGTTCAAAATAATCTAGTTGATTTAATGTTGGTTATTGTTAAAATTGAATATAATTTTCATATATTTTTTTTTGTATCGCATACATAAATTGAATATTTGATTGTATTTTAAAAAAAAATATGTACTAGGGAAATATTTTCAATATCTTCAACACTCAATATTCTTATCTATATTTTTTTTACATTATTAATATTCATTTTATAATAGTATTTGTATAGTTAAATAGAAAGATATTTCTCGATAGATTGAATTCTTTATTTATTTTTATTTTTACTGTCTGCTTTCAAAGATACTCAATTATATTTGATTTATAATTTTAATAAATTTATTTTATATTTATTAAAAAAAACAGAATATTTAGATATAAAATTGAATTAAAAATATATAAGTGTGATTTTAGAATGAAAAATTTCTATTATACATATTTTTTTACGTTGCTCTATATATATATATATTTCGCCCTTACGTCTGAACGATTTCGATTTTTATTCCAAGCAAGACTTTTCCGCAATTGAATCTCGTGTTTTGCCGAAATACGGACATTCTCACCAGCAAAAAAGAGGATTTTTATCAAGGGGGTTGTTGGGAATTGTGGCGAATGATCGAATGCCTCTCGGCTATAAGACAATTCGATCTCTCACTTTCTCAACATTTTCCTTCTAAATAAAAGTTGAAATACAAAAAAAAAAGAAAAAAATATATCATCTAAGTGAATTATAGAACTCTATATATATATATATATATATATATATATGTATATATAAAGATATAACGTATAATGTACAATAAAATATAGTTTATGACTCATTTCGGACAAGGTATAATTCAGCGACCCCAAGGTATAATATTACAACGGTTTTGTCTGCAGACAATTATAGCTCTAATTCAGAGGGATGTAAAAAATTTATAAGAAATTTTCGAAATATACGGTATATATATTGAAATTAAAATTTAATTGTATATTCTTTGATTTACAATTATTTTTCATTGTTTAATTATGCACGATGATAACTAAATTTTCAACTATCATATAAAAAAAAAATAAAATTAATATATGAATTATAAAATAGATATTCGTGACGTAAAAAGGCATAAATTATAAACTTTACACTCAAAGTTATGTATCGGCGGTGAAATATTTTTATGAAGCTTTATTAAGCAAAACTCGAGATTTAATCGCGGCATCACACTTTGAGAATACCAAAGGAAGTTCACATTTGTATGCAGGCGATTTCCTGCATCTCGGTTCGACCGCTGCAGGCTGTTTTCAAAGTTAGGTACAGAAAAACTTACACGCTCCACTTAAGTGTTGTTTTATAAAATTACAACTGACTTCATCGCGTCGAATTTTCACTGCGAACCATGAACAAACACTACAAGCACTTCGTTCGCCTTTCACGAAATGGTAAATTTGGATAATTTTTTAATCAATTTTTATTAATTATAAATATAATAATGTTATTGTCATTGTTCTTTAGAACATTTCGTGAAAATGAACTAAAAAAAAAAATAAATAAAAAAGGGGTCAACGAAAAATATTCGCACGCATTATTAAAGGGGCGCACATAGCACGGTTAACCTATCATATAATATTTTGAAACGACGACATTAACGCTGAAAGCCACCCTCGTCTGAAGAAAAGCGCCGCACGCTGATGCTTCGACCGGAGAATTTTCCGACCTCAAACGACCATATCACGGACGGGGGGCGAGCAACGTAATATTTCCACTCGGACAACACATCTCTAATTTGTATTCTCGAGAAGTGGCCGGTAATACCGTAGACGAAGTGCTCGGTGCCTAAATTGCCATTGCCATTGCCACACGAGAGGCACTAAACAGGGAATGGAACATCGTCTGCCACGTATGAGACTAATTGACCGAGGCATTATAACCTGGACCATTGTGCGTCCCGTGTGGAAAACTTCACATATGAAAATTACATACACACACATATATATATATATAGTAAATATATATAGTATGTACGATGAAAGCTGTAAGACTGCATATCATATTGACGTTTATATGTTATATCGTATATGGGGCACTGTAGCATGAATAACGTCATATATCGAACGTAAATTTTCTTTAATATAAATTTAAATATTAAAATAAAATAAAAAAATATATATATATATATTCTCAAAATAGTATCAAAATATTGAAATTTCAATTAAAACATATAATAGTTACAATTAGATTAGTTTTAGTCACATACATAATATGTGAAATTTAATCTTGCACACTTCAAATTGTTTTTAAAGTTCTGCAATTGATTACTCAACTAAAATAATATTTAAAACTCAGAAATAAAAACATTTATTGTTTGCCAATATTTTTGTTTGTAAGAAATTTAACTTACGTCTGAACTTATTATTGAAGCATCTATTTTATATGAAATATAATAACTTAGTATTTGTATATTAATTTTACATTATACTTATAATAGTTGTTATAATACATACATACATACTGATTCTTCAAATTAAATATTATTTTTTCTAAACTATAAATAAATATATATGTGACATTATTTATATGAATATGCGATATACACAAAGCGCTTGAAATACAATGGATGCAGTCTTACGATAAGAAAACAATAGTTTAATTAAGAAATGTTAATACATAGTTGCCTATATTTATCAAGTAGTCAAATGTGCGATATTATCAAATTAAGTTATAATCTAAATAATATTTTAAAAATAAATTTTAAATGAGATAATTATTTGTACATTAAATATAAATATAAATGATATTTTTATATATATATATTTATAGAAAAGATTGTTTGCATCCGTTAATTCTTAAACGTCTTATATAAAATATAAATTATATATCATCATCATTGTTTCATGACCGACGATGGTTACTCATAAAATGTTAACGGTCATAAGAAAGCCCCAGAACAATTATATTGTACGCACATAAATTTCGGTAACTTGTTACGATTTGAATTACGACCATGCCATTAACCTTTTATTTTGATTAAAAAGAAATAAGGAGAATAAAATGCGAAAGAGTAGCAGTTTCTTGATTATCCGAGTGAAATGATGATATATGAGGTACACATGAGTTTTTTTTCCAGCATTTTAGATTCATAATAATATGTTGAAAATGAAAATTTTCACGTGAATATGACTATCATCTAAATTTTATAAGAATTTTAATGTATACAATACAGTATAAAAAACATCAAAATCGGTTAAGATTAATGATATATAATAAAATTATATAAATAGTGTCTTGCAATTTATGTAAAATAAATTCAATTTTATAAAATTTTATTACATCATTTCCGATATTTTACGATCGTCAAATGTATTTTAAATATAAATCTTAATTTATGTACCGTTTAATTCGAATAAAATTTTGCCTCTACGCCGTTTAATTTCTTTTTCCTGTTCAGATGCATTTTTCAGCGGACTTTATTAACCGCGTTTCCGGTGTTGATAAATTAAAATAAATAGCGTTATCAGACGTGTCATATTAAGTGGCCGAGTGGTAAAAGTCGTCCCCTACTGGCTTATGGCCAAAATTGTCTTCCCCAAACCCTCCGTATACGTCGTGTTGAAATGTCTCGCCCTTAAAAAGAAAGTCATTGTCCTCTTTTGGTCCTCCCGTTCTCCTAAACTGCATACGCTTTTGCTTTTGTCTTCGTCGAGGGGAAAACACATTTAATATTTCAAACGGCTTTTTACACTTAAAGCGTTTCAGCTAGTGATTTTCCACGTTTTCCTCGTTATTTTTTCTTCGTCTCCTTTTGTTTTTCCCGCTTTTCCCGCCTCTCAGCCCTCGACCCCGCCCGTCGTCGCTCAGTTTAGTTTCCGCAAGTCATAAATCAACAGACGTAAAAAAAAAAACGTTAAAGTAGGCAATGCGAGGCGTTGAAATTAATTTGCGAATTTCGTTAAATTTGCATAATTTTCGAATCGTCTCAACGCCTAAATGACATTTATTAATTTGTAAAGAAACAAATCTGTATTTAATATTTATTAGATTTTTAAAAGTTAATGCAATATAAAAATATTTCTTTATAATTAATTCTATACAGAATATATGTATTATATTTATTATTAAATTTATTTAATCATTTTAATATAGATTTCTGCAATGCCGAAATTCAACTTTTTATCATATGATTTCATGTAAAATTTTTCAGCATTTACAATCGAATTTTGCTTCGATTACCTACAATTTTAACAGTTAACCACTCGTGGTACACCTATAAACATAATGTACCATACATTTCATTTGTACTAAAACAATACTTTTCATTGTATTTATATTTTTATATTCAATTTTAAATTTAATATTTTTTCATTAAATATTATAAATTTATAACATTTTTTTAATTTAAGAACTCAAATTGAAGATCTATATCATATAATAAACAATCGAGCTATTAACTAAACTATCACATATATACGAGAAAAATGTTATATTTACAAGAATTTATACATAGGGGATGTAAGATATGGTATGTCAATAAGTATTATATTTATTATATAAAATTGATTCGTTTCAAGATTATGTGCAAAACCTTGTATTTCATTAAATGTGTGAACAAAGCTCTATATGTATGTAATGGAATATATATATATATATATATATATATATATATATATATATATGTGTGTATATATAATGTATGAAAAATATTTTCCATTCGATAATTCGTGTTCGAGGATGTAAAAAAAATTGAAACGAGTAGCGATGGGATTTGAACATTACGAAATGTTCATTCTCACTCTCCCTTATTAGGGATGAGGGTCTTCTCAGAGGACCCCATTCAAAAACGCCGTTCGCTTCGGTCACAAAGGGTCGAATAACATCGTCTTCGTCGCTTTCGTCAAACATATACGTGTATATATATATATATATATCTATATACGTGTGAACGTATGGTGAAATTCGAACGTGAAAGCTTTCCGGATAAATGAAATGTAATTTTGTCAAAAAACCAAATAAACGCGCCCCCAGACGCGTCGTAAATAATTTCATCGTTGAAGCCGTTTTTTCCGAGTTGCGGAAAAGCGTGCGAGCGCACGCGCCTAGGTGGATTTCATAAATACTTTTTCCTCGATTTTTCCATACGTACGAGGGACGCTTAAAAAAGCCTGAAATTCGAAACGAGAACGAGAAAATTTTCTAATGTGACGAATGTATCACGCAAACGTTTCTCTACATTTTATTTGTTTTCCACTTGCAGAGCTTTTATTACAATATTTATTTCTAATTACAATATGTATGAGGGATAAGATAATAAATTGATATTGTAAAACTCATTCAATTAAAACATTTAATTCCAAATTTATAATATTGAGGATTTTATTATTGCTTTTAAATACTATATATCATTTTTATATATTGTAATACAAAAACTATTTTCATATATTCATTCAATATTTAATTAAAATCCAATCGTTGATATATTTATATTGATTCTGATCGTGCTTTTATTAAATAGTTCTGAATCGATTTATATATTAAATTCGGTAAATATTAATATGGAAAATGTAAAATTAAAGATAGAAATTAATCTGAAAACTTTAATATTCGTGTAAACAAGTATTATTACGATGAATATTCGTATATTAGGTTGTAAATGAAAATAATTTTCATTTCATATAAAACTTATAGAACCACGACAACTAAATTTATGTAAAAACGGACAAGTGACGTTATTAAGTCGTATTTTGGAATGGAGAGCAAAAATGAACGATAAAGTCTCCGAAATTAATTTACTGGAAAAACATTCAACAAGTGTTGACAAATTTGTTTATCAAACAATAAAGCCTCGCCTCATTATGTCGCCTCCGTGGAAAGCTTTAAGAAATTCTTCGCGTCTTCCTCGCTTTCTTCCACGACTTCCTTTTATTTCATCGCCTTTTTTTCTTTTCTTCCTCCCGCCTCTTCTTCCTTTTTCCCGTTCCGTTTTCGTTTTCTTCGGTATTTTCTTTTTTTTTTTGAGTTTCCCTGGTTTTATTCCTTCTTTCACTCGGCATACCCACCTCGTCTCATTCGAAGAGCTTTAATATGTTTGTTCGTGCTACTTCCCGCGGGGTAAACAGCAATTAACACAGCATGCTACAATTTGTTTTTGCAAAACTGTGGACGAAAGCACAGTTTTAATGTTTTTCTTAACGTATGTCACGTAAAACCAATACACACAATTACGTTGATAAAGCGAGTATATAATTAAATTTGTCGGACAAAAAAAAGTGACCGCATCTGAAGAGGCGTTCTAAATACAAAAAAAAAATACTGTCTCTGAAAAAAATATATATATATTCAACGTATTTTATTTACTTGAGGCTTCGCAGAACAGACAATGCATGGGAATGGAAAAAAAACGAAGGAGATTGTTTCGGAGAAACTTTTTCTTTGTTGTTGCTAAAATTTTCTTTTTCATTAAGAATATAAGAAGATTTATTTAGGGTATATAAAGAATTTCAATCTAAAAGTTTTTAAAGATTTGGGCGACCCGAAGTTAATCCGGCTGCGTTAGCGTCAAATATATAAATTGATAGTACGCAGGACAAAGATACTTATTATGAAAAGACAAAATCGCGATTTACACGTCGCTATTATCATCAAAAAAAAAATTTTTTTTAAGATATAAATTACACTTTAATCTAGACAAGCTTTCTTTATGAGATGACAGCCTAATGAACGCGCCGAGATAAAAGATTACACTCGACGGATGAAATCGTTTTGTAAACACAAAATAGCAATCAAATTATTTTTATAAGAAGGGTCAGGGTGTCGACAGATAGAGGCAGCAACGGATAAAAAGAGAAAAGTCAGCCTAGAAACGATCGAAAACGTTGATAAGATAGGATGGGACACCTCAGAGATGAAAATCTGCAGGAGACAGTCTGGAAAAGATGACGAAGGTACAGTAGAATGAGGCGAAGGAACGAAATGGTCCCAATGCTCATTAAAGGATTCCCGGACTCGGACTTTTAATACCTTCAATATTAAGCCCCCACTTGAAATATCTCATTAAAAACCTGTTGACATTTAACGAGTCCTGTGCGACCTCTGCAAACTGAGCACGGACGCCTTTCTTCTTCTCGTTAACGGGATTTAACCCCAAGACGACTGGAAAGTATCGTTTACTGTCTTATAAAACAATTTGTTTTTTTTTTAATATTAATAATAATAAATTAAAGCAAATAAATCAATATCGTCAAAGGAAAGATACAATATTACTTATAATATAATTAAATTAATTTCTTATATAATTATTAAATAATTGAAATCTTTCATGTCGTATATTAATCTTCATAATTAATTACATACAGATTAAGGCCCTAATTTAATTTTATATTATTTATAATCAATTTTATATATTATATGTATTGTGAAAGTATCAAAATTTTAATATAAAGAACAACATTAGTTAACATTACAATTTTTTATTTTATATAATATTTTCAATAAATATTTATATATTTATATATATATATATATATATATATATATATATATATATATATATATATATATATATATATATATATATATATATATATATATAATAAATCCGAGTGTGAGGATAAATATATACTTTGTACCGTTCGTTGTGCTAACAAAGCGAACAACGTAAATAAACCCTAATTTGCGTCACAGTAAAATGAAAATATACGCATAAAAATTAAATGAACAGTCGTCGAGAGGGAAAAAATGTAAAATAAATCTTTTTTTTTCGTTTTACATATTTATATTCGCATACGCGTGTAATGTGCAGCGTACAAGACCATAGATTTTGATCTTTTGTAAATTATTACGAGCATTCGTCTTACGAATAAAGATATTTTTTTTATATGCGTGTGTAATCGTTATTCAGCTGTAATGAATTTGTTATGTATTATTTTATTTTTGGAATTATTAATGATGTCGTAAAAAAAACAAAATGCCTAATATGTAATTGATATCTGAAAAAAATATATATATGATTCACTTATGGGTAACGGTATATAAGTGTATAGAAAAACTAGTTATAGTTACATTATCGTTAGAGTTCCATTACATTATATTATTTTAGGTGTTACTTTGTATTATTAATAGATAAAAATCACACTGTATAAAATAGTAACGATTATTTTTTTTTTAATATTTATAAAAATGATATTATTATAGTATATTGTTTTCATTTTTGAATATAGGAATATCGATTTATTCCCTTTATTTTTTTCTTTTATACTTTTTTAATCATAATTTATAAACGATGATATTTTTATAAAACTGATAAAAAGTAATATATTCCAGTCTTTTAACGGTTACACAAAAATAAAGATAGAACGAGTGAAATGTAATCAAAATAATTGCCAGCCAACGTCAGTAATCAGAGCGAATGAGGCAAAAGACGCATCCCTTTTTTTAATTGGATCTATTAAGAAATCGTCTGTCTTGTCTTCGTGTTCATTCTTTAAAGTCAAATACCACCACAAGATCAGAGCTTCAAGAGAAAAAGGGAAAGACGGACAGAAAAAGACAGAAAGAAATAGAAAGAAAGCACAAAAATAAAATAAAAATAGTGAGGTAATATGCTAAAAAATCATCGTCAAGATATTTTTATTATTTATATAACGAAAATGAAACTCGCTGAAAACGTGATACCGTCTTTACGTGAATTAAATATTTTCCTTTAATTACGTGAGCAAATATATTTCGACTCGTTTTTCAGATCGAATCGCTTATTTTCCTCACTCTTGCGTTATGTTTATTTTAAAACACACAACCGTTTCATTTTTATTCTAGATATATATATATATATATATATATATATATATATATTTGATATAATGCTTTAAAAAATCGTTCATTCTTTTCTAAAATAAATAAAATATTTATAGAAGCTCGTTAGCGTGAAAGCGAGTATCTTGAAAGAATCGATTTATTGTACATTAAATATTTCTATGTATTTTTAAATTTAAATATATATATATATATATATATATATATATATAAATATTTGGTAATGTAATACGTTGTTTATATTTTTTTATTTGACCTCATCATGATATTATATCATATAATAGATATCCAAATAATTGAAAAAAAATATCGTTTTATCGTCGATGAATGCGTATAAATTTTCTAATCATCTTAATAAATCATTTGATAAAAAATTGTTATTATCTAATTATAATAAAAGATTTAATAAAGCTGTTTTTAATTTTATATGCAATTATAGTGACGTGTGTGCAAATTCATTTAACCGTGATTAAAAAGAGGAACACTTTAAAACAGGAATATACGGTTTTCTAAGCTCTGGATTAGATCACCTTTATTTGATACTGAGCTTTGCAACTTAATTGTCGTGTCTATTTATAATTATAAATTAAACTTTATTGCTAAATACGTAAAAGATACTATAGAGATACTAATACTAACATATTCTATTAAAATGTCGATATATAACCAAACGATATTATTGTATTATTTTAAAATGTAATTTATATATGAAAATATCATATTTGGTTATTTTATTAAACAGACGTTTAATTAAAGCACAACGACGTTTTTCATATATGTATATATATATATATATATATATATATATATATATATATATAGTCGGATCTAATATCTTTTCCGTTCACATCATTCAAATGTCTAATATAACTCGTTATTTGATTAACAATATTGACTGATTCGCCATTAAGGGAATTCAGTTTTCCCTCAAAACTGTGAGATAATTTTACAAAACAATAGCATATCAGACGTCAGACGGAAACATCGATTTTGTTGTCGGACATTTTCATCTCAATTATAATGTTACATATTATTTTATCAAAACATTATCGATTTTCAAAACAAAAATGAACGCTTTTGTAACGACATATAATGAATTTTTCGAAGAACATATATCGAATCTGGATTATACAATTATTTTGTATTTTAAAATTAATCACGCCTTTTATCTATAACATATATATTTATACATTGAACAAATATTTTGAATAATAAATAAAAATTAAATATTTTAAATACTGTTAATAGTAAAAAAGTATATCTCGTTTCCGCGTTTCATTTTTTTTTTAAGTTTAAGGTAGACAACGGGGTACGTAAAAAAGGAATTATATGTCGAGATGGTTTTAAAAGGAAGATTTGATATAAAAATAATGGGCGGCGCCGAGACGTCGTAATTCCGACGTTATGACCCAAGACGGGGGGTATCGTGAAGAAAAAATTTAACGTTTATTTGCATAGACAGGTCGTAAAAGGCTTCGACGCAGGGAAACACAGACGATTGCTTTACGACAATAGCTGGACACAAATTATTTTTCCCGGGCATTGAGCGGGCAATAACAATGGCGACGTATCCCTGGATAGAGTAAAAAAAAGACATCCGACGACATTCAATTAATTTATATGTATGTATATATATACCTATATATTTGGAATGTTATATTCATGGATTAATGGATCGGACAACGGCAACTCTATTCTTCCATTTGTGGTTTAATGTTATCAATCGATTTGTATTAAAGTCATATATAACTTTAACTGTATCACACAATATCCATTCAAATACGTAGTTCAAATATTTATATACTGATGGATCGCCGCGTGTGTTACAAGTGTACAGGTTTTTATTATATTACATATTTAATAAATATAAAAGTAAAAAAAATAATTTAATATTGTTGATGAAAAGTATAGTTTTATATAAAGCATTTATTGGTGGTCAGCTGTCAAAATCGAAGCAAAATTGGATCGTAAATGTTTAAATATTTTATATAAAATTATATAGTAATAAGTTGAACATTTGCATGGCAGAGATCTATATTTTAAGTTGTAAAGATCATTTAATATGAAATTTTAAAAATAAAATAGCATTCGACAAAAAAAAATGCTACACCACCACAAACCTTGCACCGGCACTAGTATTATATATATATATATATATATATATATATATTTATTTATTTATTTATATATATATATATATATATATATATATATATATATATATATATATATATATATGACAACCGAATAACTATTATATATTCAATTTATTATTATGAATATAATTTTAACACTATTTTTATTTATTTAACGAGCTCATACTATTAAATGTTTTATTGAGATACGTTCAAACAGATATAAGAACTGAATACCTCAAATTGAATCACCACTTCATAGAACATGTGAATTCCATTAGTGATAATGAATAAAAACCATTGAAATGATGATAGATGTGAATAAATGTCTAATAAATTCTATTCGATTATCTCTTTTTCATATATGAAACGCGAGTAAAATATTTTTCAACAGTTTTCCTTAATTATATTATACTTTTTATTTAAATATGACATTGTTATTTTATAGATTTACAATTTATATTAAATAGAATATGATAAATGAAATAAAATTATCTCAATTGTATAGTTTATTATTTTATAAAAGATGATTTCAATAAACAATACAAAGGAAAATAACGATGTTCATAGAAAATCGACAATATTCTCGTAGTTATTTAATATATAAATAGTTCGTTAGAAAAATAACTATTGTGAATAGTATTTTATACGAATATATATATATATATATATATATATATATATATATATATATATATATATATATATATACCATATATATTACAATTGCACATTTATTAAGTATAGAAACACAAAATTGTTTTGTTACAAATCGATAAACATTCCCGTTTCGGCCGCTTATTTTCCGTCGACAAAATGTGTCGGGATTTTCGTGAAAAGCGTCGAACCGGCGAAGATTAGAGATAGATTAGGGGTAGTAAAACGTAGGCACGGGACGAACGCGCTAATCTTCAACCCCCCAAACCATCCCCCGATTGCTATTGCCTTAGATATCAGCGAATCGTAAATCGTTCTATTTGTATTCTATAAATAATTTTCCCTAGCCGTTTAAGGGGTGGCGCGATCGTTTGAATTGTTTCGCGGAATCACACTTCGATTTTCGGTGAAATTTGAAATTGCGACGTATGTTCGAAGCCACTAGACTAGATCGATTTATCGAAATTGCTACGTGATGATTTAAACGATTCCAATGCGATTACGATTATTGATGAAGCCTATTATGTGTATTACGGATTTATGCGGGAATGATTGTTTCGAATTGGAATTCGATAGATTCGTACTTACGAAATTTACATGACGTTGATCAGTCATTTCACTTGATTGATGTGATAATGAAATTTGAAACATGCCGTTGATTTTACATGAAAAAAAATCTGAATACTAACTAATGAATATTTTATTTACTTCTATTAAAATAAAAATGTGATTAGCCGTTAAAATTTTCTGATTTTTATAACTTATTATAATAATTAATTGTTTCGAAATTTAACTTTTGGTAAAAAAATTAAATGTTAAAGAAATATAAGAGATTATAAAAGATATTTAATATAATTAAAAAATTATAAAAAAATATTTTTTTTAATAAATATCAATAGCCATTATATTAAATCGACAATATCTATGGTACAAAAATCGAAGGTATATCTCCTCTGTTATATTAAATATCATATTCTATTTATATAATGTATTCTATAAATATGCTTGTATATATTTATAATATATTGCATATTTATAATTTAGACGCGAACTCGACACCTTTGATATCGCAGATCAATTTATATTCCTTTACGTAGAGAAGAGCTTTTGATTAAAAAAATATACACGTATAAATTTATAAATAAAAAAAAATCGATTTCACGAGGTAAATCACAACCGAATAAAAACGATATCGAACGTCACGGATAGAAGAAAAGATAGAGTACAAAATAAATAAATATAAAAAAAAAATAGAGGTCTGCATCAAAATATTGATCAGGACGAAACAAATTAGGGCCTGACGAGGCAGAAACACTTATAATCTGCGGTTGAGCGGTTTTCCCGTACAAATGTCTGACCCTCGTTCAAGTCCCTTGCACGCGTTCAACTCTCACACAACTTGGTCCGCGATATTCCCTGTTTTCGCATCCTGTATCAATTTAAAGTTTAATTCGGTCGTAGAACTCATTCCGGTCTTGTTTATTGACACGAATGCTAATTCAAAATATTCAACGCCCATTGTCTTTCATCCTTCGACTTTTCATCTATATATATTATACCAAGATATAAATAAAAAGAATATATATCATATTTAAAAGTATACGTTTATTGACAATTTGCACACTTAAGTTTGCACCAAAGAAGGTTTCAAAGTTTTCTTGTCGAAAATACAGAATTCATTATAAAGAAATTAATGTAATATGTTATAGAGTTTTCACATTAAAATAATTGGTGACCATACGGCACCTCTCGAGTGCCAAGGATTAATTTTTATTTTGATATAAAATTTCATATATTAATAGCAAGATAGCAAAGAACTCATTAATATAAATAATTGCAACATTTCAGAAATTTTCTTAAAAACCAGTATATTAAGATATTCTAATCTACACAATCGTTTTATCATTACATATTTATGGAAATTAAAATATTAATTTTAGTATTTCTTCTACTAAGATTATCAAGTTTGAAGAAAATAATAATATAAATTTCAATACCGAAAATGTAGTACGGTTTGTGGTTAAGTCATTGCGGACTAATTTAAAGGATTAAAAAATTATTCATTTTTTTTCTATAAAATAAAAGAGAGAATTACGTAGAAAATCTGAAAATAGTGTACGATAAAAGCTTACCTCTGAGTTTATGAAGTATCGAGTTTTGAAATTATTAAGCTTGCTCGCTGAAAACTGCAACTGCAGTAAAAGTCCTGCGACAGGTCTATGTTTTACTTTACAGTTGACTCGAGACTTTGGACACTGGTAATACTAACTTCTCGAATTTATTCGTTAACATATAAATATACGTGTGACTGTTAAAGATAATATTTTTTTTTATATTTCGATATATTATATTACATATGTATATATACGTTTATCTGTGCGAATCGTTTCACAGTTTGACATTTGAATTTATTAATTTCATTGAAATTTTATACACGAAGAAAATTGATCCAAATCTTTTCGAAGCGTTCTTTATTTATACTTATGTCGGATGATTCGTTGAAGTTGTGCATAGCATTTTTCACATACAAATGTGTTTGGCACAGTGGCAAAAACAACGCCCCGTCGGTATCAGGTGTTATGACATACGATATTTTTCCTACTATAGAACCGTGGATAGATTCCGGGGATGAGGGAAGGGTGTGAGGGTGAGTTTTCACGGAGCCGGGTGAATGTGTGGCGTGGAAAATCAGCCGAGGGTTGGAAAATCAGCAGAGCACATCTACCCCTCTGGGGATACACCACTTTTCCGAGCACCTGAAGCGATTTGCGGGCTCCGAGCTCCGAGATCGGAATTCCAAGATACCCTTAACAGACGAATCACGTTTCTTACCCGACGCTTTTGCTCTTTTCCTTCATCACAACGCCGATATAAAATGACTTCTGTTTTGTTTTTATTTTTATTTTTATTTCACTTCACACACATACACACATACATATCGCCAACCATCTACGTCCGTGTAACGAAAAACTTATGTTGCTTTCTTTATATTTTTGATTTTTATGAATTTTATGAATGGATTATAAATATTTGATACTTTTATATTTTTAAATTTGATGAAAATTTTACTATTATATTTAAAAATAATATTGTAACAAAATATACAAATCTCATATTACAATCAAATTATTTTACATTTCAACAAAACCTGAAATATCTTTAGTAAATATATACATAAAATTTATATACAATATAATTTTTAAAATTTTATTTCTTATCTTATAAAAATATTTAATATGGATTTTATATATTTTAACATGATTATAAATATTTTAAATTAATTATGTGAACAATTAATTGTGTATATTTTTATAATTTTGATTATAATATAGCACGTTATAAACTTATATATCACAAAATAAAACAAAACAAAAAAAAAACGAGAAAAGCAACGAGCTAAGGGTAGTGGGAAAAGCTCGAGGCGGGGTGTATTCAGTGCGGAAGCATCGAATGAGAAATAAATTCAACCCCGAGAATAAGCATTAAACAAAAGGACTTTCTTTAATTACACGGTTCAGGATTCGCCAAGTCTCCGAACCGTGACCGATTTATATCTTACATCCTGATTTGTTCCGAAAGCCTTACGAGTAATACGAACCAACTTTATGCAAAGATAGCGCGAGTTTTTATATTTATTGCGCTTTTTCGTGCTGCCGTTGTTGTTGATGTTGTTTTTGTTTTTTTTTTGTGTGTGTGTGTGTATTATTATTTTATTTTATTATGTTATTTCTAAATCTTTGCCGCTAACATAGTTAGTGTTTGCTGTACGAAAAATAAAAAAACGTTACGCTTTCCATTTTATAAAATAAATAGGGAAAAACTTAAAAGTTTCACCCTGTATAAACGAAGACATCGTTAATTGCATATATATTAAGCATTCTCTCTTGAATGTAGCCGTTTTAATCTGAATATTATATAAAAATTCATGTAAACGACGTATTATTTATTATATAATATTTATTAAAATATTTTAATATTGATACGATGAAGATGGATGATATTACATTTTTTTATTTTTTCTCAAGAATTTCAATAAATTGCATCTCAAATAAAAAAATTAACAATATTAATCTGTAATAATTGAGATTTTATCGTCTAATTAAAATGACGCTTTATATAAGTATTTCTTAATAATTTTATTTTTTGCAGAATATATGTATATTTATTTATTAAAAATTTAATATATTATAAAATAAAAATTATACTAAAATAATATTTGTTTTATAATCTTATACAATACTTTCAACATATTTTATTTTTAATTTTAGCTTATTCGAAATTATAAAGAGATTACTTATTTAAATAGTTAATGTTTTTAAATACATAAAATATACTCGAATTTTTGATAAGTAAATAAATTTATAATAAATTATTATTAAAAATTGTAAAAGAATGATATAATTTAAAAAAAAATAAGCAATGTGAATACCATACAAACAAATTAAGATATTTAATATTTTATTGAAAATATATTCAATATTTAAATTAATAATTATGTGAATATAAAAGGAAACTGTAGGAATCTCTCATTTACTTTTTTTTTTTAGAAATTATTAATATTATTTTATAATATTTTTTATTCTATTTAAGTGTAACGTATAAAAATATATTAACGTACAAAAATATATTAAAATATACAATATTATTTTTTTTATTAAAAAATAATATGAAAAAATAAAAAAAATTATACGCTATGTACGACAAATATATATAATAAAACTATGTGCAAATATGAAAATTTTAATATATATATACACACATATATATATATATATGTGTGTGTGTGTGTGTGTGTGTGTGGGTGTGTGCGCGCTTTTATTAATATCTATTCCTATTAAAAATGAGTAAATGAAACTCGTTGAAGTGTGTTTTAATTCCAAAAACGTAGCCGTAGGCAGCGGAACGTTAAGCGAACCGAAAAAAAATATCTGGTACAGTATATATATATATATATATATATATATATATATATATATATATATATATATATATATATATATTAAATTTTTAATAAAGCCATTTGTATTTTTTTTTCGCTTTTCGCATTATAAACAGAACAAAAAATAAATCTGCAAGGATAATAAATCCTTCGGATTAGTATAAGCTTATTCCTTAACCCGTATATAGGATAAAGGTGTTGGCGAATAAAAAAGTTTCCTCGGAAAGCGGACGCTAACCTGAGCTCAGTGGCGGTCCGAGGGAAGGGGTATTTTAATTAACGAATTTATTATCCCGACGATGAAATATGGAGTCAGACGAGTTTTAAATCAAAGGACACGTCGTTAAATTGCACTAGCGTTAATAAAATAAATGTTGATTTTTCAGCATACTGGACGGAAAACTGAATTAAGCAATATTGTTTAATTTATTTTTTAAATATATTTTTAATATATAAAAAAATATATAATATACCTCCAACTGCTACTTTATATTTTATTAAGTGTTGAAAATATTAAATAAGATATTAAAATATTTTTTTTTAATAATATTTATTTGATTTACAAGATATCGACATCAAATAAAATCATTGAAATTATTTTTTCTTAAATAATTATTCTTTATATATTTTTATATATTAAATATAATACTAATGAGTAAAATAGAAAAATATTTATTTTTTTAATATTATTACTAATTTCTAATTACATATTTCTTCAAAAAAAATACTTCAAAGCCACTTCATATTTTTATTAAAAATAACGCGATCTTTTAAGAAATTTTATTACTTCGAAAGTCGTTATACATTTTTTATGAATTATTATGATTAATATTTTTTAATACACTTTATATGAACAAAATCTTTAATCAGTATAATTTTAAACGTTTTATTATTCACTTATAGCATCGATTAAATATCTTCAAATTTTTATAATATTTTCTGGTTTTTCTCGTATAAATTTACTACAATAAAATATTGTCGGATTCAAGATATTGAAACATATTTTTATCTGCTTTAAGTCAAATCATATATTCACTTAATATATAATATTATCTGAGCAAAGATAGTTTAGAGCAATAAAACATTTTCCTCGCGCGTCTCTGCGGTAAATTCCCCAGAGTAAAAACAACAAGGGATAACACCTTTATTTTCAAAGGATTACACATGAGCGCAGTATTCTTTCAGAATATTTTTTTTCTATTTTTTTTCCGGCTTCTCACGTACTTCAGCTGCGAAAACCGACGTCGGCATACGGCGAAAAGTATGAGGCCTCTTCTAGGTGGTGGAAAAACTTTGGCGCGGTCTTTTCCCGAACAACGCGGCGCACATAGGAAAAGCGAGAAAATAACACCACCGCGCCGCAAAAAAAAATGTATATAAGCGGGGAAAAAAAAGAAGAAAAAAATACCGTCAACAACAACACGGAAAAACAAGAAGGGAAGAAAAAAGTCACCGTCTGAACATTTATTATAAATGTTTTAGCGTTTAGACGTACGTGGCAAAATTCGGGATAACAACTTTGTAAGTTTTCTTCTTCGCAGGGTTGTTTCTCGCACGATGAGCTCGTTTCGTTAATGCTAATGAATTCTTCATATTAGAGCACGGGGGAGATTTTCTTAAACGCTACGAAACCTCCTTTGCCCAACTTCATCCCCCATCTCCTATCTTTCATCCCCCAAACCATGCTCCAGTTTCGTTTAATGGGAGCGAATTAAAAATTATACTACTAAATTTGCGTCGTGTTTCAATTATGAAACTTTTATTGAAGAATTTTTATTCTGCGACTTAATCGCTCTCATTCTCTTTAATGTTTCATATTATGAGAAAAAAAAAAATAATATTCAATTCGCCCCGTCTTCTATTTTGAGTATGTTGAAAATTTAATATAAAATGTATTAATTATGTATTTAAGTATTTTATAATCTGTCGAGACGTTGAAATTAATTTTAATTGAATTCGAATAGCGCATTAATGTTGCTATCGTGGATTTAGATTTAATAATTACAAAAATTTTATAACAAGATAAAAAAATATGTCAAACAAGTAAAATTAATTACGTATTTTGTTCATATATAATATGATAAAATACTAAATTAAACTGTATTTTTCTTTGAAGTTATCTTTTTATAAAGCTTTGATATTTTAGTCATTATGATTATATTAAATAGTTAATATGATTTAATAATATTAAAAAAATAATAATACTTTTTAATTTTACCAGGAATATTCAAAACAAATCAAAGTTATTATTCTAATTATGATTTCATAAATCAAACTAGTTTGTTTATTTATAATATTACATATTTAAATTGGATTTTAATAAAAACGGTCAAATATTTTATGTATAAATAAAATTTCTTGAAGAATGTTAAAAATAATAAACCAAACAATATATAGTATATAATACTGGAATTTCTAATTTAGAAATAATATGAAATATGTTTGATTTATTTATTTTTATAGTCATTTTTTATACGTAAGCCTAATAGTTAAGAAAGTATCGACATTGTAATAAATGATGGAATTTTACATTGCATACAAATGTTAAATGATGTATGTCTATTTTATTAAAAACTTTCACGGTTACTTTCATAAATTGAAATAATCACTTTTATACACGCAGATGCCTCAAACTGTGCGAAATAACGACTTGCCTGGAAAGTTCGTAATAAAAGCCATCAATAACTTATTATGTCACGTTTAAATCATTATCTACGAAACCGTCAATATTCAAGTTTTCGGAAACAATGGAAAATTTCGGGTGGAGCCGCGTTCGCGTTTTCAAAATTTTCCCGCGCAAAAATCAAACAATTTAACCATGATACGGCGAAACTTTCCGCGGCGATTATTCCGGAAAATTGTTTGAAGAATTTCACTTTGATTGATTGATATTGCCAATAATTATGATAGAGTGAAATTTAACTCGTTGCGGGGGTCTCATTGTCCGCGCGCGAGCGGAAAATTTCGTTAACTTTCCCGGGACGCTTTTCGCCGGCTGCGCGGCAAATTGAAAAGCGAAATCCGAACGAAAGCGCGTCAGAAATAAATAATAAATAAATAATACATATATATATAAATAAATAAATATGAATGAAATGCCGAATAAAAAAAATCTTCCCGTCAAAGATTTATGGTATCGGTTCCTTTTGAAACGTATTGCGATTTTGTGCGTGCGCGCGTGTATATGTGCGTTATTTACGCCGTCGGGTGAAAAAAGGCATGAATAATAACTCACCTATAAATCACCTATTATGTGAACGGGTCGCTTTTCCGGCCGGCGAAATTGAGTTTTTCCGAATGAGTTCTGAAACGTCGATGCTGAAAAGTGAGGGAAAAACGCCCGAGGTTCGCTTTTCATTTTCGACTCGCGACAATCGCAACGGAACCGCCATAGTTTTTAATATAAACACATTCATCAAATCCCCCTTGAAAATCTTACATAAAAAGAAATCGAACTTTGAATAATTTGATAAATTAGCTGTATATTACACTCGTACGTATTGCGCAATATTTATCAAATATCATCATTAATTGAACAATCTTCAAAAAAAAAAGAACATAATACAATCTTTTTTATTGAACATCAATAGGGGTCTGTTCGACTTTTGCCGACGTTCAAGAAAAGTTGGATTTTCTGAAATACATTCAAGATGTGTATAATGGAAAATATTTATATGGTCTTCAGGACATTTGTACGGAATCGAAAACCGATTGTGTTCCGGCACATATTTTACCGATAATAACGGCCATTATTCTATGGCCGATTCGAATATTTTGCATATACACAATTCGTGCATATTACATCAATAAAATTCCATAAAAGTATATACACAAACAAATTATTTATAATAAAAAAAATGAATTGATCCTACAGTTTAAAACAGGCATGGAAACTTGAGGTTTTAAGACCTCATGTGACCTTCTGACCTAACAAGTGGATATATTCTATTGCAGTGTGATTATTCTTTATATATATATATATATATATATATATATATATATATATATATATATATATATATAATAAAATGTTCATTTTTAAGACATTGTGGAAATTTTTAAGCTTTGAAGTAAAAAGTTCTAAGTTTTAAAATTCTAAGTCTAAAATTCTAACAATATAAAAGTTGAAAAAAATATAATGAAAATCTTTGAAAACACTATTAATATATAATATATATATATATATATATATATATATATATATATATATATATATATATATATATATATATATATATATATATTTTAAATTCAAATCATGATCAAGATTTTGCCTATAATAATTTCCGGTTATTTTCATTTATATAATTAACTTTTGTATAATCTATATACAATAATCTAGATTAAAAATGAAAAATATTTATAACATTACATTTTCAGACAGTTGACGTTTCGTAAAACACGTTTTTAACTAGTGTTTATTTTCAGGATAATTTTTTTTTATTCCATATTTAACTCCGGTTGCACTCTTACATATTTTATTTTCGACTTTTTATTTATTTTCATGTCTGTGCGGTGTCAACTTTTAACTGATATTTCTGTGCTTCATCTCGAAAAAAGTTTTGAACTCGTATAAAGCGGAGGTGAAAACCGCGAATGAAATATGCTCGAGCCGTGTACAAAACGCCGTACTAAACTTTATTTTTTTTCACCACATTCAAAACAACCCTCTCGAATTCGAGTGTAAAAATGAAAAGGAATTTAATTTTTCAACAACCCCCTTTGCGGTGATTTGAGCCCGTATCAAACTTAAATATTTCACGGTGAACGTGAAAAATTCATCTTGTACTGGTTAAAAATAGAAGAAAAAAAAAGAAAAATAAATCGACCTTACGTTTTTTAGGGTTGAACTCGTAAGTCACGCGACGTTTTCGTGAAAAAAAAATACATGTTGAAATTCTCCTAATTGACGAATCGGAGTTTGCAGAACTATTTTAAGGAAAGTGAGAAAAGATAAACGCCTCGTTTCGATAATAAGTAATCTAATGAATTTCTGCGAATAAACTTCTAGCGAACGAACGTTTCACTTCGGCACGGACAAAAACTCGACTGCGGAAGTGTAAAATGGAATTAAAACGATTTTATATTAAATTTGATTAAGTTAATTCGAGCTGAAAATTTGCAAACGTTTCACGACGAGAAAACTGTGGAAATTCATTTTTATACTATATATATATATATATATATATATATATTTAAATTATGTATTCATTCATATACTCGTACTGTATGTTATATATAATTTACTGCGAAATCTGTTTTATTCAATGATATCATAAATAATAAAACATTATGAATATGTTTAAACTATGAATTGTAAAATTTGATGATATATATAATATATTTTGATCAGACAAAACGTCTTAAAACAAGTTAAAACTTTTTTTTTCAAATATTAAAAATATCGATATCACATGAACATTATATTTTTTTTAATTTATTACATTTATTAATATTTTTTCTAATACAATGGATTCAAAACTATTTTTATATGTTACTATTATTGTATAAATAATATAGGGGAAGAGATTTTTAAAAGATTTAGAAACATATGTTAAATGAATATATTTGTTAAACAGCTAACTCGTAGACTGGATAATTGTCGTGTGTTTAAAAAGTTAAAGTTTTAAAACCGTTAGTTTCCTGAACACGTAAGGTGTTTTCTGAAAGCAATTGCTTCCACTGTATGCTTTATATATATATATATATATATATATATATATATATATATATATATATATATATATATATATATATATATATCAACAAAATATACTCCACCAATATTAAAACAAAATTATATGTAATATATCATTATAAAATATTTTATATAATTTTTATCGCCAGATTTTTGTGGTAAAAAATATTATTTTATTTTTAATTTTTAATATTTAATTAGATAAATTTTTTAATAGTGTTTTTCTCAATGTGTAAAAATGACATTGGTCCATTTATATAGGACGTTTATTAATTATAATCGACAATTATTAACAAGATTTTCATGAATACATAATATATTTACAAAATAAAAAAAAAATTATCATTGTTTTTTTTTTTTTAAATAATATTTTGATATACGAAAATATATTCAATTTTAGTAATACTTTTTAATATATATAATATCTTAAAATATGAATTACTGAATAGATTCTAGTATAAAATTAGTATCATTATTTTTTTTAAGTTTATATTAGTTAAATATATTTTAACATAATTTTAAAAACCCGAAAAAATACGGAATTCATAAAGTGGAATTAATTAACATTTTAACCTATTCTAGTAAGTTGTTTCCATTTCGTTTAATTTCACATCGGAAAAAATCTGATAAATCTAACGGCTCTTTTTCGTTAAAACAAAAGAAAAACTATGCTAAAAAGAAAACACAACTAGAGAAATAATAATTTAATACGTATAATAATATTTACCTGCGAAACCATGCGAACGGTAATTGCCTGCAAGATTGCTTAATATGGTTCACACGCCAAAAGCTTGATTCACTAATAAGGAAAAGTCACGATATACTTAGTCGCGACTTTTACTCTGATATTTTTTCAATTTTATTTTCATTTTTTTTTTACATATTCACGTATTTCGCTTTAAAGTTCCGTGACCGGCTCTGATAAGCTCGCCAAAGTCCTCGCAGGCGGAAATTAGAGCTTTTTAAACTTACAATTTACAAAGACTACTAATTTACGTCGTTAATTTGTCGTTGTTTTCTTTTTTTATTCTGACGTAAATCCTACGTTTTTATTTTATTATTATACCATAATTAATTAGTAATTTACAACGAATATTACGGATAATTATAATGCAAATATTTATACCTTATACATTTATTATACATGCATAAATAAATATTTGAATAGTCAAAAACATAATGATGTAGTATCAATATTATTACCGTTATTTCGTTAAAATAAATAGTTCGATCGGTCAATTCTTCATAGAAAAATCCCTGTTTTTCTCCTCTACATTATAGTATAAATGCATATATATAAATAAATGTATATAAATATATATATATATATATATATATATATATATATATATATATATATATATATATATAAAGTATATAAAGAAGGGACGATTTAATATGGGAAATCTGAAATACGATCGTATTGGCTTATTTTTTTTTTCCGCAAATAATATCGAAAGAAAATGACAAATTATGGGGCATTAAGTAAAAGGTTCACCCCGGTGCGCAGATAGGGAACAGATTGCGCGAAAAAAAGGTAAATCGCTTTAACGTCATGATCTTCCTTCAACCCTATATAACTTACCGTTAGGTTTTATTCCGCTAGACGGAAAAATATGAAATAATATACATGAAGTTATACACGCGAATATATTCTATATAAATATAAAAAAAAAATATATATATATATATATATATATATATTCATATATATATATATATATATATATATGAATTTGATAAATATATAATTTATATAATTAAGACTTAAATAATTTAGGATTTATACTATTTATTTAATACAGGTAAAAAATAGTTAAACATCATATTTATATTAGCATACACAAATGCTATTTTTGATACGTGATTTTTTAATTTAATATTTTTTCTGTAATTGTCATATAAATTAATTAGAATTTATTGTTTTATTTTTAAATTTATATAAATGTATATATATATATATATATTTTCATTAATTCAAATTATATAATAAATAATTATTATTTTTTTTTATTTTACGTACTATTTCAATTATATTAATATCAAATACACTTTTGATGATATCTTTAAAAATAAATTAATATTAAAAAATAATTATAAAATATTATAAAATGTAATAGTATTTTTAATTTTATGTTACTTTTGATCATTATTATGGTATTTTTTAATATTTTATTTAATTTAATTTTTATAAGAATGTGTGTACTTTCTATGACCTAACATACACTTATTTTACATATTATATTATAATATTTCGAACTATATTTTTTAATTGATTATTAATTGTTACACACCTTTTATACGTAATATATGTATAATAATTTTGTATAAAATGTGAAAATTTATATATATTATGTCATGAATATGTTCTAATACCATTATTATAATAAATATACGGCGTTCATATTCGAAGATATTCGAAGAAAAGTGTATTTTTTATGCGTCTGAGATCCGAAAAGGATTATAAAGGATATTTTTGCGAAAGAGAAAGAAAAAACGTAGAAAACACGTAAAAAGAAAAGTCGATTCGAAAAGAAAATACTATCCACGAAGAATGTTGAAAAAGTCGGGTCAACGTTGCCAAGTGGAACATCGTGAAAAATTGAACCAATAGTAGAGGCATTTTATACGAACGACTTAATACAAATCATCCGAGTCAAACTCAGGTGGTATCCAGGAATGATTTTAGGACTCAATATATATATATATATATGTGTGTGTGTGTGTGTGTGTGTGTTTGTAAAATTATATACGTATATATATATATATACTGTCTTTTAGTACAATATATACGTGTGCATGTGTTTGTCGTCTATATGAGTAATCTTGTGAAAAGTGTTGACCTTTTTGTCTCGACATCTGCTAGGGTCTGATAAAACCGCATTTTTATACTCTCTCAAATTTCATATGAAAATATCATGAAAATGGTGAAAGAGATACTTTTTCTTCTTTTTATTGGTTTTCGCAATTTATATGTGATATTATGAAATGTCGACGTATGAAAAGTTGCTTGTTTTCAATATCGATAAGTGAATATCACAATAAAAATATTTTACGTATAATTTTATCTCATATCAATTGATACATAAATATTGAATGTCTTTAATAAGGATTCAATAATGATTGGGAAAATTATATCAAATTTATATACAATATGTAAAATTTATTATTTTCAGAAATGTTTAAATTTAAACTTATCTGAAATATTTAAATCACAAATTATTTCATTTATCCTTCACAGTATATGAATAAATAATAAACATATAAATACACAACTATTTTGCTTTATATAATCTTATTATTTGACATATAAATGATCAATGTATATTTCTTTAATATTGTAAGGTAATGTACTTATTATACTTAATTTTATCAAGATATATTCAAATGATTTCCATTTAAGTTTTAGCATTCTCTGGACAACGTCTTGCAGATTTGTGCAAATTTAAATTAACTAGAATCTAGTTTAATTCCGAGTTATATACTCAGCATTCGTCTTTCGATGAATCTTCAAGAAGAATATATATTATATAATAAAAAAAATATGCACTAAAGTAAATTTTAATTTCGTTTTATATGTTTTATAAAAAAAATATATCATTACATATATTATTCGACGAGTAAAATATTATTTTTTTTATATATCATCAGCATCAATATATATATATATATATATATATATATATATATATATATATATATATATATATATATATATATATATATATATATATATATATATTATTTTATTATATATATTTGTCTGTGATTTATTATAAAATAAATCAGAGACAAATAAAATCACAACTTAAAGAAGTCAGTGGTAGAGTGACGTGGTAACATATAAGTCTTGACAGGCAGTAAGATTCAAGTGCAACGTTAACGGTAAGTTCACGGCGAGGCTTTGCAGGAAGTCACGGCTACGGGCCATAAACCACCGCCGTGGAACTGCACTTTCATGGGTCACGTATAAAGCTAACAAACCTCAGACGTGTGTTAACCCAGAATAAAACCGAATTCGGAGACAAATTATTCTACTCACTTTTATCTGCTCGGTGAATGTGCACAATAAGGCACGTATATATATATATATATATATATATATATATATATATATATAACTTTTATGCTATTTCTACTTTTCAAAATTCGTCTACATGGTTAATAATATTTAAAGTTTGAAGATTATATATATATATATATATATATATATATATATATATATATATATATATATATATATATATATATATATGGTATATATTACATTAACGATATCGTTTTCTACGTTTCGTTAGATAAGTTAGATTTTGGAAATGGTTTAGCTTTTTATTGCATTTTAATGTAAAAGCTTTCAGAGTAATATTAGATTTTAATACTGCAATAGTTTATGGTTATTTTTTTATATTTAAATATTATAATTTTGTTTTTTTTTTCTTATTTTACAAATACATAATGTATAATAAAAATAAATTTTATGTCACAATTTTATGTTTGTTATTTGATTTTTGACTGGACTGAGTCACAAATTATATTTCAAATCTTTTTTTATACATTTTTCAAATTAATATAAAGATATTTTAGAAATATATTAATTATGTTAAATAATTCAAAAATTTACGGTTTATTTAGTTCTCGTAAATGTAAGCAAATATAAATATCAAAATATTATAATATTTTTATCCTAATTTAATTAATTTTTTTTTTCATTAAAATACTAATATATATTTAGAAATTTTTAGTTTTTATTATAAATATTCATAAGGTATATTTTATTTTAAAACATCATTAAAAAAAAACATTGCTTTTATAGCAATATAAATCATTGCTATACTGAAGGATTAAATAAAAAAAATTAACTTTAAATTAAAAAATATAGGATTAATAATTTTAATTCCTTCGTTAGAGCGCTACGTAATGGTTTTATTAAAATATCCGACTGAATTGTACGAAGTGCGATATAATAATTGCAATAGCACGTAGCCGAGTCCTCGATTTGGGATTAAAGCTTGAAAATCTTCGTCGATGTTAAGGATGGAATGTTTTCAAAACTTAAAGTGGATGGCTTTGTGCATGAGAATATTGCTTAAGTCCTCTTACGTGAGCAAAATTATAACTGGGATAGTTTTCTCATAGCGGAAAACCTGATCGGGTCCGTTGCAGGTAAAACCCAACAACCACTTTAGAAAATTATTCTTGAATATTGCAGGCATATATATTTTATATTCACCATAACATATACTTACATTAATGATGTGGCTATACACTTCCTGTTTTAATACAACGTTCTTTTACCTATTTTTTTTTTAGATAAATATCCTATTCCGTTTTACTCTAAACCATTTTTTTAATGTAAAATATAATAACATAAAAAAATATAAAATAAGAATAAATTTACTCAATACGAAATAATCATAAATGTAATAGACATACTTATACGATATATAGTTGTTATTAGAAGAGTGTCAGATTTACAAGAAACAAATTACAAATGTAATATTCACTCACAAATTGAGTTCACGAGAAAACCCTTGCATCGAGAGGGTGCAAACTTGTAAGAGCTTTTTCTTTCTATATAAAAGTCACCCTTACTCGGTGTGCATTTTCGTTCAAAAAACCATCTACGACAAACTATGAATAAAAATGAGCCCACGTCATAGACACCATATAGTAAGTATTGTCTTAAAAAAAATCGTAAAAATATACTATAAATATATTAATATTTAAATAAAAATAATAGAAAAAAAAACATTTATTATTCATAATCATTTAAAATATTATATATATATATATATATATATATATATATATATATATATATATACGTTTTAATCGGTTAAATAAGAATGAAAATGAATTTTCACACAAACTCGAAGATAATCATCAATTTATACAGCTAAAAAAACCTAGGTTTTTTTTTTCTCTTCATTATTACGTCGTATAAAAAGATCGCCAAAGGAATTATCCCTTATCAAAGGAGAGGATGCTCTCTCTTCTCGCTGAAAAACATTTTAAATGGCAAAAAAAAAAAGAGTTAATTAATTGAAAACTGATGTAGTTAAAAGCAGACAACGACGGAGAAAAAAAAAAGATTTAAAATAATACGTAATTAAATCAAAACTCTTTTCTTTGATATATAATAAAGAGACGGCCTTTCAAATCGCTTTCTTATAATATAATTCATATAATCCAAAATTTTCGTTTACATTATATTATCGTATATACGATATATTATATATCGTAATGTATGCCGGTTTTTATTTATGCTTATATATTGCAGTCTGCTAAAGATAGCTATCCCGTTTCAAGACAACATTGTAAATTAGAATTTTAATTACATCCTTAGGGTATAGAAGTTAGGTGATCCGAAACAAACACAAAGCCTCCACAATTACATTTTCTCGGGCACATTTTCCAATATACGTTATTTTAATTCTCCATTATATTGCCGAGCGTAAACAATATTATAAGTGAAATTAAACGTTGAACGGGAACGCTTTTACCCCAAACCGAATTCCATTATCGATTTATACACATGAATGATTTAGCACTTCTTTTCCAACTTTTTTTTTTTTATATTTTCATCCCTTTCCACGACGAGCGGCTTTAATATGAAAAAATAAAGCGTAATGCGAACGAAATTTATTTCATATTTCCATAATAGGCCGTTTCGTCCTTATAAATAAGACGAGAGCGTCGAAGAGAGAAGGACGAAAGCAAAATATATATCCTTGAAATGAAAATCAGTGAAAAAACGAACGAACGAACGAACTTTTGATGTGAGAAAAGCGAGAAACCAAAAAAAAAAAAGATGGTTTATTTTTCTACGGTTAATTCAGATGAAAAAAAAACCTTTACCCATCTTGTTAAAACAACAAGTGTTTTTTTTATTTTTTTTTCTTTGAAAGAAAAATATAATTATAGGAAAAATAGAACTAAACTCGATTTATATAAACTCATCTGAGAATTTTATCATTATCAGGTCGTAGAAATACAAGTTTTTAAAAATTATATTTATTAAATACATTTAAATTAAAAAAAATATTAATATAGATAATGCAAAAATATTTTATAATATTTCTTAAAATACAAAAATTTAAAAAAAATATATGATGTATTCTAATTTAAATTATTATTAAATATAAATTATTATATTTAATAAAGTAATCTAAAAAAAGGAAAATTCATCATATAAAAGTGACGCATATTCTTTATAATTAAAAGGCTTTCAATATCTTCATTGTCACTTTATCGAAGCAAAAAAAAAAAAATAGAAATCTGACCCTTTTCGGGCATTTGTTAAACGAATAATAATAATAATAATATGCGGTAAGTCATTTTTAAAAATAGGTCCTTATCATTAGTGAGTGTATTTTCGAAGAATTTTTCCACAATTGACTGCGGCAAAAAGGGAGACGTTCAACGGAAAGGGATCTGAAATATCTTCGATAATTTTTCTTTCCTTTTGTCGGCCGAAGTTAATACGTAATCAGTACAGGACGACGGACAAAAGAAAACTTGAAAATATTCCCGACCAGTAGTAGGTCATTAGGGCAAAGGGTGAGTTTTCTGCGTAGGAGAGTATCAGAGGGGTAAAGGGCAAAAAGATGAGGGGGGAGGGTAACCAGTGTAAACCCTTTATTATTGGCTAATGGCTCGGTAAATTTGTTGAGGGAATTTCTTTGCGCGAGACATGAAACGCCGTAAACACTGACTGCCACATTTATTTTTCGACATTTTTCCTTCTCCCCCCCTAAAAACAAGGACCGTTTTTTTTTTGGATTTTCATAGGTCACTTCTGTCGTCGACGTCGTAAAATGCAAGCAAAATTAGCAAATTTTGAATGATTGATGCATGTAATGAGACGAAATGTAATATGTAAATAGAAACAAGTAAGAATTTCGATTTTTTTTTCTATAATCATCATTTCAATTAATTAGGATCTATTTTTTTATACTTTTTTTTTTAAATTTTAAATTCATTTCAGTAAAATTTGATATATTTATTTTTATACCAATAATATTAAATAAAATTTAATTTTAATATATATTTAATAAATATATAATGAACATATATAAAAGTGGACAAAATGACGTCTTCATATCAAATTACCATAAAATAATAGTAAAATGATAGCGGAAATGATTACTCGAACTCAATCAACTACCGTTATTCGTTTCATCAATGTTTTGTTTGTATATATATACATACACACACATATATATATATATATATATATATATATATATATATATATATATATATATATATATATATATATTATTTTTGTTGATGCGCTAAAAAAAAAATTCGCACGACCATTATCCGGTTTTTGGTATTTTGAATGATGACGTCAAACAGATGAAAATTAATGGCGCCATTAAGTGGACCGCTACAAATGATCACTGCAGTGCTGTAAAAATAACAAATTATTGCAGGCAACCGGGCAGTAACAACATGGCGGGCCTTTGAATCAATTGATCGTAACAAAACACGCGCAACTTTTATATACGTGCAAAAATATACAGCGAGAGGGTTAAAATCTACCGTTAAAAAAAATATATATATATTTTTATATATATATATGCGAAAAAAAAAAGTTGGTTCCTCTTATTATTCGAGACTTTTAGATTTCATTATTGGATCTTATGATGATCGATTAACAATTTTATACATATCTAAAAAAGACATTTTGAAATATAATTATTGAAAATTTAATAATTTACAATTCTGTTATAAATGTTTTTGTAATGATAAAATAGAAAATTAATATTTAAAAAAAAACAAAAAGCGGTCAATCGTTATTAAATTTTATATTGTAAATATAAAATTTAATGTGTTCATGATATTATTTTTAAGTCTCAGACGAAAGTGATTTGATTTACGGATCGTAGTTTGATCACCATTTAAAAAAGTCTTGATTATATTTTAAATATGTTATTCAAATAAATATAGAATTATATTAATAATTATATTTACAAAAACACCCTATAAAAATACATATGCATTTTAATGAACTTTTATCACTGAAATATAATAAAAAATGTAAATATGTCATAAAAAAACATATTTAAATTTTATTTGTGTAAATTAAAATTTGATTCAAACTGAAAATATAATTTACATGTATTAAAAATTGACGTAAATAATCTGAAAAAGAGAATTCGTTATTTGTGTAAATATATTTATATATATATATATATGAAATATCTGAATTTCTTTTATAAATTATATACGCAAAACTATAAAACGCCGCCGCCGCCGCGCGGCGTCACACATCGTTGACGTCATCATTTTTCTACGTCAACTAGCAATATTTTTCGCCTCAAATGCTATTACAACTCGAAAGATGCATCGTTAATATGCCGCATTATAATTTATCACTATATGTTTTCACGTAAAGTATTTCAGTATTTATGTTACAATTTTACATCGTTTTTGACATCTAGTCGTATACAAAATGAGCTGAAGTGACGTAATATAACTTTTTAATAATTATTTTATAATATACATAATTTATCAGTAATATTAATATTGGATTGCATAACTTTTTAATTATTACCCGAATACATTTCACTATATTACTATATATATATATATATATATATATATATATATATATATATATATATATATATATAACGAAATATAATAAATATTAATAATTTAAAAAAAAATCATAAAATTCTAAATCATTAAGTCATATTATGATAATATAATCACAAACATGCATACAAATGTAGGAATGTATATAAAGCACCATTTTCCACGAGAAGGAATGCTGGTGCGAAATTACCCATTTCAACGACCGAAACGACGCACAGATCGTGCAATTTCACGGTTAACTTTAACCGAGAACCGAACCGAAATATGTCTGCGTTGTGGTTCTTTTTTTGTCGCTATCTCTCTCTCTTTTTCTCTCGTTCTTGCTCCATCTCTCTATCTCTTTATATCTCTCTGTTTTCTCTTCGTTTCGCATTTTGTTTTCGTTTTGTCTAAACGGAAACCCCGTTCGACACGCAAAGAGCGAACGAGCGTGAAACTTTTGAAACGATCCTCGATCGAAGAGGGCGATATCGACGCAAAACTCGTGTAAAAAAGGGTACCAAAAAATAAAAAAAAGAAAAGAAAAGAATAAAAAAAAAACTGCGAAACATCTCTCATACCCCATCGCGAAACAACAGTCCATTAAGCAATCGCCATCATCCATCAATCCTCATTTTTTAAACTGCGTGATGTGCGCGCGATTTCGAAAAATTGGAAAAACCGTCCCGAGTGTGGGGAGATTTCCAACTTTTCCGATCACCGCGGAAAACTGTGTGTAAACTAGAAGAAAAGCTCAACTTTACCACCCGCCCACCGCCCCTCATTGGAATTCATACCTCGGTGTTAAACTTGGCGTCCGACTATACGGACCACCCAATTCAGAAATCGACAACTTTTTTTTTAACAGTAATCTTTAACAAATTGATTTTAATTTAAAAAATCGATTAATATCAAAAAAATATTTTAATATTCAATTATTTTAATTTTTTTATCTAGAATAAACTTTGAATAACAAAAATAATAATATTTGTATGTATGACATACTTATTCACTTGTTTATATATAATTTTCATATTTTCAACCTCATTAAATAGTAAATTATAATATTATTAATAATAAACGATATATCAATTTTTAAACACGATAAAAATAATTAGGAATAATATATATATATATATATAATTCAAATTCAGATTATTTTATTAAATTACTATATTAAAATAATATTTTTTTTAATTTGAATAAATTCTCAAATTAAATAAAATATTTCGAAAAATTGCAATACGATTGTTGCGTGAGTCTGACAACACCTGTCCTACATCGACTCCCAGACTCCAAAATCCGCACCACCGTTCTCCAGGAGGGGTTTTTCCGGCCGGGGAAAAGCGGTGGAGTAAACAGTTTAACCGCTTAAAGTGTCTGGAAAATTGGACTTATCTTTTGAACTTCGGTAACGGTCGCCGAGAAAAATACAAAAGACCTCACCTTCTCGTTATTACGCCGCACTCACACTTTTTGCCTTCAAAGTCCCGAATAAGTTCGTCGATAAATATTCAAATTAGTGTTTTAATTCGGATCAGGTGAGTATCGCATTTTTTCGGATTCAAAATATAAACGAACCCGCACAATTTTTTTTTTTTTGTTTTTGCTTTTTGTACTTTAAAATTTCGCATAACTCGGTGATGACGTATAAAATATGAAAAAAAGTTTATATATAGATCAAACACTTCTCGTGTCTTATATTATTATTATAAATATCTACATTAAAGATCATTCAATTATAAATAAGAAATAAAATTAAGTATAATCTATTGAAATTAATTTAATTTTTATCATACAGTATTCAAAGGAATTTTCAAATAAATAATTAAATATAATCATTTTAACAAAAAATAATTTCAATTATTCAGATTTTTCCTATCTTTTATATATATTATATACGAATTGTTTGCATTTCCACTTTGCTTAATTTATATTCAATTAGTGAATAGACAGTCCTTTTTTTGGGGGTTAAAATTTATATTTTGCTTACTTAGCACTTATTTATTTTCTTATGGAACGTGTGAATTAAAACGTGTGATGTTTTTTATGTATGTAAAATTCAAACGATTCACATTATTTCATTACATTGCTTACAAATTAACAGGAATGGCTTTAAATCGTTCAAAATACGCTTTAATATTCGAAAATTTTAACTTGGTCGGTATATAAATAATCGTAATTATTTGCATGCGCGTAGTATTCTGGTCGAAAACTTTTTCGCTTTAATATCGCAAGCTTAAGCTGAATGTAGGGGAAGGAAGTTTGTGGATTTTGCCAGAGGTTAGAATACTTGCTGTTGGGGCAGGGGTTTGAAATGTTGGCACGCGAGTTATTGCACCTGTGGCTGAGACCAGAGGCCAAGAAGCAATATCTCGGGATTATCCCGACGTCGTGATTGTTCGCCTTTATAATCCAAAATAAAGTGACATTTTTAACCCGAAACGACGACGCTGTACAAATACTGATTCGACATATATAAAGGGACTAGCCAACATTCACTATACCCAAAACTCGTACATTAAATAATATGTTTGAAAATGTCTAAATACTCGTATATGATCATATGTAAGTCGTTTCCAAGACGTATATTATATAAATGTGAATATTCAAATCTGTTTTTAAATGTTGAATTAGAATCAAAATTTTTAAATCTAAAATTCATCGTTAATATATAAAAAATAATAATTATTTATATATAAATTTAATTTAATTTTTATATATATGAATAAAATTGTATAAATATAAAGGTTTTTAAAATGAACCTAGTAAACATCAAAGATTATGATGTGTGTGTGTGTGTGTGAATCTTATAAATAAAAAGAGATTTGTTTATATTTGGATTAAATTCAAGATTCAAAAAAATTGAAGATAAATATAAATAAAAAAGTATTAAAGAAAATAATAAAATATTTTCAATTGATGTTTCCAAATTATTATCTGAATTATAAATCATATAAACAATTTCAATAGAAAAAATCTTTTACTTTTTTTTAAAACATTAAATTGTAAACTAAAATATTGGTTAATCAATACTCAGTATGACAATTATTCGTAGAATTATAAAAAATTAATGAAGTTGCAACATCTATGTTAATTTACATTATTCAAATTTTTATTCGCATATTTTACATAATTTTTCAAATCCAACAACTCTTAAATTGCATACAACATTGAGGTCACTTATTATTATTATTATTTTAGTAACATAAAAAATGTCAAAAATTTTTCACACAGATTTCGTCCTGCAAATTTATATACCAAGTTAAAAAAGCATTTTTGTGTCGCCCTCAAAAAAAAAACATATATATATATATATATATATATATACATTCACCCCGTACAACGTCAAACATTTGAGTAATGAATTTTCTTATGTGCGAATAAAATCTGAACTCGCTCGTTATAAATAAATTTTATATTATATATACAATATAATAATAATGCCCATGAAACTTGTGTAACATGACAGAATCCCATGGTGAAGATAAGAAGGGTGAAAGGTCACGACCCTCAATCAAGAGTAACACGACGAGGCCGATTATAAACTTTATCGTTTTAAAACAGCCCCGAGGTCAGTATAAAATATTGATATGAAACTAAATCGTAGATTTCTGTCTTTTTATTTGCGAATTTTATCATCATATTACATATAAACACGATTATAAATTTGAATATTATAAATAAGTACGTTTATATATGATATAATATTCATTTATATATATATATATATATATATATATATATATATATATATATATATAAGTGTATATTTTAAGTTGAAGAATAGAATAAATATTCGGCACTAAGAAGGTGGAAGAATACAGAACGTATTTGCTTTTTATTTTTGCGTTGGCAGAATACAAAGCTGAAACACATTGCCCGCGGGCCACGTTCAAATTATTCGCCATCTTCAAAGGAAACGCTATTATATTATATGGGCGACCTGGGGAAGAGAAAATGCCGTGTTTTGTGTACGTAAGCCTCAAACACCGACAAATCTATTCCTTTAACGGAGCATCGGCAACGGATCCTTGTTCTCGCCCTTATTTTTTTTTTGTTTTTCCTTTTTATTTTTCATTTTCATAACCCTTTTCCGGGAAAAGACAACGCAATAATGGATAAAAATGATGAAATTGCGTTTGAATTTTTGCGAATCTTTCGCGTACAATGCGTCGTGTTCGTTGTAAGTCATAAGTGTGAATAAATATAAATTTATAGTCTATATAATAATTTATTTTATAATATCCAATAATTCAAAATATATTAAAATAAAAAAATATAAATTGAGCGATATTGATTTTAAAGATCAGTAAATTGATTTTAGAAATATATTTTTTTAAGTACTGGAAAAATCATGTATAAAAATATTTTTTGATATATAGTCAATCGAAATTTATATAAAATTTAAATATTTTGAGTAATGCGTTTTATTTATATTATTAAAAAATAAAAATATTTTAAGTGCATTTAGATAATGATTAATCTGAAAAAATTCAAAAGTCAATAGATTAATTTATAATTATTAAATATTTTTGTTTGAATTATTTAATATTTTATTTTTTGAATGTTATAATTATTTTCTTGAAATTGTAACTTAAAATATCGTCTTTAAAAATCAAATTATATTATAAAATTTATGATATTAATGTTTATATAAAAATTAGCCAAACGATTCATACTATTAATTTTACTTAAAATATATATATATATATATATTGTGCAATTTATAAACAAAACGTTCCACTGAAAACGTTTTAAATATTTGATAAATTTAAATTTATCGCTTGTAACGAAATTCGCAAACGTCGCGATATATATATATATATATATATATATATATATATATATATATATATATATATATATATATATATATATATATATATATATATATATATATATATATATATATATATATATATATATATATATATATATATGGTATAATATATATATGGTATAATATATATATATCTTCAGCGCAACGAAAGCAATTTCAATAATAGTAAACGATGTAAATGTAATGTTAAAATTTGCATATTTAAGGAATAATTCCGGAACAATATTGAAATGAGACCACGAAAACCGCCATTAATTATGATGAGACTGGTAAGCAATCATCGTGAAATTAATTATGCCACCTTAGTGTAATCACGAAACATGTCACGTTGTCCCAAGACGGTTCGTGTCATTCAAGTCACAAATGACAATATCATTTTACTATATGACACTCATATATATATATATATATGTGTGTGTGTGTGTATTAAAGACTATATCTGTCGTATTATAGTGAAAAATTTTTATTATACAGTCATTTATTATCGATAGCAAAATTTCATTTATGCCATATAATGGCCATTTATTACACTTTTCATTTACAACGAGATTGTACTGCGCTTTCGATTTTAATCTCGAACGATACGATATATATATGTATATATTTTTAATTATACAATTTAAAATTTTGATTAAAATTCATCTGAGATGCCTTGTCAAAATATATAATATTATATATTTTAAATTGTCTCGTTTTTAATTAACATATATATTGTTGTTTTGATTACGCTTTACGTAAAATGTGTACGCGTTATACGCGTTTGATTTATATATATATAATAATATATTTATATATACATATATATATAAAGCCAGTTAAACTTTAGTTATATTTTATTATTTTTACTCGTACTAATTAAATTTTATAAAATCACAAATCTAATAAAATTTATATTTTTAATATATCATAGAATATTTTTATATTAAAAAATAATATAAAATATGTAATTTCTCTTTATACATTAGATGAATCATATTGATTCATTCGATAATAGATGTCTTATTTTTTTATTTATAGATATAAATATAAATAACTTATCTCATAAATAAACACATACACTAATAATGATGTTACATAGGTGTATTTTAAATTACACAAGTCAAACTTCAAAGTAAACTTTGATAAGGATTTACACTTGATAAGTTTATGCACTTTGATGAGAAATTTGAAATCATTGAATAGATCCGCAAGTTATGTGTTACGTAATTATCACGTGTTTTATATAATAGCAATATATTTCATAGTTTTGTTTAATTGAATTATTATTTTTTCAAATGAGTGTTTAATTTGAATGATAAAAATTGTATATATATATATATATATATATATATATATATATATATATATATATATATATATATATATATATATATATATATATATATATATATATATATATATATATATATATATATATATATATATATTGAATTGTTAAATGTGTATGTTTTCGAATATTAGATTTTATGTGATGGGACGGTCAACGTGCTCGTCAGGGCCAATGTCCAGGTTCGAAATGGAATTTTGACAATAGTACAGAATCCAGTGGCGTAGACGTGGACGTGTGTTGTGTGTTTGTTAATCCGATCACACGCCATTTTACATTTCCAATTTCCCACGCGGATAATCAAATTCAGTTAACGCCGTCATCGCAACGGTTTTGCTCGATTCCAAAACCGCCCTCTAAATTTTGGACCTCGCCCCCCCCCCTCACGTCACCGAATTTTATATGCATAAAATATCGAGTGTGTCCGCGTGATATGTGCGTCATTCAATGTAATAACTGCCATTGTCGAACGTGTATTCCGATAATCGAGCTTTAAGCGATGTCGTTTCAGACAATTGACGGTTACTGAATCTCTTTAATGATATATATATATATATATATATATATATATATATAAAGTTATACGCGATTGAATAATTAAAATTATTATATAAAACGTGATGATAAAAATTTGTTTGATTATGATATGAAACACGTTTTTGTAATTTTATTTTAATCGTCTATATGTAAAGATTTATCGAGTAACCATCAATTTTTATATAAAAATATTTAACTTAAATATTATAAAAAAATATTGATTCAAAGATTTTTTTTATTATATATTTAGTTAATATTTTTATATAATATTTAAATAATTTTAAAGAAATTTTCTTTATATTTAAACATTAAAAATTCAATAAAATTTTAATTTTTTTATGAAAAACAAAAGATATTTAATATTAAAAAAAATGAATATCATCATTAATTCATTTATTTTAACAGTTTGTTAATATAAATAAATAGAGTCATACGTAATATAATACGGGAAAATACGCGTCGACGACAACAACAAAATTACATATAATTAATAACAAAAAAAATAAATAAAATAATAATAAACAAAATGTCGAAGCATAAAAACGTAACAAAGTCGATGATAACAAAAACGCAGATACAATCAGACTACGGTCGAGATCGGTTCATTTTACGCTCATATTATAATTAAACCGCGTTAATAACTTTCGACCGGTCCTATATATATATATATGTTCGTATATTATTATTATTATGTTTATATATGTAATTAAGCGTATATTCTGAGTGTACGGTGACCCGAAATTTGTGTAACGTACGAGATAAGGAAACGCCATTAGGACCGACTTTATGCAGGTCTAAACTGGTGAGTTGTTACTGTTTGGTTCATTCATCTTTTAAAATGTTGTTAAAATTATCTATTATATAAAATAAAGGTATCAGATTATAAATAAATCGCTTACGTTAATTAAATATGATAGATTACCGTATTTTTATATTTTCGAATATTAATATTTTTTAAATGTGTATATAAAATATCATATAATCATCGTTGAAATATATATAATATGTACTTCAATAACTTAAACAGTTGCAAATTTTATTGTTCTTGTTGAACAACTTCTGGAGCGTTTTTGTAATCACAGCACTTTTGAGTCTCTCTATACATAAATGAATATATATATATATATATATATATATATATATATATATATATATATATATATATATATATATATAAGTATACAGAATTAACAATATCTCACGCAAATCACACACACGGTCGGATAGCACCGCAGTACGGTTAATTAACAACATCTTTCGCTTTATAATTTACGCTTTGTCTGTCTGCGAGCTTAATTATCCGCAAATTTTCCCTTAACATCCCCCTAAACAAACACATCGGTTATTCGATACATTGTTTTAACGCCGATCGCTTTTAAGCCAAAGCTCGATTCGACGGTCATTCGATTAGTTTTATTCTATTTATTTTTTATATATATATTTTTTTAAATACGTCCATTATTTTGAAACAAATATTTATTCAATTTATGATATATGAAATATTTTATTTATATAAAATGATTGATATTTAAAAATATATTTGTTAAAGAGTATATAGTTTAATATATATTTATATTTTAACTCTTTGCACTCGAGGCATTTCTATATATAGCGTTAAATTATTATATATAAAATTTAACTTTAGTAATTAATGCTTCTAGCATGATTGTCAAGTTTGAATCAAAAAAAGTTTCATAGTTTCAATGCCGAAAATGCAGTTCGGTTTGTGATTATGTGGTTGTAGTCTAATTCAAGATAAGAAAATCTCCTTTTTATTTAAAAAGTATCATTTTACACTTCATAATATTATATAAAAAAGTTAAAATTTGTTACAAAGTAATTAATATAAATAGTAATAGTCGGTCATTGAGTTTAATATACTAATTCATCATAAAACTTTTTAAAATTAAATAAAAATTAATTACTACGAATGTTTTTATTAAAAAATAATATTATATATAATTTTAAAAAAGTATAATAGTACCGATCTATATTTACTTTTATGTTTAACCCTATTATGCTAAATATATTTACTAGAGTAATATAATATATTGAAAACGCGACAAGTGTACTCAAATCAGCACAACTACCGATCTTAAATAATATTATATTTTTCTTTAAGGAAATTCGCTTTAAAACGTAAATGCGCCCTTTACATCAGATTAAATGTACTGAAATGCAATTTATATGTATGAAAAAAACCGACGTTGCATACAACGGAAACCATTTTTTCTTTAAAAAACAAAAAAAAAGAAAAAGAAAACCTTTTCACCTATTCATTATTGAATGGCAGCCTCCTCTATTTAACGGCATTGTTTTGCGATCCTTACAACGCGTATAAATGTTTTAATGCATGCATTTATCTGGTCGTTTGTATTCATGACCTTTTCAAAAAGGGTATTTTTCCAAGTACATCGGTGCAGTAATTTTCTATTGTCTCAAACTTTCAATATTAATTTTCAATTCAGTGCATACATTTATTATTCGAAAAAAAAAGACAAATTTTAAAGAGAAAAATTGTATGTATTATTTTCGAGACAAATTAAACAAAATTTAAAGGCTTTTTCAATTATGTATAATAAAATAATATACTATATTTTTATTAATTAGCATTAAAAAAATATATATAAATAGTTTATATTTAAATAAACTTTATTTTTGATATCAGATAATTAAAAATATTTAATTTGTAAAACTTGCGAAATAAAAAATATCGCAATAATTACAACGAGCGCGTTCGACACGGTAAAAACCGTGTCGATATAACGTCGCCCGTTTTCGCGGCGCTTTTCACATTTAAAAACGGCCCGTTTTTCGCCGATGAACATATTTACCGGTTTATCCGGTGAAAACTGTGTACATTTTCGACCCGTTTCGGTTAATTCGTTTTGTCGTGGAGGCATCGCTTTCGGTTTTAAACGATGCGCGCAACGTTTCCTTTGTGCGCCGAATAACGGCGTCTAAGAAAAGCGCCTTAACGAAATTTTCGCATCGCTTTCAATATAAATTGTTATATTTGCATATAACCCCGAATAGACGCGGATTTTCCATCGTCGACGATGTGCCCGTTCAAATTCGACCCGTTTTCTTCTTCGGCTTTTACAAGAATTTCGCCAAAAATGAATGTAAACAGGCGTTTTTGCTTACAATAAGCCGTGTACGCTTTTCTTTAAGATACCGCTTACAACAATGACAATGAAATTCTGAAAAGAAAAATAAAACTCATATACAGTTTAAAATATCAATAATAAAAAAAATTAATATCACATAATTTATTAGTAATAAAAAATATATTATAAAAATTAGTGTACGTTTTAAAATGAAATAATTTTTGTCAAGAAATTTGAAAATTAAACAACGAACCGCTCGATTTTATAAAGCTTAATATTTTTGAATCACTTCTTCTTTATATAATTAATAATGCACGCAAAGATTTCCACGAAATTATTTGAACATCGCTTTATATTATATATATTCACTTAAAACACTTAACTAGATTGCCGAATCATATTTTAATAAATTTCAGAATTAATTCCATTCACGTACTTAGCTTTGTGATATGAAAAATTCAAAAGCCTGCTAAAACTTTAAATAAAAGATTTAAGGATTGCGTATAGACTTATCTCACAGAGAACGGTATTCTTTTACAAAATATAACATGTATATTTTTTACACATTCATAATATATAAATAATTATTATAATATAAATATAATAAATTGATCTTTATATTTCAATGATTGATTTCATACACAGTACAAAAATATATTTTATTTGAATCTCTATATATATAAATATTTAAAATAACACAAATTGTTTTGTAATATATGGATGTGATCTTCTTAAATATTTTATCTAAAAAAAATCTTAAAAATTTAGCCAAGATCGAATCGCCGTTTAAAAAAGTCGATCCGGGAAAAATCGCACCCCGCAGTAGATTCACTTTTTAACCGTCTCACCGTTATCGCTGTACGTTTTTAAACGGACGGGCGCTTCGATTTGGTTATTTAACGTCTTAACTGCGTCGATTAGTTTTATTTGATGGCGAAACTGCCGGCAATTATTTATGCCCCGGGGCCAAGTAAATAAATGGTGTGTTAAAGTAAGTGATGGCGGTTGAGGCGCGATCCACGAACCGTGGACAAAACGGGTCAACTTACGGCGGATATTAAGACGATGCGAACCATTAATCAGCTTTGGTTCAAGTACCCATCTTAACTTTTACTCATGCCCCTCCCCCCCCGTGTAAATCTACCATTCATCCCTTGCCGAAATAGCCTCGGTATATATTAGTTGGTGGTTAGAATCCTGTCGAAATCTTCTGTCAGACAACGGACCACTTCAGGTGAAATAAGTCTTACTCGGGTATATTATTCTTTCGATTCGTATCTTAATCGAGTCTGAAACTAATTAACGATTACAATATAGATTTTTCAGCTCAATTAGTTTAAACATTTTCAATTCAATATATAATATTACTGTTTATATATATATATATATATATATATATATATATATATATATATATATATATATATATATATATATATATATATATATATATATAAGTCATTAGAAGTTCGCAAATTTTTGTTATATATCAGATTTTACCGAAACGTATTTAAAAATTAAACAGTATAAGAAAATCCTAATTAATTTAAAATCGTATATAAAAATATATATAACATTATGACGACGAAAAGCATTGTTTTTCGACGAAATTTATGATATATAGCGTTTATAATCGCTTTTTAAGAGATCAGTTGTCAAAATCGAAGCAAAATTGGATCGTAAATGCTTAAATATTTTACATGAAAACATATAAAGATCATTTAATATTAAATTATAAAAATAAGATAACATTCGCGTATAACCACGTCGATGACGTTAGCACTTTATATATATGATGTAAAATAAATAACAGGAAGTAAATTTAATCTTCTTTCACCTGAACCGTAAATCATATATGTATTTATTTTTTTATTATTATAAATTGCTCAATTTATTTTCCTTTCAAAACAACAACACACGATGCCATTATCGGGAACGATCTTAAAAGTATATATTTAACGTGTTCAACAATGTAATTTTCCGGTGACTCTCTTTAAAAGGTTATTAAACCGTTTACATATGCTGCGCTGTTGTTAAATCTCGAGCAATTTAACCCCGATAAGAAATTGTTAGAAAAGAAAACGCCCAAAGGCGAACACTTGTCGTTTCCAACCCTCCTTGCGTTAAAAAAATATATGTAAAAATAGACAAAAAATCATATTAAAATTTAAATTATATATAGAAATAAAAAATATACTTCTAATAAAAAACAAAATTTAAAGTTTCATAATTATCGCATATTTGTAACGCTTTTTTTCTAATTTTTAAAGTATTATGATATTGCTAATAATTAGAAAACAAGTTGATACGATGATACTTTATATAATGATATAATGAAATGATAATTATAATTTAATTTGAATTATATATAAATTTCTGATCTATATATAATCTAATAAATTATAGATGTCAAATTATGTATCAAATTTACCATATATTATAGTCATTTTTTTCCATATTTAATTTGGCAACAATTTTGTAGAAATAAAATTCAAAAAAATTATTATAATAATAATTTTAGATATTTTATGTAATTATGAAAAGTAATTATTTATATTAATAAATTTAATTTTCACTATAAATATTTAATAAAGATATGAAAGCTAATATATATATATATATATATATATATATATATATATCATAATATTAATTTTAATACTGATTATGATGTAAAATCCATCTAAAATATAAATTTATGCACTATTTGCGCATCGCATCCTTAAAGGCGGTCTAATTATTTTTCCGCTTTTAGCGATGCAAAACGATCCGCAATTTTATATAAATATATATTTTTTTTTTCACTTCCTTTCGAAGAATTTCCGATATTTTCCAGTGGAAATTTTTATATGCGAACGATAAAATCTGAAAACGTCGAACGCCCGTAAGACATTATTTGAATGATCTAAAACACGATCGCAATAAATTTTCGCGGCGATGAAAGTTTGCGCCGAAATTTCGGCATAAAATCGAATTTTCATCGAAAGAAAATTTTATGTGTACATACACACACGCGTTTATATTTTATCGCGAACACGTCCAACAATGAGTCCACCTCGAATATATATATATATATATATATATATATATATATATATATATATATATATATATATATATGTAAGTATGTATATGTGTGTTTTTTTAAATATTAATAATATTTTCGTTTAACATCGATAAATAATTCATTTTAAAGCCCCCTTTCCGTCCGCGTCCTTTTCAATTTTAATATCTGGCGCACACTTCGAAACCAGATTATTTACAATAATACCTCTATTGAACTAATATAAGAGGATTACGCAATTTTATTGTTTTATAATTAACGATTTATTCTTTAATAATGGCGAATTTATTATATCTCGAATGTTTTATATCGTTCTCGAGTGATGATAGCCGATAAATTTAATTGTGTTTTTAGAAATTTAATTTATTGTTCATGAAAACTTTAATTATTAAAATTAGAATTGTATGATATTGAATATATAGCTGTATTTTATTTATTATATTAATTTGGCATTGAAAGTGTTCGTTTTCTTTTTAATACGAAAAGTAATTTCAATATTTATCAGTAAATTTTCAAATTGATAAATTTTTATTATTACTATCGAATTTAAGAATTATTATTCTTTATTTCATATAGCCCAAAGATTATTTAAATAATAAATATATTAGTAAAATAGTTACCCTTTTGAACTTGAACTTCTTCAGATTTTTGAATATTAATATATTTTTAATAAACAAAACAAAAAATAAATCTACATTTATAATAATAATATAATGTTTTTTATTCGAAAATTAATATAATCATATCTACTGTTTTAGTTATATATCGTTATAATAGATTATTCAAATCAAAAATATTATTATTTAAAGTAATAAAACTTATATTATTAAAATTTATTCTATATTAAAAAATCTTCACGTATATTTTGACGAAATGATATAAAAAGTTGAAATAATTCATGAAAATACAACAGTGGAATATTTTAAACAAAATAGTTAATTTTAAAAATATACTTTATAACTTTTTATATATAAAATAAATCATATAAATTCACAAATATTATATATGCTAAGACGTCTATTCAAAATTACACCAACATAAGACATTTCTATTGCATTAAAAAATATGAATTTTTATCATAGTCAACAGACTGAAATGAAACAATATCACTTCAGCCAACTTAACGATTATACGTAGTTTAAAATTACCAAACATCAGGTGTATAAAATTTTGATATAGCACTCTCCCTTATACAATGAAAAGTTGTCTTTTAAAATTAGACAATAGTCGCAATTCAGTATATTTTACTTGAGAAAATTCGCGTTACTCACAGAATGGAGGCTATCGTATAAATTTCAGAAGATTTTCACCGAGTGCATTTTAGCGGTGACGTGTGATCGTGAAACTTGATTACTAACGGTGAAAACCTTATAAAATTGCAAGAAGCGCGAGAAGGCAATATAAAGAAAATCTTTCCAGTTACGGCGCGGACAAGACACGAGAAGAAGTGGATACGAGCTTAAACTAGATTTTACGACACTGTAACGAAAACGAAAAAAAAATGGAGGTTCTATTATACTATATATCATATAAGAGAACAAACGGGATCATATGAAAAGTGACGAAAATACGCTAGAAAAAAAAATATATGGTATACATATAAAAATTAAAATAAATATGCGTACATATAAAAGTATACGAAAGACAAAAAAGATATTTAAATAATCTTTTTTTTTCACTTTCTTTCTGTCAGGCGAGTGAGAACGCTCTTTGATTTCGAGCTTTCGCTGCATAATCAAGATTTTTCTCGACGCGATATTTTTTCTTTTTTTTAATGCACGAATTTCGCGGAAAAAAGTTCACAATGTATTTTACAAAAAAAAAAAAAAATATATATATATATTGTAGAATAGAATATAAGGAAAAATCGTGTTATATTTTACGTTTTTTATTTTTAGTATCTTTTAAATGTGAAAAATCTTATATTTAAATTCTTTTTTATTGTGAGTTTTCAGATATATAAAATTGCATACACGTAATGGATATAAATAAATTTTACGCAATTTATATAAATAAACAATGAATCTAAAAGAGTCGATTAATTTTATCGATTTTTAAAAAATAATTAATTATTTAATATACCAAATTTTTCAAAATATACTTTCTATTAAAAGATATTAAGTATATTTATTACAATTTTTAAATTAATTTTTTGAATAAAATGTCAATAAAAAGGCATATTTAATTAATATTCTTAACTAGAATATAAATCTATTGAAATATATATATTTTTTATTTTAATTATTTTTTAAACATACTTATTTGTTTTAATTTTAATAAGAATTTCACAAAAATCATACGAATATTAAAAAGGAAACAATGGAATATTTTTTGCAATAATAATTTAATCAAATGAAATATTTATTAAAAAATAATAGAATATCTATACGAATGTTTTATTTTTATTTATAATAATATTAATTATATTAAATCGTTTAAACTTTTTGGTATAAAAATATATCTTTTAATTTGATATCAAATTAATACAATTTCAACAGCTGCTAGAATATTTAATTTTGTTAATATTTCCGTTTAATATTTTCGTACAATAATATAATTATATAATCTATTTAACGCAAACCATGAGAAAAGTCAAAGCGATACGATGCCTGAATGTACGCGCGATTGTGTCACTGCAGCTAATTAAACCGGATGCATTGGAAAAGCGCACACGCGAGAAAATGGGAAAATCGCACGCGGATAAACGCTAGAGCGACAGAGACGGCTATATAAACGTTTGTTAGGTTGACAGGGCGCTTTTCGAAAACCGACCTCCCCCCTCGATCTTCGCACCCCGGATTAGTTGTACGGCGGTGGGAAAAGCGGTGGAAAAGCGGGGGAAGGGCGGTGCGCAAGCGCGGGAAAATTCCACGACCCTAAAAAGTCGTCGGTTGTGTTTCAGTCGCCGCACAGCCTCCGCGGCCGACGCAGGCACCGCGCGATACATCCCGGATATAGTCGGGAAAACTCCGCGGAAAACTCGACGCGCGCTTTTCCGTTCCCGTGGTAACGACGCGTCACGCACAACAACGACTCGTTCGCAAAACGCACGCAGCGCTTATCGCGCTCTCTCATTGTACTTTTTTTCATTGTTTTCTCGAAACGAATTTTCCGAATTTTTAAAATTATTATAATTTTTTAAACGTTGTTATCTACTTATCCATATTTTAGAAAAATTTACGACCGAATACCTTTCATTTCTCACTATTTTTAAACTGAATTTTTTACGTATATATTATACATAAAATATTACTTAATTACAATGTACAAATTTTGATAACATGTAAGATAAACACGAATATAGAATTATGTTTTAAAATTATAACATATTTATATGAAAATTTTATCAAACAAAAAAATATCAATTCAATTTATTTTAAACTTCATGGTGATATTATTTTATAAAACACATCAAAATCAAATATATATTTTTAATATACACTAATCCGAAATTTTATATGATATTTCCCATTTAACCTACAGTATTTTAATTACGTTTTTTAATTTTTTCTTCTTTATAATATAAAATTTTATTATTTCATTTAATAAAATTTTTATATTGTTCCTAATGTACGGTTACATCTAAAAAAATGAAATATTTTTTTAATGTCTAAGTTTAAACTATGTAAGTTTCTTAAGAACTTTCTCAGATGCATCGTCAGCGTATGGACGAACGTGCTAGTAAAATTTACGTTCAACTTTTTATTCCATATACTTATATAAGTTTTCAGCACTAAACTTGATTATTTTTTAACTGAAAAACAGCAAAAAAAATATGTATATATATATATATATATAATTAAATCGGCATATTTTCACATCACACGTCTACATCGTAATTATTGTATATTAGACGAATTTTAAACTACATAATTAAATATAATACTTATTATTACAGTCGTACGTTGCGCCTTAGAGTAAAAAGCTCACAGTATATACAGAAAAAAAAAGTTTATTTTAAACGCATCATATTAAATTAATTTCACTTCGCCCGCAGTGCTTTGGATGAATGAATTTAAAATTTAAATCCTTTTTTTTCGGCTTCACTTCTCGAAAACAACGTCGAATACATAAAAACTCATGAAATATTCAAAAACGATCGAACGAAACGCTACCCCACTGTACATGTTGAGCGCTTATAACGTTATATATATATATATATATATATAAGCTTTTTTTTATGCAGTTCAAATTGTTTTTTAATCGATAAATATACCGCAAAATATGAAAATGCATATGAATTATGCGTTTTATTTTAGTATAAATGTATATATTTATATGTAAAACATTTTGAAACGATGTCAAACATTCTTGCAGTATAAATTATGCATACGTTTCGTGCAATGTTCAAATTCGTCATTTATATATCGTTATCATAATACGATAGAGTTTATATTATTATATATAATATATATCAACACAAGACTAGTACAAATATGAACATAGATAAGTAATGTATATTATTTTAGGGCAAAGGGACGGTTATGAGGGGTTCTGACCCTGCCGGTCCCATTTTCATCATCGGTCACCGTTTTACGCGAAATTGGGAAAACGCTTAAATTTTAATAGGCGCCCTTTGCCGCCCTACCACCGCCCACTGCCGCTGCCTCCTTTCTATAAAATGGATATTTTAATTTTCGAATAAATTAACTGTCTTAATTAAATTTCACTATTGTTCTCATACGCAATGTCAATATTTGAACGTTATTACGCTATGGAGAGAACAGTCGAAGGGGTTGGAAAATATATTCGTTCTCTTTTCAACCCCTACAGCCCGCCCCCCCGCTTCATTGCACCTATCCGAGTTGTGTTATTTTACAATTAACGTTTTGACAACAAAACACAAAATTACGGGGCGCGCGCACCCCGTAAAATGGAATAAAATAAAAGCTCGCACAACCAACGGGAAATAAACAAAAATACATCTTTTTTTTTCCTCGTGTTTTTAACGGCGATTATTATTTTTTATCTTCCGGGCTTTTTTGTTAGAATATTTTTAATTTTTCACGCGAAAGCTCTTATCGTTCGATGCATATTCATGAGCGATCGAGCCGAACATAAATGTCGATTTTCAGAGCGTACAATTCTCATATATAAATCTACATGTATATATACATATATATATATATATATATATATATATATATATATATATATATATATATAAATATATATAACTTTTTCATTTCATAACGATAGAAAGAAATAGAAAATATGATCGAGTGTAACTATAGTTATGTTAACGGGATTAAGATAAACTTAAAACTTATGTATAAACTTTGTTATGTCAAAATTTAAAATAAACAATGGAGACTATGGTGTTTGTGAAGAATCTGTGAATTATAGAATATAATTTGACGATCTGAACTAATTTTCTTTCAGCAATTTAATTAGCTGAAGATGGCAACGCCAAATTGCGCATTCTTTTTATTCCTGCTGATCTTCCTAGTCACCGCCGATGGTAAGATATCTATTTTTATTTTCTTTAATATTTTTTCAATTTATATATATATATATATATATATATATATATATATGCATATATTTATTAAATCGAAATAAGTTATATTAATATATATCTCAATATTGAGTTAGATTTCTAAATTAATTTGGCTAGAATTGTAATATTTGCGATTGTACATAATCTAGGCGTGGTATTGATTAACACCATTGCTAATTAATTCAAATTGTCTTCATACGAGCTAAAGCTTATGTAAATATATTTATTAATTTGAATATACATATACATGCAATAATAGAAACGTATTTGAATAATTAAATATCTGTTTATTTATCAATAAATTAAATTATTTCATATTTAGTTTAAATCAATCGCAGATATTTACTCAAGTATTATTTATATTTTATATATAATATATTAAATGAAATACGAAATAATGTTAATTTTATACTATATATTATTATAACATGTATGTTTGCATATATATATATATATATATATATATATATATATATATATTGACAAAAATTGTGACATAAAACGATAGTAAATTAATGTACTATTGTGTCGAGAGAACCGCTTTTTCGAGACAGTCACGAATACATGCCACGAAAATAAACAACTAAAACCGTGCTTCTCAAACGTGCATAGAAAATTTGTCATCCGCAATAAAATATCCGACAAAATTTTACATGATAAAAACATATTTTTATAAGAAAATATACATCGATTTATATATAATAAACCTATGTATATTTAATAAAAAAAATAGTAAAGATTTTATTTTCGATTATTAATAGTAGCTGAAAATTTATTCATAGTAAATAATAAGTGTTTCAAAATTTGAATTATTTTTTTTAAATAAAGGTTTCTTATGACATTAATTTGATTTAATATTATATTCTCAATTTTTATATTTTTTTTCATCAGATTAATACTTTCCATATTGATACTTATTATTTTGTGAAATACATTTTTTTAATTTATATTATATATGTATATATATATATATATATATATATATATATATATATATATATATATTGTCAATTATATAGTTCACCTCAACTAACGACTAAAAATTTCATTTGTTTATTAAAAATATATCATTTTTTAATTTTTTAATTGATTTTGCGCTTCTGAAATCGATTGTTTAGATATTATAAATCGACCATAAAACAGAATAATGCTTATATATTGTTAATATTAATAAATATTTTTATAATATATATGTATAAAATATTAATATATTTGTATATATATTATATTATATAATTTGTTTTCATTTAAAATTCGACTTGCGTCCGAATTTGCTTAACTAAAAAAAACATCGTAAATCGAGAACTGACTGTATACACACACACACACACACACACACACATATATATATATATATATATATATATATATATATATATATATATAATTAATTTAAAAAAATAATATGTATATTTCCGTCATAATGTTCTTTATTTTCCACTTTAACCCAGATTGCGTTATTTCGGAGCGACCCTCTCAAATGAAAATAGTGTTCGCTCTCGTGAAAACTCATGGATATGCGGTGCTCCGCCAAACCTCCACCGATTTTCACACACACACACCTATATACATATATATTTGTGTACACACACACATATATATGTATATATGTGTGTATGTGTGTGTTTGTAATATGAGAGAGCGAGTATTGTATGCGAATTTTCATGCACGACAAAAATAAAATAGAGCGCACACGGAATAAATACCAATAAAATATGAAAATTTATCGGTTGAAAATGCGACGAAAAGCTCTCGGTACAAAGGAAAAGTTATTGGCGGCCTCCACGGAATTCTCTTGCGGTCACATGCGGTACACGCGGTCGACCGCGGCCGAGAATGGCCCGTTCATAACATGTTAAAAAACTTTCGTCGTAAAATTGGATTTGAATGCGGGCTTTTCCTCTGCGCTTTTACGTCGTTTTACGTCGGTAGAAAAAAAAACATTCCTCCAACGAAAAAAAATCTAATTAAATAGTAAGTAACACATGTTGTATAATTGTTAAAAAAAAGGGAGAGTCACATTATACAATGATGTAATGTTGACTTTTTATATGTTGTATTAGATTACGAATATTTCAGAACGAAATTTATTCCAAAAAGGAGTGCAAAAACTTATATCCCATATTTTTAATTCTAAACATACTAATTGTACTTAGTCGTTTTCTATTAATATATAAATCGAGTATGGTATTAAGTACAAAAAAAAATCATTTTAAACATTAACCTGTTGGAGAAAAAAATAGCGGCAAGTTTTTAAAATTTGTTTAAAACAAATATTGCACTCAATTCAGTAAAAATTGTTTTATACTATGTTATTTATTGAAAGTTTTATTGAGTTTATTATTATTATAGGATGTATAAAAAATATGAAATTTAAAATATTAATATATAATAAAAAAAATCGGAATCGTAATCAACGTAAAATATTCATTATATATAATAAATTTATATAACATTTCAAAGTGACTATTCAAAAACCCAACACGCATAATAAATTCATCAATAAATTCATTTTCCCAGTATTTCCAATAAGGTCACTGTTATAATACTTGTTAATGAAGCGGAAAATTTATATAACATGGTTTCGAAGGAAACCGACGGTCGTAACTCATCAGCTAGTTACAATATTACACCGTACAATAATAATAACACACAGTAATAGTAATAGTAATTCATTAATGTGTGTATGTACTTATGATTCAGTATGCGTTAGCATTCAGGTAAAATTTATTTTAGTTACACTATAATAATTAGCGACAATTTATGTTGCCATAAAGCACGTATTAAAGGAAACTACTTTGTAAATAAGTGATTTACTATGCGGAAAGTACATTTCGGAACTAATTTCAAAACCGGTATTATAATTTACCAGTGGCTGATGTACTTTTTGGTAGTGCTTTAAAGCGCTTATTGTAATAATACACGTTCATTGTGTTATTATTACGTTTTGAAAACATAATTATATGCCGCTTTAATTCGATGCTTTTGTATGAAAAGTTGTGCGCTCGTTGAAGTTGTCACGGCGTTTAATAGACTATTTCGAAGTGTTTCGAAGGCGAATGAGCTTTTTATTTCGATCGTTAAAAATGACAATGGATAACTTAAAGAATAGTTCTAATTGAATTATGTGCGTTAATTTGACGCTTTTATTTTATTAGATAAAAAATTTTAGTTTAGTTTAAATTCTATAGAAATTTGATAAATAAATATTGACTTCAAATTCAAGGTTTCTTTCTGAACTTAAAATAGTACTATAATGTTCTTATATAAAAATATATATCAAATGAAAAATGATTTTGACTTCTATAATAATGTCAAAAATTATATCTTACATTAAAAAACGATTATATTATTTTTTTCTGCGAATTCTCATATATCTTCATAATATTAAAAAATACATAAAATATTGTTAAAGATTTGTGATTGAAACACTTTTTTTTGCTCTAAAAAAATAGAAAAGATAAAATAATTTTTTTAAAATATATTTTTTTAACTTTAAATTTAAATGAAAAAAATAACGAAAAAAAATCCACAATAATTTTAAATAAATTTAAAAAAACGAAATTTTTGATAATATGGTCGAAAATATATTTGTTAAAAACTATATTCAAATTCGAATTTACATCTCATTTAAATAAACAATACCGTTTATCTTGAAAAAACTCTTATAATTTAATCAACTCTTATAGGCAAAAAATATTGTGCCCAAAATTTTATTTTTCAAGTAAATTAATTAAATTATAGTATTTTAAAATATAAAATTTTATTTCTAGTAGATAATTAATAATTTTAAAATTCCATACAATTTATATACTATAAAATTTTTGATTTCGTAAGTAAATTATATTAGTTTTACTAGAAAAATATCTCAAAATAGAACTATCATGAAAATTAAAAAAAAACACCGAAAAAAGTTATAAATTTTGTTACGTGTCAAATAAAAGTTATGAAAGGTTCGTCAATTCACTCTTGTTTACGTGAAAAAGAAGACACATATTTACATCCGTATATTTTTATACAAACATATTATAATAACAAGAAACGCCAAGTTTTTGATGCCGCTAAAGATGTTTTGAAAGTTCGTCTACGTAAAATAAACCGTAAGAAACGAAAGAAAACGGAGGGGGCAAAGAAGAAAAAGAAGACGAAGAAAGGAAAAGAAAGAAAGAGAGAGAGAGAGAGAGGAGAAAAAAAACACCGGGAAGACGGCGTAAAAGAGAAACCATCGGTAAATCTCGTCTTTTTTGGCGCGAACTTGGCGAAATTTAATTTCGCAAGTTATCCGAAAACGTATATATCTTTCTTCTACGGTAAAATTTGTATTCGGTTTGCGCGTAGACTTTTCCGAAGTCGAAATCGCAAAAATGATGGTTCTTGGCCAAAACGAAAGAAATTATATATATATATATATATATATATATATATATATATTTATATATATATATATATATTTATATATATATATATATATATATATATATATATATATATATATATATTTATATATATATATATATATATATATATTTATATATATATATATATATATATATATTTATATATATATATATATATATATATATTTATATATATATATATATATATATATATATGTATGTATATATATATATATATATATATATATATATATATATATATATATACATATAAAAAACCAAAATATTTCGTTTCGAAAGACAATATTGGTTATTTATACGGACAGACAGACAGACAGTCGGATAGAAGGTACCCGATAAATATGCGCATAAGGAAAATGTGCGTGCGGACTCGCTGGCAGAAATATTTTCTTGGAAAAATCCCTGAAAATCCTTTATTCGACATCACAAATACACACATGCATATATAAATATATATAGTATATAGAAACGAGTAGGAAACTCCACAAGAAAAAAAAAAGCCGAAAACACAAAGGGAGAAAACCAATAGGTAAAATCTTATCGAAATTCAGAATCAAAGAGTAATCAATCCATATGAAAATTTTGCCTATAATATCCACTTTCATTATATATGGTATATATGTGTGTGTATATTTGTAATAAATTCTGATTATATTTAAACCATGATTAAGGATATATTTGAAATATATTCATAATCTAATCAATAATATTTGCGATAAAAATTAAAATTTTAATCAATATTTTATAAAATATAATAATAATCAGCTTAAAATATTAATATATCAGAATTTAATACTATGCAAAACTAATAAATTTCAATATCTTGAAATTCTGCCTTACAATTCATTGCACATTGAATGAACATACCGTAATTAGGCCATCGAATATCACTTTAAAGCATTGTGAAATGAAAATCATATCATATATCGGATTGATTCTGGAAATGTTGTATTTATTCTACCATAGTATAGAATTATTACTGTAAATTGTATATTAGTGCACAGGTAGATGATTATTATTACATTCTAATTTTATAATGCTATTTTCATCAAGAAAGTTATTACACTTCGAAGTCTTCTATTAAAGTCATATATAAATTGCACATAAATCCTATAAAATCGATGTTACATTTTCAGAAATTTTATTACTGAAAATATTTTAGAATTATTATTCTCATAACTAACATAAAATCTATATCGAATTTTCAGAAGTAAAAAAAAAATAAATAAAATTTCTAACAAATTTTACGAAACGGAATAATAATTTCGTTGAGTCGACATTATACGTAAATTCACTGTCAACTGTCTAGTAGTAAAAATGAAAATAGAAAGGCTTGAAATTTGGAATCATTTTCATAATTACTGTATTACTTTGTAAAATTGTCATTTTTCATATATATTACTCAATTTTGTTTTCATAAAAAAAAGTATCAAATTATATGAATGAATTATATTGTATTATAAATAGAAATTTTCAAATTATAAAATTTCAATTATTATTTATTCCAAATATTATATATTATATGAAAAGTCTTATATATTACATAATTATAATAGTTTTATTACATATACCATATATATAAAAGTTTATTTATTCGTCGTTAATATTTTTCATCACTGGTGACAAAGTTTTTAAGAATGACCGCAAAAATCGTCAAAAACAAACGGCGAAAAAAAAAGCGATGGCAAATCGGAAAAGTGTCTAAGAAAAATAAATCCGTTACGTCGGAAAAACTCATAAAAGATACGGTTTTCCGGCGATTTTATACGTACGCACGTGAAAGTCGGGAAAGGCGTCGTAATTTACGACGATTACGTCAATTCGACAGAACAACGAGCAAAAATTCGATTACGCGCAAAGAAAACAAAAAAAAAACAATTGCGTACGAACGAAAACAAATTGTTGTTTTTGTTGTTGTTGTTGTTTTATGATACGTTATCATGAAAAAAAGTCGCTCATCAGCGACCGATCGTCGTAAAATTCGACGAAATCATACAAAAATATAAAAAAATATATAATATTCGCTACGGCCTTCGCGTTCTCAAACTGGGGTGCGCGTTTTGCATTAGGAATCGTAATATTCCCATTATAATTTTATTATATTTACGATTGCCGTTCATCGATATTATATATTTTATAGTATAATTCTTACGGTCATATAAAAAAATACTTATTCTAAACGTAACAACGTGTATTTTCAATTACTTACTCAAAATTTGATAATTATATAATAAATATTAAAAAATTCCATATTAATTAAATTTTCGTTAGAGTGATTTTAGAAATTAATATTTAATTCTATTATTCTTTTCTTAAAAATGGTCAAATATTTAAATGAAAATAAAATTGTTTTTTACTTTCATTTACATATATTCACAAAATTAAACATTTTACTTAAAAACTGATATAAAGAAAACATATGAAAAATAGAAACAATTTTGTTAACATAATCCTTTTTTCATATATTATTATGAAAATAACAATGTAAAGAATAAAAGAAGAATATAAACAATAAAAACTGTGATTTTTCAATTTTCAAAAACTACGTTAGATAGTTTTAAATAGTCAAAGAATAATATAAAAATATTTAAAGGAAAAATTTTCACATAAACGATTTTTTTTAATATTACAATAAAAATTGAAAATTTCAAACGATCACGAACCGTAAAATATAAAAATATAATGAAACATACACATTAACCCGTTCAGTTCCAATATTAATACATATAAAAATCGCCTCAAAATTAATAATATTTTAAATAGATTGTTTTTCTTTTGAAAAAAAAAATAATAATTTTCAAAATTCTAAACATCACACTAAACTAAAATATTTTCCCACATTCGCTAAATAAAATCTTCGATATTATTCGGTATCGTCGTGGCGTGGAACAGTTAAAAATCAAATTGTCCCATAAATTTTTATGTGCGACTCTCTGCCGTTTTATTTTTCGATTTTTTTTCCCCTTATATTTTACTTATTTTTTCCACCCTTACCGGGAAGGCTTTCTCTCACACTATTCATTAAAAAGTTTAATTTTGAACCTTTGTGATTCCTTTACGGTCGTATAACGTGACTAGTGGTTATTTTTCGGTGCGATTTTATTTCTTTGCCCGGTATATAGCGTTTCGTAAAAATATTTCAAATATTCTCATTGTTCGTATTGTGGATTCCGCAGAAAAAAAAAATTTCCACAATACCAACTTTTATAACGCTGACTTTTTAAACACTTTTATATTATTCTAAATATTGATACTTAAACATAATTATTTTCCATTGATTGAATATTGAGAAATTTTTATAAAATGCATTCAAAAAGATTTACTATTAAACAATATCTTTAATAAACAAAAATAATCTTACATATATTATAGAAAAAAAATCTAATTTTACGGCGAATTGCGTATTAAGAAATAATCCATTTCGATATGACGCGCGATAATGAAATGATTAAAAATAAAATAAATTAAACATTCGACTCGAAATCAGCGGGAAACACAAATAAATTTAAATTTGACGATAGCGATCGGTTTGAATTTAATAATAGTGAAGAAAAACGCTCCGACGAAATTAGAAAAAGATGCCGATAAGAAAAAACGATCTCATTATACGACTCAAAATCGACGTATCAATAGTGAGATCTTAATTAGTTTTGAAATTAACACCAGATTAAATTCTATAATAAGAAATTTGCGCTCTAATTTGTTGCCTAACAATTTATATAAATCAAAATCATGCTATAAATTCCATAATATTACACGTCAAGTATAGTGAATATTTTAATTCTTTCATTTTATAAAGAAATTTGATTTTTTTTTTCATTTTCTATAAATATCAAATAATTTTTATGATCTATTTAAAACTTTTATTTCAATAATGATTTTTATAGGTATTAATATATTATACAATGGTTTTTTTTAATTATTTAGTACTACATAATAAACTTTTTTTTTTTTGAAGAAATGGATACAGTTAGTACAGTTACTGAACTTTTCTTCAATATTCTGATGTAGTATAGAAATGAAAATATTAAGAAAAAAAATACGCTATTTTAAAAGAATTTCATAATAAACTGTATATAATATATTAATGGAGTGTAAAAACAGATTGTATATAAAATAAACTATATAAAAATATTCCATATATAATATATAAACAACGAATTTTTAATTTTTTTCGGATATGTCAAAAATATGAATAGAAAAATTGATAATTATAGAAGAAATTATAAATTAACATGTAAGAGATGATTGAAATAAAGCAAACATGCGCTATTATAAACAATGATCAAATAATAAAAAAATATTATCCATACAGCGTAAATGTTAAAAATCACTTCCTAAATAATTTATTCGTTTAAAAAAAATAAATAAACTCAACTAGCAACAACGTACACACGTTGATTTTTCGACGTATAAATTATCGAGTTCAATTGAAATGTTTCGTGAATTAGTGCGACAATCACTTTAAAGTGATCGTTTGCGTAAAGTTTGCATTATTCCCCGTGTAAAATTAGCGCCTCGGGGAATAAACAATAACCGAGCCTTAGAATAGTAATGAGTATTTTCCGTATTTCGAAACGACACGAGCCACACTTTGAGTGAAACGCTATTGTCGAAGCCATCCGAGTCGGCGAAGGGGTTGTTCGACGTTACTACGCACCCCCGTTCATCCCCTAAAAAGACGTACGAATGCAAAGGTGAGACAATACGCGGCAACGAAAAGGTTAACGACTAGAAGTATATACATAACTGTAGAATATAACCATAGTGATGGTCATTGAAGAGGGATGTTTGTAAAGCTATATATGTATATATATATATATATATATATATATATATATATATATATATATATATATATCGTTGAGTAATCAATATAAAATTATATTATTTCATATTTTCAAAAGTTCATCTGAATCAATTTATTGTTATTCATCTTTTAACTATAATAATTAGTAAACTCTTTACACTTGAGACGATTGCTTTACTCCTAACTTAAAATTATAATAAATACAAATTAATTTATAAAGCTTTTATATTGTATCATTTTATATATCTCTCTTATTTAGTGATTTTAAATAGAATATATGAATTTATTGAAAAAATTTCTAAGCTTAAAAAAACAATACATGTTGAAGTATAGTAGCGTATAAAATAGATCATAGACATATAAAATAGATTTAAATTTGAATCAGTGTTTTTTTTTTAATATAGAACAAAAAAATTTCGACATATCCTAAAATATATACAAATCCTTGAATTTTTATTTGTAATAATTTTATACTTAATATGGAAAAATAAAGATAAAACAACATTTTTTATTGTTAGAACAAAAGTCCATCGCCAAAAATAAATGTATATATAGCGTGCTACCAATTAAGCTTTCACGTATCTCAATATTTGATGAGCGTCCCATTTTTTATTTTTTATTTTTAGTAATATCACTTTATACCAATATCCTATCGATGGCATCCAGAAAATAAAAACGTATAAAATACCCTTTTGTGCTGTAAAAATAATACAATATATTTTACATGCGGCATGTGAAGCTTTTTTTAAATACAAACTTTTATTTTAGAATGTTAAAATTGTTTCGCTCGAAAAACTTGTATATGTAATATTTTAATTTTTTGTTACTAACAGATAAACTAATTAACCATCATTCAAAAAATAATTTCATAAATTCTTTATTTCTATTAAAAAAAAAACATTAATTATATATATATTATCTGTGAAACATTCACGTTGAATATAAAATTTGCATATCAACTCAATTAACTATGTAAAATATATATTTAAACGTATATAAATATTTTCTGTGTATACAAATAACTTACTTTGAGTCTTTCATATGTGATTATTTGATATTTTTATAAAAGCAAAAATAAAGTAGATGTGCAATTAGTTTGCTTTTAAACAGGGTTTTCGAAGATCAAAAGCATTTCAAAATAGATACGTGCCACGTTATAAATATAAATATATAATACATAAAATTTATTAATGTAAATTTGTGAAAGACACTATTATATTTAATTATTCATATTTTAATAAAATATATCGTGATATACGTGTAAATATAGTTGAAATATTAATAGATATTTAATTATAATTAAATTTTTAGTTCGATGTATATATATATATATATATATATATATATATATATATATATATATATATCCAAAATTAATTTTCAATTTATGTCTCCATAAAGTGATTAATCATCATAAATATATCTTAAGGCATGAGTTTTATCTATTCTTTTTATAAATTAACACAAAACTAAAGCGTACAATTCTGAACTTATCAAAAACAGTCAGACGATACGAATTAAAACCGTATTAGATTTTTATTTTTTATTTACGATAAAAACAATCACTTTTCGTTGAATTATCCTATCTTGAATTACTTTAAAACACATGATTCGTATCGTTTTCGTTGACATTTATTAATAAGTAGCAAACTATTCGCACGCTCCTCGTATTGTCGAGACACGTACCTGTAATAGAGAGGATATTTCGCGATAGCACGAACCGGGTCAAACGGACCGTTCGCCTTTCGATATACGTTCCGGCTTTCAGATATATGTATATATATATATATATATATATATATATATATATATATAAGCAATCGCCACGGTCAAGCACGGTAAAAACAAATAAACCGTTTATACGTTTTTGGGGTCACTAAATTTATGTATCGCATTATACGGGGTTCGGTTGGACCGTGTAGTGAGAGAAAACCGCGATCGAAATATACGGTGTTTTCTCGGTGGGGCCTGCGGCGTTTTCATTGTTGTCGTTAATAAAATTTTCGGATTTTCGACGAAAATGCTAAACGGAAACGACGGACCCTTTGTGCGTATCTCAATCGGGTTGTATTGTTTCTAACGCTTGAAAACAATCGATAAGTCTGACTTGACCGATACTTGTCGCATATAAAGAGTAGGTCAAAAATTATATAATTTAATAAATAAAATATAAATGTTGTATCTACTATAGATCCGAGTCTATCAGAATTTTTGTCTATACTTATATATTTAATAGTTTTATTTTTGATAGTGTGCAACATCTATTTTAAAATTAGAATAATATCCGAATTGTAAAATAATATAAAGTTTAATTAGATTTCAACTTTTAAAACCAACAAATTAAGAATTTAATTTAATTATATTTATAAGTATTAAGTAAAAAGTTATATATATATTTTATACATAATAAATATTTCTATTGAAATACAACTGACTTATTCTCTAAAAAATGTTTCACAATTAATTCTATTTTTTTTTCATATTTTTAAATAAATATTTTTAATAATTACTTTTTCTGCTATAAAATATATATTTAAACCACATTTTCTAATTTAAAATAAATGACCACTCTGATATTATAAGTAATTTTGAATTTTTACCCGGAAAAAATCAATTTTTGATTGTCAAAAATTTTTCTTAATTAATTAACCCTAAAATCATTATAAGATAATAAAAAATGCCATTATATCCAATTTTTTTCTTTAAAAAACACAAAATTCTATTATATTTCAGAGTTGAAAAATTGCCATTCATGAAAATTATTGAATATCAAAGCCGGAAAATTATTCACAAAATCATCATAAAAAATGATTCTAAGAAATAAACCATAGTTTTAATTTTCCTTTTCTAAAAATATCTCATTATATTTTAATTAATATTATTATATAAATAAATATATAATTTAAAATCGATAAGGTAATCTTATAAATCAAAAAAAAAAGTTTACAACATTCAAAAATTATTGTATTTCGATTTTTAATATTTTAATTTTTAAACATAACAATCAGTTTATTTCGTTACAAAATAAAATGATTTTTTTATTATTAATATAAATAATCATACTATTTTTTATATATAGTATAAATGAATAATACTATATTAGATTTCAAATATTAACGAAATATATTTGAATAAGAAAATTTAATATACGAACGATTAATAATATTTACTACATTTCGGATTAATCTAAATTTAACACGCGCAAAACAAACATCCGAAACGATTGCGCAATCACCATATTATGATATTCTAATTTTGCAAAGATAATTCCAACAATATTTAAACGAAGTTATTTATATTCAGTATAATAGCGCGGTTATGATAAATTATGAATATGTTTACATTCGAATATGCGTGTGAAATTCTTTTTTCCTCCTTTTTTTTTATTTTATTTTTTTTCGGAACACGAGGAACATATTACAAATTTACGACGGGTTAGCTAAATTGTTGTAGTGGGTCAAAGCGTGACCCTTAGGGGTGCCAAAGGGCACTAACTACTGATCTAAACATTTATATTCATGACAGAATCGTGATCGCACAGGACTAAAGCTACCATCTTACCCCATTAATACGATCGCTATCTATGCCTGTTTTCATATAAAAAAAATTTTATTGTTAATATAAACCGTAACTATCGAACGCTTCGAATAACGTTCAATTTAGATTTTTATATTGTTGTTTCATTTTTTGCACTCAAATTTAAATTTTCAATATATACTTATAATAAAAACTATATTAAAACGATGGTAAATATAATATAATGTATTTGAAATATGATTAACACAAACAAAAATGTCAGTGATTTATTTGAGTTTAATTCGTTAATATATAAAGTGCCTATAAATATTCACAATAACTGAAATAATAAATACTTTACTTATTCAATCCTGGTTACAAAATGCCTAATTATTCCTTTACTACAATTTTAAGGTTATTTGAATTCTATAAATAGTCGATGTATTTCTGTTTATTGATGTAAAAGTTTACTTTGTTATAAAATATTTTCAAAATTCATCTGTAAAATTTAATTGATTAATATACTAATTTTAAAATGACAGTTTTTGAAATATTTTTTCTGTAAACGATACTTTTACACATAACATTTTACAAATTTATAATAATGCATTTTTTGAACTTTTTCAATTATTTTTTTAATCTTTTACGAGATTAAAAATGCTCCGTATTTTGAATTTTTACCATTCATTCGGTATTTTTGACATTTTCAGATCGTATTGTATTTCAGTGCATTACCCAAACTATATACAAATATTGAATAATTTTTATATACAAAAAATATGTATACACGATATTTCCCCAGATACAACTTTATTTAAACTAAAATTCCAAGAAATAATGTGAATCACTATATACATTCTATTTCCTTGAATTTTCCAATAATAGCTACAGTATAAAAACGATGTTTACCTCACTATACATTTAACATAAATTAAAAGTTGAAATATGTAATAGATTATTGGTTTTAATTCATTTAGTTTATAGTTGTGTTTTTTTGCTTTGCATTTTTTTAATATATTTCGTGCAAAAAATATTGGTAAACATATTGATTTATTTTTACCTTACAAGTATATAAAATTACTCGCATATTTTCGTAAAATCATTTTATCGTTAATTTTCATAAAACATTTTTTTCTGAAAAAAAAAGTTCTATTAGATTTAGATTTATTGAAAATCAGAAAACTATTTATATTATATATCACCATATAAATAATTATAAACTAAAATAATCAATTTAGAATTACGAACTAAGTAGTATTATTTATATATATATATATATATATATATATATATATATATATATATATATATATATATATACATACATATATATATATATATATATATATATATATATATATACATACATATATATATATATATATATATATATATATATATACATATATATATATATATATATATATATATATATATATATATATATATATATATATATATATATAGTGAACTTGATTTAGATTGATATCTTTTCTATTCAAATATTTATACAGAGAAATAAAACCTTTTCGTGGTTATTCGTTGGAACAAACTAATAAATTTGTCACAATGTATTAAAAATTGAATAGAATTTTAATCACACAAAGTATCCGAAACAACAACGAAAGAATTTAATCGTACGATTTTGAACTATTCGATACGGCATAGAGCCTTCGAAATATATTGCCGTTTAAAAACTTAGACAATGAAAGACAACGGCGGAAAAGAAGACGAAAAAAAATAATAATAGGAAAAGGGAAGATCGTGCGCATTTCTCCCAAAGGAAAAAGTTTCGTTTTATGCGAATTTTACCGACTCGCTCGCTTTTTATTTACATCGACGTAATCAAATAAGGATAAGAGACCGGTAAAGTTATTCGAGGTGGAAATGACGATGTTGTCCTGCAGTTAACGCAAGAAAAATGAGAAAGCTTAACGTGAACCGTTTCGGGGGTTAGACGGAGGCTTTATACATTTTATCTTCTTTATTACCGAACATAATAATAAGGGGATGAGCCGTGGGCGCCTTAGGTGAGACTATGGATAAAAATAAATAGAATAAAAAAGAAATGTATATAAGAGAAGGCATTCTCTGGGTTTTCTCGCATTGTAGGCAAATGCATTTGTGTTTATGTAAATATACTATATAATTATTCGAGCCGAGTTACTTTGCGCAAAGCGAGAAAAACCTAATTTTATATATATATATATATATATATATATATATATATATATATATATATATATATATATATATATATACAAAGCGAACGAAATTGTTGTGTAAAAGAAAACCGGGCAGCATATTTTTATAATCGCAAATGGTATTCTTTAACTATATATAATATTTGTAATATGACGACTTTGTCTTTTTCTATTTTTCCTTTTTGTACAGTTTAATGCAAAGTTTAGAGCGCGGAACTTCTCTCACATTTTCCAGACGGGTTATGGCATTTTCCACTCTTTCTATTTGTGTCCCTTATTTTTGCATTCAAGTTATGGTATACCATACATAGAGCAATATATTTTTATTATTTTGATACCATTAACGGTACATATAATAAATATTTTTCATAATTTCAACTCATTCAAATGCACATCAAGCATCACTTTATATCATTCGCACGGTAAAAGTGTAAAGAGTATATTTGAATAAAAAAATATATTCTATTAAGTAGAAATATATATATATATATATATATATATATATATATATATATATATATATATATATATATTTGAATTTTAAAATGTCTTTATATATTTTTGACAGATATAGTTCAACATATTTATGTGTAAATTTTTCATACACCGCATTCACACGAGCTGGTATGAAAAGAAAGTAACCGTTAGCGCGATGCAGCGTGCCATATCACAATAAAGGAAAATCGCCGGAAAATCTTTTCCCTTTTGACGTGACACAGAAAAATAAGGCTGCGAAGAAGTGAGCGAGCCTCTGTGAAAATCGCATCCGTTTCGAACCATAAATAAACCCACGAACCGAGGAATTCAGACACCCTACGTGACACAGAAACTTACCTTAGAAATCTATGCTTTAAACCGACGATCAACAAACTTTAATTTTTAATTTAAATTATTACAATATATAGAATATTTTTATACAATATTATATTATGTGAAGATATGCGACTATATCATAATATTATGAAGTTGCATAATAATGACGCAATATTGAAAAATGTTCTTCTCACTCGTATATAGTTACTTTTGCCTTTTTCCATTGTAATATACGAGTATTGAGTCGTTCGATGTGAAATTTATTTCTATATTTACCCTTAGCTACATAGTTTATTTGTGCGTTTTTCCTTTTCCTTTGTCTGAATTTTCCGAGAAAATTGTTCACATAGCACTGCTCGTATTGCCTAAAACGACTAAATTTTCTTGCGTTCCTCACGTTTATACAGCATCTTTGCGATATCGTTTTCTTTAAGCATCTATTCTTTGTTATTTGTAAAATTTATATTTTGTACAAATTTTAAATATTCATGTTTCTAATTTCATATAGAAATCATGCTTTGTACAGTTTGATAGTAAAAATTTATCAAATATCTATTGTAGAACATTTGCTATTTTAAAATTAAAAAAATTCTAATATATTACAAAGAAAATTTAACTGCTTTTAAACATCCAAGGTAAGTTACAATATTTATATCAATTCTTTATGAGCAGATAAAATTAAATAAGATTATTTCTATAACGAATACATATTCTAAGAATCGTCGAAATTCGTAATATTAATTAAAGAAAAAGAACATTAAAAGAATTTCTTACAATAAAAGCGTTTTGTCAATTAGAAAAATTGTCCGTGGTCACGAACCACCATGACCAAGCTAGCAGGTTTATATTATATATATATATATATATATATATATATATATGTGTGTGTGTGTGTGTTCCATATACATATATTAAGCACTTTTATACTATACTATCTAAGAAAAATAAAAGCAATCCACAATCTAAGGTCACCTAAATTTAGACTTAGCTCGCTATTTAAATATATACGTGTATTTGAATCCAACTATTGCACATCGATTCTGCCGTACCACCTAACACCCTTTCACCGAACATCAAATCCTCTTCTGCTTTTCTTTTCTTTTATTTTTTTTCCTATTTGAAGCGAGTCGCGGAAAAAAGCTCGTTTTTATTCGTGAAGGGTCTTTTTTTTCGGACTCGCGGCCCTTCGCGGCAGCGAAAGCCCGAAGCGCAAACAAAAACCGTCTGCGGCCTGTTTTTCCGAGTGAAATTTCCACAAAAGGTTTTCCCATTGTTGCTCCGGGGCGTTTTACCCATTTGCACGAAACCTTCCGCATTTTTCCACCTTTTAATTCGTTTATCTTCTTACTACGCAATCAATTAGCTTTTTTTTTATTCGGGATGGGATTTCGGCGGGATTCGATCTAATTCTCGCTCATTCACCCAACTCGATCACCATTCTATCGCAATGGGAATAGTTTTCTATTTTTCAAAAGTAAATAAATTTGCTTGCGTTTATTCATTCCCTTACAAAAGGTTATTGAATTTAAAATTATACATTTTACTACCTCTCGTTCATATAAAATATGTATTAAAGCCTTTCGAGTGCTGATCGTTAGTATCGAACTAACTATGACACGCTATGAAGTAGCGTTATTTGAATCATGAATTCTTTTTTGTTAAATTTAGAAAATTATTATAATTTATATATATATATATATATATATATATATATATATATATATATATATATATATATATATATATATATATATATATATATATATATATATATATATATATATATATATATATATATGTTGACTTTAAACTAACAGTATTTGATTAAAATAGTTATTTTTAAATAAAATAACAAAATGATCGATTTCAGTATATTAACTACGCACAATACTTGCATTGAAAAGTATAGTTGTTTCTGTATATTTCAATCAAGTCGAGTTTGCCAAAAAAAAAAGTTGAAAAGACGTTAGTGTTTTTTAGAGTCAAAAGAGGGTTACAGGGAGAAGCGTATAAAAGCTCAAATGGGAGCTTTTTTGAATTTGGCCTTTATGGTACAAGCGTTCTTTCTTTGCACGAGCTTTGCCCATTGACCGAGAGCTTCGAAAGCTTTCCGCTTGTCCAGCGCGTGAATGAGGGAGAGTCGAAAACGCTAGCCGGTCTGTTTATGCGTTTTAAATAGCCACGAAAGGGTCAGACGAGCTGGAACCCGACGTGATCCGAACCAACCCAGACCATTGAACGAATTCATTGAAAAAAAAATATATATATATATAGTGAACTAACGAAAAAACAACTTCCCACGGGACGAATTCGGGGACCGAAAAGAATTCGGTCTCTGAACCTCTAACCTGAATGGTGCTACGCGAAAAAAGACAATTACTTCGAGTCCCTTTTTATTTCAAAAAAAAAGAAAAGGTCGAAGAAGGGATTGCTGGTGAAAAAAAAAGAAAAAACAGCGAGAAATGATTCGAGGTGCGGCTCCGCGAGATACGAACCGTTTGATTTATGCGGCTCGATTTGTCAGTATTCGGCTGCAGGCCAAAAACACGCGGTCGTATCACTTAGTCGAATTTCGGCGTCGGAAAAGCTTCGAGTGTCGTAAATCAGCTTTACTCACGCACTCGAAGCCCCGCGAACTATGGCTCGTTTTTTTTTATTTTTTTTTTGACGCATGTGAATCGATCTTTTTTTGCAAATTTGACCTCATTCTATATATGTGTGTGTAAATAGTAAAATAAAGACCCACGAATATAGGGCTCAATCTTAATAAAAGGTAATAAATGTTCTCGTAAAGTGCATATGCACTTTTCTAGAAATATCGGTATAAACTGTATGTTTGAAAGCTTTTCATCAATAAAATAACGACTTTGTTAAAAGCGGTTTATCTCAGTAAATGTTACAATAATAGTTTAATTGTATTTATTTGTTATACTAAATGATACTAAGGAAACTATTATAAAATAAGCATACTTTTTCATAAAATTCAATTAATAAATTTGATTTCTGAAGACAGATTTTTATAACCATGTAAAAATTAATTTGATGTTTGTATTTTTATACAATTTCTTTTAAAATATACAATTTAATAAACTTTAGTTATCGATAATTAATCATAATATATAAAATATAAAATTAAATTTTTTACTCTCGATATTGAATCATAAACTACCGATTTATTATAAGAAGAATAATTAATATTTCTAAAAATATTACTATATATGACCTAGTATATTATACTTCTATGTATTATGTAATCAAAAAAAATATATCAATATAAGAAAAAAAATAGTTCAAAAACTATTTTATAAAGTTTTTATTCTATTAAAAATTTAAATAAATAATTACTTTCTAAAAAGCCTTTATAATAAGTAATATAGTATATTATATATTAACAAATAATACTACAAATGATTCTGATTTAAGAAACTTTTTAACATTTATAAATCGTATTTATTAACTTTTTTTGTAAATAAACATTCGAGATGATAATAAGGCAATGAACAAATATTAACTAACGACTTAACATATAAAAAATATATATACACATAAATATGAATGTTATAATATAATATATTAAATGAAAATTTAAATCACGTATATTTTTAACATAATTTTATAATAAATTTTGATTAGAAAAAATCGTGTAGAAACGAACATTTTCAACCGCGTCATAGTTTTGCCCGAGCGATTCGAACAAAAATATGCACAAATTAAGACTCGGACCAACTTGTAATTTTCGCCGTGGAACCAAAAAATAAAGCCAGAACGAACCAAAAAAAAAAAAAAAAAGAGAGAGAGAGAAAAGAAAAAAAAAAGAAAAACGCGCGCCTTGTAATTTTACAACGGACGCCGGCAGAAAGGCGTTCGTTGTAAATGAATTTTTGAGTTTTATTAAAATTTCGCTTTTGTGAAACTTTTTTTTTTTGCAGGTCGACGGACGAGAAGCAGCAGTTCTGTCAGTCAATCACCATCATCTGCGGTGGATGAATTCACGAATGGTAATTAACAATTTATGTTCGTAATAAGTTTGAAAAGTGTGCCGCTTTGGAAATTTTATCGTTCATTGTGTGTGCGTGTGTGTGTGTGTGTGTTGATTCACTTGATTTTTGACGTTTATCAAAGTTAGTAATTCGATCGTTATTTTAATTAATATAAGTGTTGCAGTATAAAATATATATAACGTTTAATTTATATAATATTTACATTATATTCTAGTAAACGCGATAATATTAAATAATATCATTATTTTATTAAAGTATATTTATGAACGTTAAGAATTATTTATTATTTAAAATTATTTATGAGTGAAAATTTTATGCAAGCGACCTAAATATCATAAATGATATTGTTGTTGTAGTATAACGTATTAACTCTCATAACCATAACTTTTTCAAGTAAGATTAACACTTATTTAACACATTTACTGTCGGGTGTGAATTAACGCGCACTAAAATACCTACCATTTCACGCCGACTGCAAGTAAACTAGTCGTTTTCTATTTAATGTATATGTATAAAATATCTTTTATACAATAGTAAAAAAATCGTTCAATCGTGTTATAATATTTACATTCGTCGACGTATTTAAAATATTTTTCTATCATCAATAGGCATGTTAATAACGCAACTATATAAACGCAAGTGTTGTTCCTTGAAATTGTAAGATTTGTACGAAAGATACGTCATAATATATAGCCTTGCGTTTTTGTCGGCGAAATGTTCGGCAAAAGTAGTATAATATCTTATGAACATAAATCACATTCGACGGGCACGAATTATCTTGGCCGTGATAAATAAATTATTCAACGAAAGCATTATATTATAAATTAATTAATCGATACTATTAATTTGGACCTGTAGTTTAGAATTTTTGGTGTATTATTTTGCACATATATGTAACAATCTGTATGACAATCGTGATCATCAAAGGTTCAAATGTGTGATTGTTGCAATATTTATATATAAAATTATTTTTTTTTTACTAAATTTTATGTTTTTGAGATATTTTAAACTAGTTAAAAATTTGTGAAATAAAAATATTTCACTTATAAATAAAAATAAATCACATTTTTAGATTTGTAGATCATCGAAAATAAAGATATATATTATATTTTCAATTTCATACGAAATCAATAAACCAAAAATCTGTACCCGAATACAGAAATAAATTACCGCTATACATTCCAATTTTTTCTTGGAAAATTAATTTCCGTTCAACGTGTAAATGTTTTTATTATATTTTATATTATTTAGCAAGTTTGTTTTATTTTTTGAAAAAAAGATCGAAATAAAAATGTATTATATCTGATATTATCGCACATACTATACATCAATATTATTATTATTAAAATAAAGCATCCACAAAATTACAGTCGATATAAATAAAAATCACCGTTTGCGTTTCCTTTCTTTATAAAACCGAAATGTAGATCTTTTTTTTTTTTTAATTATGTTCATGTCCCAAAATGAAGTTTAAATATTTCATGAGAAGCCCACACTACGCCGTTTTATTTCTTTATTCCGTTTATATACCCTTCCGCCCCTTTTATATATGAGGATGTGTTGATCTTGCGGCTTCCGTGTAAAGCTCGCCGCCCACCGCGCGAGGCCGAAGCCCCCAGATCCGAACGGCGGATGGGCGGTTCGGGAGCCGCGCGGTAATTTGGCCCCGAACATTCATCGGGGTGAGTGGTAAGATGAAAGAAGGTTACGTGTTTTATTGTCGTCTAATTTTGGTTTATGGCTCCATTCCGGAATACGGGTTTTCGTTTCGACTGTGTGTGCGTGCGTGTTCACGCGCGCGCGCGCGCGCGCGAGCTCGCGAAAGCCAACCGGAATATTTGAGCTTTTTTAGTATCGTGAATTCGGGCGACGGGCTCGAATTGAATTGGACGCGAGTGGAGAAAAATTGAAATTAAATTGTTCACGGCGACGCGATGTTGATTGGCGTGAATTTATGTCTCGGAAAAGCGGCCGGAAAAATCGGCATTTTGGACTGGAAAAAAAAACACGTTAAATTTTATATGCAATATACGCACGTTTATATATATACGAATGAATGAATGAAAATTGCAATACGAACATTTTTTTCAAAGTTATGATTTTATCAAAATTTATATCATTGTCGAAATGTTATTATTTTTTTTTTAATTGATGAAAAATCAATATCTCATAATCACTTTATATTATATTAATTACTATATATATATATATATATATATATATATATATATATATATATATATATATATATATATATATATATATATATATATATATATATATATATATATATATATATATATATATATATATATATATATATATATATATATATATATATATATATATATATATATATATATATATATATATATATATATATATATATATATATATATATATATATATATATATATTAATGTATAAAGCAATAAATAACCTTAAAAAGTTCAAATCAAAGTCATTTTTTTTAAATACAAAATGTTGATGGATGGTTTAAATATGATTTTCGAAAACTTAAAATATTATATTTTCTAAACAAAATATTTAAATATAATATTTTTTTACATAAATTTAAATAGAAAAAAAAACAAAATAACTTACATTATAGTAAATAAGCAAATTACAATTTATATTATATTTTAACTTGTTTATTTTTTTTTATATTTTAACATTGATTTTCATAAAAACAAAAACAAACAGTATTTGTTTACATTTATTTTCCAGACACAATTTTTCAACTTATTGAAATTTAATCTTACTTATTCAAATCTACCAGACGCATAAATATAATATTTTTTTATTTCATCAATTTTAAGTTCATTTTATACGCATATTCACATTTCATCAGTATCATTTTATTTATATTAGTATCACTTTAAAAATAAAATATATTTTTATATATTATAAATAAATAACTTTATAAAAAAAACGTCTTGTTGTATATAAAACATATATGTTTTATATACAATTTTTTCTTTTTTTTTTCATCGTGAAATTCAACACTTTCAATAAAGCATCACTCGAGAAAATTCGCATTCGATTTCCAAACGTTAACATTTGCATTGTTATTCACCTTATTTTTTTTTATTATTTTCGAAGACACAAAGTATTATTTACTACCCCCTTTCCAAAATAAATAAATATATATATATATATATATATATATATATATATATATATATATATATATATTACTTAAATAAAATTTTTAATATAAGATATAATAAAAAAATATACATCAATCATATTGAAAATAATTATAATAGGATTTAATAATCATATTATTACCATTCATTATTTTTCAACATACAAATATCATATATATTCCATTAAAAATATTATATTATTCAAATAAAGATTCTTGTTTATAAATTATACTCATTTCACGCACATATCGTCAAATTACGTAATTTAAGACTAAATTTGAATTTATTGGCAAACAAAATCGAACAAACATACTTTCAATTTTGCCTCATAATGACCGCAATAATATCCGATTACAAATCGAAAATAAGCGTATAAGTTGTAATTGCTTTATATATATATATATATATATATATATATATATATATATATATATATATATATATATATATATATACATATATACATATACATATATATATTATATATATAAATATATATATACTATTATATGTTTCGGAATTTATAGGGCGACATGACCAATTAGTACGACCAACTTTACTCGTAAACGTTTTATACACATTTTACTTTACGCATTTTACGCACACACTGTGACGAGTTTTCGTGACGAAAAGTCGTAAGCGAGATTATCGTGTGACGAAAAGCGACAACTACAAATTTTCACCGATGAAAACTCGATAAGTATCGTCGTAAAAGCCAACTACATGCTCGCACACACTCACACACAACAGGTGCTTTTCTTTTTTCGTTTTTTTTTTTTTGTATCCGACATGTTTTTCATCCCTTCCTATTTTCCACGGTTAATTCCGCATTTTCAACCTACATATTCGTTCAAATTAATACGTATACCGAATAGTGGGAGTTTCCTCTTGAAGCTCTTTTGTGTGCACCCCGTCAGATAAAAAGTGTATAAAATGATTTAATGCCCAAAGGGGGGGGATGTCGGCGATTATCTTTATTCTTTTTTATTTTTCAGGGGCGGGGGGGTTTATAGAGGAACGAGTAAAGGCGGGACACGTTTATAGGCACAATATAATGAGTATAAATCTCGCTTAATTGTTCATTTTCACGGTTCGAAGTCGTCACTACTTTAGAAAAACGGTTGTCGTAAAATAATATTACGTCGGCGCTTTATTAACTTTCTTATTCGACGCAAATAGGGTTGCTCGCTCGAAGGGAAGGAAGGAACTAATAAATTTTATTCTACAATTGCGAACTCGTATTTTATAATATATATATTTTTTTAATATTTCTAATACAAAATATGATCTAAATAATTAATATTATCGGTTCTATTAATAATAATAGATGGCAATATATATTCTAAATATTATTGTGTAATATCGGAAAGATTTTATATTTCAATTTATATATATATATATATATATATATATATATATATATATATATATATATATAATAAATAATAAAATATAGAAAAATATTATACATAATATATGAGACAACGATGTTATAAAAATTACACGTCAATAAAATAACGATTCACGACGTTAATATTGCCCACTCACTTAAATATCAAGTTACAAATATATATTTACTATATTTATAAAAATAAAGAAACAATATTTTCATTCATCGTTTGAGATTAAATATAAATATATAAAATAATCTATTATTTAGTTATATATTCAATAAATATAAAAATATAAAAACTTCCTGTGAAATTATTTTAAATGAAAAAAAAAAATTTTTATTTATCTTAATATAAATAGCCTACATACATCTAATTATTTTTATTACGCTTTTCATAATAATATTTTGTTATATTTCAACTAATTTTGAAGTTTAATATTTAACCTTCATAACATAAATGTAATAAAAGTAATTTAATTTAATACATATTATAATTCTTAACATATAAATTATCAAATTATAATTCGGTAATTGTGCCTAAATTACTTATTACATTTTGTCGACAAACTTTTAAGGATAAATTACGATAAACCTTGAAATAAATTTTATTAATGCCTATTTTTTTTTCTAATCCTAAAATATATAACTCTGAATTGATTTTTTTTTAAACAAAAAATATTTTTTATGTAAAAGCACAATATGATTAATACAAATATATATTTTTAATTAAATTTAAATATAAAAAAAGCTTCCCAAATTGTATTAAAATCACCGCTGATTGAAGCATTCGAAACGATATATATATATATATATATATATATATATATATATATATATATAACAATGACTATGTTGTGAATTTGAGAACCTTTGATATTCGCGTAATGTCAACGAGATTGAACAGGGCCGGCTTCGGGTGATTCATGGGCCGCTGTCACGTGAAGTTTAGACGTAATGGTGTTAACTTTACCGATTTATAGTAACAATCACGGGTCGCTTGTTTCCTACATTTTCTTTTTATTTTCACACATAAAACTGTTCACAAATCAGCGCATATGTATTATCTAGTCTGAGTTTTGTTCTATTTTTTTCTAATAAAAAAATCTATTTTTAAATTATTATTAATTGAATAATATAATTATTTAAACAATCTTTATTTATAACATATATATATATATCAATCTTAGTATAAAAACATATATTTTTTCTCCTTAAATTAATTTATTTTTTATTTATTTAATTATACTTATAATATATTCATCACATTTATTACGTTTACATAAAATTTCACTTTCAAGTACTTCAAATATTCAACTCATTATCTATATAGTTAACCTTTCTGTGTTTTAATCAAAATTCTTGAAAAATGAAAGTAAATGTGAAATTATAATAAGATAAATATATTTAGATATTTACTTTCGTAAGTGCTTATTTAAGTGCTTATTAAAAAATATAAAATAATAAGAATTAAATAAAAAAATTAACAATCACATTGAATACATGTCCTCGGGTTGTTTCTTTAAAATATATATATATATATGTGAAATTACTAAATAAATTCTGTATACGCAATAAATTACATATTTCGAAAGCAATTTGAAGTAAAAACATAAACGTGCCAAAATTTATTTTCAAGACGAGAGAAAGGGAGGAAAATGAAATTTGCACTCAATTTTTCAATACGGAGATGAAAATTTCTATTGAAATAATACGAAAAATAAACGTGAACTCACTCGACCTCAACATGTAAAGGCTGTATAAATATTGAATAAGTATATATGAAATGTTTTGTTTATCCGTTTATGAAATTATTTTCTCCCTTTTACATATTCTCATTTTTTTATATTATATATAAAGTCGTTTTAAAAATATTATTTTATGACAAATTTTACGTTCACAAAAAGCTTTCGTGAAATTTGCACATTTTCATATTTTTTTTGTTTGCAATATTAACGTCAGATTTATTTTAGATTCGTCATTTATTTTAATCACTCAAAACACATGTTAATTATTATCACATAATTGTATACACATTTTTAATTAAATATATCATAATGTTTTTGTTTTTGAAATGTGTATTATATATATATATATATATATATATATATAATAGAAAATAATTGACTTGTTTGTAGAAATTATATCTATTGACATAAATGTCGATCCTATTTGTTAGAATTTTTTTTTATCGTCGAACAAGTTAACAATTTCAAGTAGCTACTTTTGTAACTTAAACGACCGTAAGTAGGCTCACGAAGGATTTGCTAACCCGAACTGTGTGAACATTTTCCGGATAAAACAATATATATAACACGTATATAATATATAAAATCATTTAAAAATATTCGTATTTAATCTATATATATATATATATATATATATATATATATATATATATATATATATATATATATATATATATATATATATATATATATATATATATACATATAATAATTTTTAAAATAGGACATTAATATATTCGTTTTTTATATTAAGCATGACAATAAAGTTAGAAGACTGACGATATAATATAATTTTATTAGGAACCTGCGTTTCAATTTTCCTTCCTTCAGCGTATTTTCCCCCTTGCATCTACGCACTGCTGCATTTTGATTTTCCGCTGACGTAAACAGCGCTATAGATTATCTTTTGTCAGCTTTTTCTCGGAAAATTCGTCATTTTTTATTATACATAACGGCGATTGACTCGAAATAAAAAATTTAATAAAAAAAATCAAGTTCAAAAAGTAGTGTTTTTTTTTAATTTATTTCAAAATAGTTGCTAATAGATATTATTGCACTTATGCAAGCGCTTTTGGATTTCGATTTTAGTTTCAGCTATTCTTAAAAAAAACGACGTTCCATAGAAATTTTCTTTATTAAGCTATTATTAATATCTTTGGCAAATGCGGAGGTTGCTTCATCATTATAATATTATTTGTTTTTGTGAAAAAAAAAATTAAAATATTATGGATTATATTATTATTATCTTATTGATAAGATTTTTTTAGTCGTTGTGTTATTAAATATTTTAAGCTATATAGAATATCATTCTTTCCAAAAAAAATCCATTATTTTTAAACACATCGTATATATATATATATATATATATATATATATATATATATATATATATATATATATATTAAATAAACTTCAAACGTAATACGTTATATATAATACTTAAAATCGAATATCGGCACGTAAATCGATATAAATTTTTAGCGTTATATTCGCATAAAAGCGACGCATATTCGCCGCCTTACTTTGTTGCAGACTTGATTGAATCGACGTAATACTATATCGATAATATAATTAGCGACTTCCCGTATTAAGATATATAATTAACTGACGTACAAAATTCAAAACTGCCTTTGTATTAAGTGAAATCGATAACCAGCCTTCGAGCGCTTCCGCTTCGCTGTCACGAATCCATCTCGATAATGTCGAACACAATACACGTGTTTTAAGATCCGATAAGTGTTAAAATTAAAATTTTATATTTTATCGTTTGCCGTGATTAATTAATTATTCGTTTAATAACGTCGAATAATTGTTATGTCCGTAATTATTTATATATATAACGCTCGGAGGCATCGTTTAAACGCGTTATTTTTGTTCACAATTCGACTTTAATTAAAATCGTTTTTCGTCTATCGATTCTATATTATTTATCAGTATCATGTTAATGTTATTTTTTTCACATCGAATAATAATATTCAAATTTTATTCTATCCATCGATAAAACGATTTCAGATTTATTATATTTATCATGACTCATAAAGATGGTGGATTATATTATATTATAATATATGTATTAATTTAAATAATAGTTATATTTATTGATATAGGAATATATTTCGATACATTATCAAGATTTAAAAATAATTTGATTTAGTTCTACTAAAAAAATATCATTGCTATAAATAAACTTCAATTTTCCATATATAAATATTACAAACAATATTTTTCATATAATATTTAAATTTAAGACAATTATTGATTCAAAATTGTTAATATACATAAAATTCTAACAAAAAATTCGAATATTTTTATTAGAATATCGTTGATTTTATGTAATATAATATCTCATTGTATATAAAAATAGACGATAATCTTTTTCAAATTTATTATTTTGTCAACTGTTTTATTTTTAGTAGTAAACATATTTTTATTACGTCCGTGTTTACTTTTTGATGTGAAAATAAGTACATAAATATTAAAGAACAATACATGAATAAAAATAATCTAGGCGTAAATACAAAAATAATATTTTTAAATAAATTATAAATAAAATCTTGATACATTTCTAAATATTTAGTATTTAGATTTTTTTCTTGTTTTTAATAAATAAAACACTACGCATTAAGCTCGCTACATGCGATGAGAATGATAATTTTCTCTCTATTGCTATAACTATGTACTGATTATAAATTTTCCATTTAATCTAAATACATTCATATGTGCCACCGGAATGCAATTTCCATTCGTTAGAATATTAAGTTAAAAATAAAAGCTTAGTTCAATTTGCTAGCGACCGTCTCTTACCGACATCGGAGATTTTCAACGTCGAACGCCAACTATTCGAACCTGAGGGTCTCATGAATAATACAAATAGACATCTGCTGGCCTGTTGGTCTTGCACTCGAATACCTCAAACCATTCCTGTCCCGGTTCGTCTCGAAAACCGCCCTCAGTAGAGCTTTATTAATATTCATTTCGAAAGCTCCGCGCGAAATTTTCACCGAGCGCCGCGGAAAAGTCGACCGTTTGACGCCTAACACATTTTCATTTTCGATTTTGACTTTTTCTTTATCGAACGATAAGTGCCCCCCTTAGATTTTAAGCTCGACCGATTATATTGTCGATTTTTGAATTTTACGTAGAGTATTTTGGCGATTTTTAATTAAAATATTAGATCGATTTTAATAGTACAAAAAGGTCGACGCCATATTGAAAATAAACAAGCGGCACAAAATATACAAATGAAATTCGAGGAAAATTAATATTTAACAAGTACTTATTTAAATTAATGCTCTCTATATTTTAGACTTTGAAAATGAGTTTTGTGTGTAATATAAATATAGGAATAATATTAGCATTTCATGAAAGGAAGATGCATGCTAACGAATGCTTGGAAACATTTCAGGTAAATTGACTTTCCTGAAAATCTCTATTGTGTGGAAATATTCACATGAAAGCGTATTATTATAAATCGCGTATTTATTTTCGAAAAATTAGACAATTTCGCCGGTTTGAGGATTTAATCGTTGAATTATGTTTTATATAATATTATTTATGCGATATATAATTTAGTGAAGCAAACATGCCATTATAATAGCCATTATCGCGTTAACCTTCGAATGAACTTTCAAAAATTAACTAATTATATATAACGACTAAAAATATGCCATTATATATTTTTATACATTTTTTTTATTCGTTACCTTCATAATAATAACTAAATTTTGTTATTTATCAACATTTTGCATATAAAATATAATATTTAAAAATGACTCTAAAATGTCAAAAAATACAAATTGATCTTTAAATTTAATAGAAAATTCAAATAATTTCATCACATCTCAATTTAAATAATATGATAATAAAAAATTATGAATGTACTTAATTGTGTGTTTTGTAGTTTATTTTCTTTAAAAATCAATAAACAATCATCTTCAACATGAATAAATAATTCAATATGAAATTTGCTACGTGCAATTTCACTATGAATATTCAAAATATAATCAATCTAAATTACTAAACAAAATAACATATTTTAAAATTTAAATTTTATATAAACATTAATTTTTAACATTTTTATATAATTATTAATTAAAAAAAAATATACTATTATTATAAAGTCGTAATATTAATTTGAAAAAAAAAGTATAATACAAAATTATAATAAATATGAACCTGAATTGAGAAGCTTATAAAATGATTTCGAGCATTAATTACTATTAATTTTGTTGTAAAAACATAGAAAACTTTATTAAAGCAAACATTGAACGAAATTGAAACTGAGGTAAAGTGGTTTGAATATGATCGCGGCTTTAAACTTGATATTCAAATGATGAATAAACACGTGGATCCCGTTTTCATTATTATTCTAGTGGTCACTGGTAAATCTTCCCTTTCCGTGTGTTACATTTATATTTCAAAAGTATCTGTCGGCTTTCACACAATATATATATATATATATATATATATATATATATATATATATATATATATATATATATATATATATATATATATATATATATATTATAATATAATGAAACACGTACATTTTCGAATCATATTATACGTATTTTTTACGCGAAATAACCCTTTGATGTTTAATATGAAAGGTTAAAATATTTTTATATTAAAACAAAATAATCCAATTTTTAATATGTAATTCAATCATTGACTTTTGTATCTGAAACAAGGTTTTTTCAGATTTAATTTATATATATATATATATATATATATATATATATATATTATTTTTATGAATATATCTTTCTATGATTATATTAATAAATTATTATTATTATTATTATTACATTATATATGTGTAGATAAATAAGGTTTGAACATTAAATTCTATATAATTTAATATAGATATATAAAAATTATCCAACATTTAAAATACTTTGATTAAATAATAATTTTAAATATAAATATTATTCTTAATATCAAATATTTTAGTAAAAACTAATATATGATAATAATGTATCGAATAAACAACTTAACATTATAATCTATGAATATTTATAATAAATTAATGATTTATATATAGTTAAAGAAGAAAATTCAGATTGTAATACAATAATTAATATTTAAAAATAAAATTAATATTGATAAATTCAAATTTATATGTCTGATGAAAATAATATTATTATTATAGGTAAAAATTAGTATTCATTTCGATTTAAATAAAAGTGAATATTTATCATTTAAATAGAAAAAAATTAGATTAAACGTTTAATTTTATTAAAAAATATCAATTCATTTTTAAATAATTAAAAAAATATTTATTAACGCAAATTCCATAACCAAAAACTTGACACGTATTAGAACAAAAAAAAAAAAAAAACAATGTTTTTTTTCTATTAATACGCATAATCGCTGCGTTCTTTTTTAACATTACAATAATTATAATGGTAGAATATTTCAAAAATATGTCTGAATCGTACAAATTTGAACTCTTTTACTCTATTATAAATATATATATATATATATAAAATATAATGCACAAACATATATATGGGGTGTGACATCAAAATTAATGAGGGCGAAAGAATGACTATTGCACGTAGTTATTACGTTCGATTGTCACGCGAATATCGCGTAACTGTCGCTTCGCATTAAATTATTCATCGCGAATAAAATCGTGTGTTTAACTTATAATAAAAATCGATATATATATATATATATATATATATATATATATATATATATATGTACATATTTTTTTTTCTTCATTTGCGCCATTTTCCGACGTTGAAATATATAATTAGGCGTTATAAAGAATGTTTAAATAAATCATGAAAAGCGGATGAAAATATAGGCCGCTCTTATTTATATTGAACGCCCGTTTATTCGTGACCGATTATTAACTGTTTATATTTTAAAATCGACTATATATTATATAATATATATATATATATATATATATATATATATATATATATATATATACATATATATCGTGCAATTTTCTATTCGAGTTTAAATTTTTAAAAGATCTGAAATTTAGATATTTGAATTTGTTCATTTTTTTTCTAAAAAAAATATATTATATTATAATTATTAAAATTTATTTTATATTTCGAAACACACGTGAATCTAATGTATTAATATTCATTTCATAGTCTCATTTAAATATTTTATTATTATAAATTAAATATTCAATATTATATTGTTAAAAAAATCAATTTATTCGATGAATAATAAAATATTGAAATTTTATAAAATGTTTTCTTTGAAAATATAAAAGGATGAATGTAAAGAAATTAACCTTTTTTTTAACAAAGAATAATCAATTTCGTTCTTATATTTCTTATAAATCGTTTAAAAATTAAAAATAACAAAATATAATTTGATATTGATGTATTTTATAATATTAAATTATTTATTTTATTTTATTTGCAGAATCCTTATTTCCACAATTTGCTGAACCTGTTCAAAATGTAACAGTCAGCGTAGGCAGAGATGCATTATTAGGATGTGTTGTCGACAATCTGAGAGGTTTTAAGGTATATTTTAAAATATAAATTATTAATTAATATAAATGATTTATGATTATGATTAAAAATATTTTTTAAGGTCGCTTGGGTACGAGTGGATACACAGACTATTCTCAGCATACATCACAATATAATATCGCAAAATCCAAGGATAAGTCTGTCCTTCAACGATCATCGCTCATGGTTTTTGCACATAAAAAGCGTACAAGAGAGTGACAGAGGCTGGTACATGTGCCAGGTCAACACTGACCCCATGAGGTCAAGACAGGGTTACTTACAAGTCGTAGGTGAGCGAAATGCGTATTTTTTTTTCCCTAAGTCGCACACAAAAATCTGTATATTTATATGATTACGCTCAAAAGCAAAATCGTATTATCCGTTGACACATCTAAATTGAGAATTTAATACAATATAAATCGAATGTTCGTCCTCATGTCGAGTGTGTTCCATTATCTATTTTTCGCGCACCCTTTTTTTTCTTCCTTTGTCTTCTTTTTTTTTATTTTCAGTATTTCTCTTTCGTCTCAAATGTAATATTTTTACGAAAATACTATTTTCTTGTCAGTTCCACCTGTCATCATCGATGAAAAAACTTCCACTGACCTAGTGGTAAGAGAGGCCAGTAACGTGACACTGGTATGCAAAGCATCCGGTTATCCAGAACCCTATGTCATGTGGAGAAGAGAGGATGGCGAAGACTTTAGTTATAATGGAGAAAACGGTACATATATATATATATATATACAAAAAAAATATATTTTTTATTATTATTATCTAAATTAACAAGATAATCTTTGAACAATATTTTTCGTATAAATATTTAATTTATAATTATATCACAATTAAAATATAATATTTCTATCGTACACAAATATCAGAACAATGAGTCAAATAAATTTAATTTATATGTATACAAGAATTAACTTATGAACCTAAATATGTTAATTCTTGTAGAATTCATTATCAAGAAATTAATATAAATAGTTTTAATATAAAATTTGCAATATATTTAATTGTATAAAAAAAAATATAATTAACAAATTATATTTAAGAAATGTAAAAAAATTGATAATTTTATAAACGAAACGCCTTCAATTTTCTATACGTTTCGATGAAAATAGTTTTCGGACTGACAACGTTACAATTACACACGGCCTTTGTCCATTTTCCATTCAATTACATACTAACATGACTCAAGGCAGACATACAATACACCTTATCGTGGTTTCACATCCAGTTTCAATTCCCATTAACAAATAATACGAGCACATTCTAGGAATAAATACGGTAATTCAGCATGCACGATGAACACTTGAAATATTAACGAAAAACAAAAGTTTATATATATATATATATATATATATATATATATATATATATATATATATATGAAAAGCTTTCGTTTATGAATTGGACGATAAACATATTTTGATTGACACTATCTTGCACTCGACGTCACAACAAATGTCTGAAATATTCTTTCATACGTCCCCCGAATTCATCCTTCATAGCTCACTCCATTCACTGACAATTATATATTAAATATACCTAAAACTTATTCGCGCACAGTATAAAAAAAATAGAGAGATTGCCTATAACATGTATATACGTTTTAACACGTACGTAGTGTACGCGTTCACCTAATCGAATAAACTGAACGGTCCAATTAGCAAGATTGGGCCATTCTGAAATTCATTGCGTAAATCTTCATTGTATTATATAAATGTATAATATATTCAAAACTGAATTTTATCATTAAATTATAAGAAAAAAAATATTTAAATTTAAAAATCCTTGTTATAATAGAATATAATATATATATATATATATATATATATATATATATATACAGCAATTCCTCCTTTATCGCGGAGGATATATTCTAGAATCACCAGTGATAGTATGATAGTAAAAAATTGATTTAAAATAAAAAGTCATTGTTATTAATATATAAGAAACACCCGTAATAAATGAAAATCCGCGAAATGGGAACACCACATTTATTTTAATAATTAAGCACTACTTTAAATCTTTATAAACTCAATACACACACACCTTATACACTACATAATTCTTTTCAATTCCTTAATATCTTTTCACACACTGTTTTATACATATACTATACATCTTTCTTTGAAAATTTCGTCTTAAATATTCATATATATATACTAAAAACGTATCAGATATTTAGACCTAGATATTTCATTTAAAATTTTGATATAAATACACAGCAAAAATTTGCAATAAACGAAACGCGAAATAGCGAGGTATTGCTGTATACATTTATATTGTCATACCCTCAAGAAGATTATTAGAGCGAACAGCTTTTAAATAATTAATCTCACGTCGGATTGATTCACCCATAATTTCATTGTGTCGAAGCACGTTTAGAAATGCAATATAACGTAATTCTAACGCCAGGGGTTAAACAATATGGATTTTGTGCGACAAGTACACTGTTATATACGGCGTATGCATCGTAAGATTAGACGTTTCATAACCCTGTACTTATATATGTGTGTACCAGAAATACTTGAATATGGTACAGACGTACCATATGTATGTATATATATATATATACGATTCACAAATCAAATATTCATGGTACGGTCGATTGCCAATAAATATATTATCCACGTGCCCGTCTATTCAATGCAACCGAATCGATACAAAACTCGAGATGCTTATTAAAAATATTTTCCGCTGAAATTCACCGGGAAAATTGACGTGTGTTTTCATATATATATATATATAGATATATGTATTTTTCATTTCGTTCCCTTTTTACATTATCGCAGAATATATTTTAAGCGTTTTTCTGGATCTTGAAAATCGTTTCTTTTGTGTGTGTCGTTTGATATATTCGTTGCGTTCGTCATAAGAATTGATTATTCAAATTTAATGTATCGCATATATTTCGCGATCGTAAATATGTTTATTTTTTTTTTTACTTCATTGTATTTTATTTATTCGATCTTATCTATGTTTTAATGGTAAGCGTTGATAGCATGTGAATAGGATAGAAATCGTATAAATATCCAGTCAAATATTTAAATTTAAGCTTTTTGTACGTTCAATAAAATATATATATATATATATATATATATATATATATATATATATATATCTATATACATGCATATGAAAATATAAATATATTAAATTTGTCGCAAATTATATATGAATAATGTATAATGGTAATAAATCAAGTTCGTTGTTTTAATATGGGGAAAAATGACATTTTCTCAAGATAAATTGATTGGGTAATTAGACTTATAAAAGAGCTCTTAGTCTTTTAAAATAAAAAAGATAGAAAGGTACATATAAATGAACTTTTTCACTATACAATCAAAATGTTTAATAATTACTAATATTCTATAATATAACATTTAAACTTTTTATAATAAAAATATGAAATAAATATTTATTTTACAATATGAAGATTTATTAAATGAATAGTACATTAAATTTTTTTTCTTCTTCAAAAATATCATTATATTTATGAAAGCCTATTAACATAATTTTGAATAAATTCCATCATATTATATAGGTATATTAAAAAAATTTAATAATTTAATTCACTAATTAAAACAATTTCTGAAAAATACATATCGTTTACGATTTTCAGATTCATAATGCTAATTTTCACATTTATCGATCCATTACAATTAATTTCATTAATACAAAAACATAGCAAAAAAAACATAATGGAAACATATAATTAAAACAGATCAATATTTTACATACCAAAAAACATTAATTTAACAACAACAAAAAAAAAACAGATCGCATTATTTATATGACGATTACGACTATTGAACGCGGCTTTCACTCTAATTGGCCTTTTATATATCCTTTTTTATAAAGGTACCGGTTAAAAAAAAAACTTGTAAATTAAAAAGAAAATATTTCATATTTATATATACATGTTAAACACGCACGATTCATATAGAAAAAAAATATATAATCAAATTTATAACACTAAAAACTATAAACGGACAATAAAAACGACACGTAAGAACTTCGCAGGGAAAAACGAAAAACGTGAAAACCTTCGTTGAAAAACGATATATAAATAAATATATATATATATATATAAAATATGCGTAATACGTATACTTTTCTTCGTGAAAATCGCGAGCGTATTTTTATTTATTTGTTTATTTATTTCGATATGGCATACGATGCGTAAAATATCAGCTCATTTCGCTCGTCATAAAAATAAATAAAATTTTACGTTATTTTGCGCGAACGTTTGTTTCGTTCGAAAGAGCGTCTTTCTATCCTTCGAGCTTTCGTTGTCTTTCTTTTTTTCTTCCTCTTCTTCCTTCCGGCGCCGTTTCTTTCGGCGCTTTTCCTTTTTTTTTCTTTTACTATAAAAAAAGTGCAATTTTATCGAGATAAGGTTGTGTATCATTTAATTTCGCGCATACGTTCGCTCTTATTTTATATTTTATACTGCCTATTGTGAATATTTTATAATACCATACGCGATATAAAAAAAGGGAGGAAAATTCGCAATGAATATCCTTTATACTTTAGAAACAAACGTGCGTTTCTATTTATATTACAGTGGCGGATATTTAACTATTTTTTTTTTCAAATATTATTATAATTGATTTAACAAAATATTTTTTTTAATAAATTAAAATAATTAAAATTTGAACCAATTACAGATTGAATAATTGTACTGCTAGATTTGAACCTCATTACGAGTTTAATAATTAAACTATTCAATTTGAACTTTTGTCTAAAATAAATATTATTTCTCTACTGAAAATTATCATTTACATTAATTAGTTTTCGTAAAATTAAATTTGAGTTAACAATCCAACCTCGCGTTGTTTATTTAGTAATGAAACAATCTTAATTACAACAAAAATATCTTTATTTTGATTTTACTAAAATTTTAGTATTTACTATATATTTAAAAAATAATACATCTTTTAGTCGTAAAATTGTTTATAGAATGCAATTACATATCAACATTAATAAAATAAAAATAAATATTTATGTAATAAATCAAGTATTTCTTGAAAATAAATAAATAAACCTTTACACTCGAGACTTTTTGGAACGCCATTGGTGAATTTATGGTTTTATAAATTATAGTTTTTATTTTTTAACATTTTGTATACTTCTGTTCTGATGTTCGCCACAATTTCATAAATTTTCTTAAAAAACAGTATATTGAGGTATAATAATCTACACAATCGTTTTTTCATTTCATGTTTATAGATATTAAAAAATTTAACATTATAATCTTTCCGGAAAATTTTTCAAATTTAAATCTAAACAAATTCCAAAGTTTCAATACAGAAAATGCAGTTCAGTTTTTGATTTCGTTGTTGTGGACTAATTAAAAATAAGAAAATCTTATTTCTATTTAAATGAGTGTCATTTTACACATTATAATATTATATAAAAAGTATATTGAAAAGAGTTTATAACTCTATATCTATATTTTATATATGATATATAAAATTATTCTTTAAAAATATTAAAACAATACTATATTTTTATAATATAAGAAGTAGAAAAATAAATATCTTATTTTATTTAATATTTTTATTATAATTATAACATTTAATTTGAAATAAAATATAAAAACAATATATATATATATATATATATATATATATATATATATATCATCATTTATTATAATATACTAAATAATTTAAATTTTATAAGATACGTGCAAAATCATTTGTTTTTTAGTATATATTAAAATATATACTTTTTTTTCGCCTATTCAACGTAAGGCTTTTGTTGATTGTTTTTCATCGTACGCCTCTGCAACAAACACATGCACGTGACATCTTACGTATGTACATCACGAGAAAAAAAAAAAAGAAAAATGTATATAACCACGAAAAGAGGAAGGACACGGGAACAAAAATAAAAAAAAAAAAGACCCGTAAGTTTTTATGTACAATGTGAGGAATTGTACGCTTCTGTCGGGTTCCTGCGACAAAGGGAAGAAGAAAAAAAAAATAGTAGAAGGAAGGCAAATGTGTAATATTGTTGAGGGTTTTTAATTCAAAGAGAAACTTTTATGCGCGGATGAATGGAGAAGACTGCTTTTACCACCCTTAACCGACGACCCCTAGCATTATTTGTGTACGATAGAGATGTTAATGTACCACCGTGTATATATATTTATCTATATATATATATATATATATATATATATATATATATATATATATACCATATATATGTATTTATATAACGGTATTGTTGTCAATGTTCAGTGAATGTGGTGGATGGAGAAATATTGACCATCACTAAGGTCTCTCGATTACATATGGGAGCATATTTGTGCATCGCTTCCAATGGTGTACCACCATCTATCAGCAAACGTGTCATGCTCATGGTTCAATGTAAGTACATACATATTTGTATATATTATATTCCCTATATACTATATCACGCTATTTCTCAAACTTTTCTAAAAATAATATACCATATACAACATTAATTTTATAAATCATATAATATTTAATTAATAATTCAGCTCTAGTTCAATTTCTAAAATGTCAAATACAAATAAATAGAAAAAAAAATAAAATTTTCTTATTTATAAATTCGTTTTATTTTATAGTTTTTATAAAAGACTATTCTTTTCTTTATTTAATAAAATAAAATAAATGTTTTATTTCATTAATATTTAAATATTTATCTAGATATTTTATTTTATTTTTTTACTATATAATATACATAAGAAAAATAAAATTAATTTATCTTTTGCTGAAATTAAAAAAAATATATTTAAGATTGTAATTTAATTAGGTCATTGAAATAAATCTTTATATATAATATAAATGTGTTCGCGTTATTATATCGCTTCATAAATTACATTATATAGCAAAAATAAGCATTTTCAAGGATTATACGAAAAAAATAAATAAATGCCAGATATGCCATCTTTAAATGAAATATATATTTTTCCATTTTATTTATAGTTCCGCCAATGTTGTCCATACCAAATCAACTGGAAGGAGCTTACTTGGGACAAGATGTGTCACTGGAATGTCACACTGAAGCTTATCCAATGTCTATCAACTATTGGACCACGGAAAGAGGAGATATGATACTTTCAGGTAAAATATCTTTCATATATATATATAAATATATATATATACACCATATATAAAAATAACCCCCTCGTGTACATAAGCTCAACTACAGTAACGATCGCTGCACGACCTTAACCACCCGCATAGCGCACTAGCGTTCTCACCCTGTATAAATCGCAAAAAACACATACACGTGAAAAGAGGGCACGAGCACCTGAAAAAAAAAGTCACCGTTCATTCTAGTTTAACTTGCATGAAACAAAAGCGATTAATATTTCATTTGTAGAAATGGAACCAACAGGTGACAAGTACGAGGCAGTATCCATGGACAGCGGTTACAATCGATACATGATGCTGAAAATCAGGAACGTTTCAGCAAGGGACTTCGGCTCTTACAAGTGCGTCGCCAAGAATTCATTAGGAGAGACAGACGGTCTTATTAGATTAGATGGTAATTATAATCTACATCAGACCTTCAATATAATAAAAAAAACATTTTATATTTATTTTTTGATAATATTTTCATAGAAATTCCTGCTCGATCTACGACGACAACGGCGGCTCCGTTTTTCCCTAGCATCATGATTCCAGCTAGAAAACTCGGTGAGACAAACTTTAAATAAATTATAAATTTTATAATTCATTCGCAAAAATACTCCGAAATGTTCTGTGTGAATTTTTATTAAAAATTATTCATTTGTCCCTTAAGTTTTTATACGGCGTTTAATTTACGATAAATTATTCATACTAAGTATCGAAAAGTTTACGAGCCCTTCAAAAAAATATTAAAAAAAGACGAATCCTGTTTATTTTAATACGGGCACGATCGTTAAATGTTTATTTCAATTTGTAACAAACTATCGATTTTTAAATCAAGAACCGCCCCCTTCAAAATTTATTAACTGCTCTACCCTTAAAAGCGCTATACGGTCATTAACGCTCTTTTTTCAAGTATTAAAAGCGCTCAACGTTTATAAATATAAAATTTATTATTCGTCGTCAAACTTAATTATTTTTTTATAAAAAAAATATATATTTTCATAAATACAACTATATATAAAAATGATGTATTTAGTATTGATTACTTTAATGTGTCGTACCTATGAAAACTTAACGATTACACTCTCTCGTTTAAAATGCAGCTTATCACGGTTCAAATCTCGTGATATCACGTGCAAAACTTTCAAAGGTATCTATGGAACCGTGAATAACATCTGAATGTTTGACGTATGAAATCGTATTTATATACATATGTTTTTCTCTTGATATTTAAATATTTTTCTTGAGAAGAATATTTTTTTATATTTTAAATATTAAATACAATTGTTGTTACAGAAAAAAATCGAAAAAAGACGAAGAAACAGAAATTCGCTCAGAATAAAATGATGAACGATTATGACGAACAAGACTGGAAAGATTCTGGTAAATGAACGAGATTTTCCCCTATTTTTGCTATTCTCGTTTTTATTCCAGCTCTTTTTTTTTCTATTATTTTCCTTTGAACGGTTGCACTTTCTTATACGGTTTCTATTCGTTGAATAGAAAAATACATATTTTTTTCGTCATCTTCCCGTGCCCCGTTCGGTTTCTTCCCACTAGATAGACTTGTTCCACTCATTTATTTATTTTTTCTTTTCTTTTTTTTTTTAGGGGTACCGAACCTCGATCCTTTTTCCTTTTCATCATTATTCTTTATCACTAGTTCACACGGTACGAGCTGATCCTCGCAAACTGCACCTCCTTTTGTTTCCAATCGTAGTCCCATCGTGTCTTCTTTTCACTACCAAGTTCCCTTTTTATACACGGTCAATTTAGTCCGGCAAGTTTTTGCTACGCTTTCTACTTACTGCCCCCCCACCCCCTCCTCCCTCACTCCCTACCAAAGCCAAGATTTATACTCTTTTTTCCCTCGTCTTTTGTTTGTACACTCCAAATCTGGAAGATTGGTACAGTTTCGTCTAAAGTTTTCGTAAATTCTTGTTTTTATCATTTTTTATCTACCCTATTTTTTTCTGTTTTGGGACGAATTGAAATAAAAGCATCGTGTATTTCTTGCCTCATTTACTCTGCGAGCCTTTTCTCTTTTCCTTTTTTTCCATTTTTTTTTTTTTTTTTGGTTCATTATAAGTAATTTTCGTTTCCTCATTTAACTTTTTCCATGTTTTCAGACTACGAATACATTTCTGCGAGACCTCCACCATCTGCTTTGAGTTCAAGTTATTCAATTTACACCAACGTCAATCTTACTGTCATAATTTCAATATTGAACTTGCTCGTCAATTTTTCATCTGTATTTCAAAGGTATAAACGGTGAGGAATGTTGAAAAGAAACTATCGCACCATTCGAGGAAGCCAACACAATAATAACGAAACAATAAAAGAATATTAATTTTTCTATATTATAAAATATATTTAAACATTATAATGAAAAAAAATATATAAATCAATTGAATATATAAATTGAAGTAAGCTGAAATTTGTAAATATCCGACTTATGTTATTTTTAGGTCAATGTTCCTTCTTTGTGCGAGGCATATTTATATTTTTTAGAAATTGACTAGAAATAATTGTAATCATAATGATGATAACATTCAATACGAATAATCAAAAATAAAATGAAAATCAAACTTGTGATATTTTTATACTCGTTTCGTTTGTATATTTACTTGTTACGTAGTCAAGTGAATTACGAAAGAATATTAACATGATAAATGATGTTTAGTATATATATATATAAATAAATTAAATTATATTATATTATGTATTATATTTAAGTAAAAATATAATAGAAAAAAATGATTGGAGTTGAATGCGAGACGAAATTATCATCTTATGAAATATTGGCTGTAAAATTATTAAATGTATGCTTGAAATCAAACGCATTGTATGGTATTTCTGTTTCAGAAAGCTTTCCAAAAATATACTAAATCGATATATTATTCGTCTCAAAATTTATTATTTTTTATTTTATAAATTATATTGAATTTAATTACACGTCGAACATATACATATTTATATATTATCATATTTGATTGGTTAATAATAAAATCAATTAACTATAAAACTGAGAATTCAAGAAACAATATTGCTTAAATTTTATTTAATCAATTCATGAATCAAAAATTAATATCAAAATTTGGAAATAATAATAAACATAAAAAAACTCTTCAAGTATAGTAAAAATCTTTGGTTTCTAGAAGATTTACTTATTTTCAAAGGAAAACATATCCCGTTTTTTAATAAAAGCTTGGTAAAATGTTTATACAAATAATATCTCATCTATTTATATTTAAAATAAAATAGAAAGCTATCCAAATCATATCTAACTCTTAAAAAGAATAATCATCATCATTTCTCAATATATCAAAAAAAAAAATATATATATATATTAATTTTAAATATTAAAGTGATTATTAACCAAATTCTCTTCATATCATACTTTCATGCATTTGAATTTTTATATTAATCTATCAAATTTTAATTTATACATATTTTTCATCGTCAATAGGAAGTTAATTTTAAAAGTTTTATATTAATTGATTATTCATATAAAAAAACCATCTAAGCATTTTAGAAAAAGCAATTATATATCAGAGCTTTGAGTAAAAAATATTTCAAAAGTTGGAGTTTACTATAAAAATCCCAAGCTCTCGAAAACTATAATACTAATTATTCATTTTATATGTAAAACTCACATTCTACATTTTTACAATTCATCATTATATAATAAAAATTAAAATGCATGTAAATAAAAAGATATATTAATTTTATATAATTTAACAATATATTATATTATTTTTCCGTAGTATTTGTTGTCAAACACACTACTAAAATGTATAATTTAATTTTATTATATTTATTGTAAATAATATAAATGTTAAATTGCCTATATTATATACATACATTACAATATAGAAATGTACATGTTTTTGTAAAGTGAAAAAAAAAGTGGACGAAAGAAATGTTTATGTTGAATCAATAAATTATAAAAATGAGCATTTTAATCATTTATTTGTGTTAAAATACTTCGTTTTATAAGTTTCTTTTATCGAAAGATTTTCAAAACCCAGTTTTGCGAGTCACGCATGTCGTTTTTCATATTTTTCCCTATTGTATTATTTATGATTTCATTTATACTTTAAAAATTACAATGACGGCTTCAAAAAATATTAATCTATTTAAAAATTCATTAGCGTGTTTATATAATACAAATCATTATAAAAAAAAAATATAGAAAACATTACGTATATTTGATATATTAAAAGCAGTGCATAAATTTTCTAAAACGTAATGTTAAATATTTTTTTTAACATTATAAACAAATATGTCATTTTTATACACATATTACACTCTAAATATTTTGACATTTTGTTTTATTTAGATTTTTCCGTTGTGTTTCAATTTACATATTATATATAAATCTGATATTAAAAAAATATTTTAATAAGAATATAAATAATGTTTTAAATACATCTCAAAAAATAAATCCAATTGCTTTAATTTGAAAGAGAAAATCTAATTATTTTAAATCATTCTCAGTATTATAAATATTAATGTAAATTACGTATTTAAAAATGAAAATATCGTATAAAATAAAAAGCGATTGCGAAGAATTAAAATTTGTTATTAATAAAAATTTAATTAAAAAAATATTGATATATTAAATTTTTGCAAAAAGTGAAAGCTTAAAAGCAAAGGTCAAAATAAAACCGCGTTTTATTATAAATCTTCATCATAAAAATCAAAATAAATATTCATATTGAGAAAATATGTTTAAACAAGAAATAGATGAAAATATTTTTATTGTCGAAAAAGGATGTTATATAGTATAAGTATATAATATAAGGATATAAATCGAATATTACTTGCTTATGGGCTCTATTCCGTTTAGCGTAAATGTGTTTGTGCAAGAGTTCTTTTTATTCATTGAAATAAACGATGTCAAACGAGAAGAATGAGTAAGTTTGGTCAAATCGAGTTGAAAAATAGGATCTCGGCGTCGACAAAAGAAATCCCTTTAGTGCCAAACATTTAGTACACACACTCGACATTATCCTGCCGAAATCCCGTAAGTCGCAATATAATAAGGAAAAAGGTAAAGGAACTAAGAGAAAAATACCAAAAAAAAAAAAAAGAAATAAGATGGAGGAGGAAAAAAAAAGAGAAAAACAAGAATTCACTGCGGATTACAGTTAAACTATTTATAACCGTTTGCCGATTCAGCACGAATAACACGGCTACGTTTAGGTTAGGTTAAGTTAGGTGTAGCGTTTTCGCGAGCACTTACACTTCATAGATTAGAATTAAATAAATATTTATTGTTATCATCCGGACGGTATAAATTATCCGAGGCCATTTTAATCCCACTACAAATAACAAGGGGGTGGATCATAAATAAAATAAACCGAATTCGGGACGGAGTTAATCTCGTAGTTGCGGCCTGCGGCCGAAATAAATTTCCTTCTTAGGTTTTACTGGGAGGGTGGGGGGGGGGCAAAGAACCGAGGGGGAAGGACCCGGAGCCTTACCTTTAAGGTTTCTCCACGGGCTCGGACCTCGAGGCGTCGTTTTATTGAGCCACTTTTGACCGAACATTATAGTCCGGATGGGTAGTTCGAACTTTTCACTCCACCTCTATATGCTTTTTTTTTTTTGTTCGCTCTCCGCAACTCTTTCAAGGAATAGAATCTGTATTGGAGAAAAATAAACTCCATTTTATACGTGTTATTACACGAATGTATACGACTATTAATCATCATAAAACGTTCTTTTCGATTTTTTTTTCAGAAAAAAAAATATTCTTTTGATCTTCACTATAATACGTTATAATAATAATACATTTTACTAAACTTTATAAATAACAAATTATTAATATTTAAATCAAAAAATAATTTTAACCACATTGTTTTTTTTTATATATATATTATATTAACATAATAATAAAAAATAAAACGGAATTATACAGTACGCCAAGAATTCGTGTGTTCATAATTAAGATAAGCTTAATCATACTATGAAATATGAAAAAACAATATTTAACGAGAAAAACGCAATAATATATTATTATTCTAAAATACATTACATAATAATTCATCCTGATGATTAATGACCATTGCGTGTAAGTAGTGAGAGAGAAAAAAATATATATTTTATATTAGCGTGTTCATACGCGTATTTGCACGTACATTACGGAAGTAATTTTTATAAATAATGCAATATATAATAATAATGATCCATTGTTTTCTGGATAACAAACATAGCCTCATATGTCGAGTTACTCGATTTTCTCATTTTATCGAGAAAAACCTAGTATTTATCATCGTTATTTATTTTATTTAAGAATTTAAGCAATATCTTAATACCAATATACGAAAAAAATATTATTATAATAAATTAATATGATTTTTTATAAATATAAATATAATAGGTTATTAAAAAATCATAGCTAGAATGAGAAGTTTAATATTAGATATATATACTGACAGAGTTATATTTACAACGCGGTTAATTTAACTAACTTGAACCTAAGTTTATTGACATAATGTGATACCTGCGGTGACAACACACATGTTTTCCTATTTACTTGTGGTCGTAGACTTAAGTTTGTAATGTTTGTGTATTATTTTTCAATTTCAATTGATTTATAAACATGTTTTAATACAAATATATTTCGTTAGAAAAATTTTAGAATTTAGCTTTTTATACTCTTTATATATATGCTTTTTTATATTCTTTAATTTTTAAGTAACAAGTATACATATTTTATTTTAATAAATACCGATATATTTCATTGTATATAAATTCGTCATCAGATCTTGTAATGTATTTTTGAATTAATTTATACATTGCAGTATTAAATGAATTTAATGGATAACATTAGACCTTTAGATTCATAATATAGATTATTTTAAACATTACTTTTTTTAGTACTATTAAAGTTTTTATTCTTAAACAGATTTTTCCTTTTGTATGTTTTTAGATAGATCTCCGTCATTAAATTCATTAAAAACTAACTTTAAAGAAAAGAACTAGATAAAGTCTTTATAACGAAAATTTATAAATAAAAAGAATTTTAAAATAATAAAACTGTTATATAAGGCAGTCGCGTATAATCTAAAGATTTCAAATACAATATAATATAAGAAATATATGTTAAATCATTAGAAATACGCTTTTTATTATATATTTAATAAATATAATATATATATATATATATATATATATATAATCACTTTGAAAATCGAAGCAAAATTGCATCGTAAATGCTGAAATATTTTACATGAAAACATATAGTAATAAGTTAAACTTCAGTATGATAAAAATCTATATTTTGATTTGTAATGATCATTTAAGAATAAATTATAAAAATAAAGTAGCATTAGATAAAAAAAAATAGTACACCTCCACTAACCACCTATGCTAGCATTTTATATATAACTATATAAAATGTATATATATCATCATATATCAAACAGATTGAAAACTAGGAAGAGAATTTTAAAATTCAAACTACATTTCTATTCTAGAAACTGAATTTCTCGCTGAACATACACCCTTCAAACCTTCGACCTCCGAAACACACACACACTATAATATATGTATATATCGAAAATCACGGCATGAAAATCGTCAAAACAGTCGTATTATACAGGTGATACGCATTACATCAATCCGCCGCTTATTGTGTTTGGCAGTCACGATTTCAATTCGGAAACTTTGACAGCCTGTACACCTAGGAGCCGACATCGGGGCTGGCAATACACAAGACGTGGCAAAAAGCAGTCCACGGGACCGTACGCCTCTGAATAATTTATATCGGCCCGTGACATTCAAATAAATGCCTCAATCCCGCGAAATCGAAACGCAAGTTTGTTTTATTTGCATAAAAAGCATTTTCAAGCACCAATGCGCCTCAATATCGCAGGCCACGCACGTCGTCTTTTGCCATCGACGACTTCTTATTTCTTATATATATATATATATATATATATATATATATATATATATATATATATATATATATATATATATATACATATATATATATAAAAATATATATATGTATATTCGATTTCGTCTTTACATATTTCACCCTGTATATATTACTATTCTATTGCATTAGATTGCATTTCTTATATGTTATGCATGAAAACGAACGGGAGTTTTATACGAAACTCGTGCATGGGAAGCTTTTCACGCCGATGTTGAACCAAACAAAATATAATTTATTTTTACTTATATGTATATATATATATATATATATATATATATTCACAATATAATCATTTATATTTTGTTAAATCTGATATATTTTGCTTATTAATATTATGATAATTTTCATCGAAATACGTTTAATATTATTGCCGATGGCAAATATTATTTCATAGAAAACGTTATTAAGCAACTTTATAACTGTAATATATATTATATTAACAACGATTCCATTATAGAATATATATATATATATATATATATATATATATATATATATATATATATATTAATATTTTATTGACATAACGTTAATTTAACAAAACAATAATGTAAATTATATTTTAATTTAAATTTTAATTAAATAATATATAAAATAAATTATTGATACATATGGTATATGTATATATTATGCGAATCAATCGACTTTCAACAATTTTTTTTTCTATCGGTACAAATAGGATTTGAAAACGGGACGATTTATCTTTTTCTTCCCCCTTTTTTATGTCGTTCTAGCGTGATATTTTTAAAATGAGGGTAGAAAAGGTGCAATTTCGCTTTTTTGATGTTTTTGAAATGCATTCTTTTCCCCCTGCCTTTTTTAAAATTAATAAATCTGAATATTTTATATTTTACAATTCATTTAATATATATATTAAATGTGAATAAAATATTTTTTTTAATATAATGAAATTGTTCCATATTGTAAATATATTGCTTTTAATTATTAATTTAATAAAATATTTTCATATATTTTATCGTTTTGTAGTCGAAAAATGCAATTTTGTCACCACTTGAATTAATTTGAAAACCCGATGAGCGACTATTACTATTTATATTAATTTCTTTGTAACAAATTTTACACCTTTTTTATATAATATTATGATACTTTTTTTTAATCAAGATGAGATTTTCTGATTTTAAATTAATCCGGAACTACGTAAAAACAAATCAAATTGCATTTTCGACATTTAAACTTTGAAACTTTTTTAATTCAAACTTGACAATCTTCCCATAAGGATTAATGAAGTTAAAATTTTTAATCCTCATAAACAAGGAATGATAAAATGATTGTGTAAATTACAATATATCAATATATTTTTTTTAAATTTCTGAAATGATGACAAAAACTATTTTTTTTAATATTATAATTTTTTTTAATAAATTCATATATACTATATAAAACCAATAAACAGTAGATATATATAAAAATGTTAAAATATAAAAGATTTATACATTAATTTGTATATATAATAGTTTTAAGTTAGGAGTAAAAAAAAAATGCTAAAACAGCTGCGAAATGTCTCGAGTGCAAAAATATATATGGATGACACAAAAATTTGCGAAGTGTCAAAAACAATATATAACTTGAAAATGCTATTTCAATCGGTAAATATTATTTATAAAAATATATCGTAGACGCTGAAAACAATATATATATATATATATATATATATCATATTATAGTTTTGAAAGAGAAAAGAGGAAAAAAATGTAAAAGAAACAAAAAAAACTTGTATGTTTTCGAGGATGCGTAGACGAGAAGCGAAATCGCTACGGCGTAGAGGCGAAGAATCCGAACAATGAGGTCGCATTTCTTTGCCGTTCATGTTTATGACGTTACAGGTTTTGAACACGGAATATCTTTTGTTAAAAGGGACGCCCTTATGTGCGTGACCTACGGTCTTGTGTGTTTAGTTTGCTGAAAAATTTCACGTGTTTTTCTTTACGTCGTTTTTTTTTTGTTTTGTTTTATTTTATTTTATTTTACTATTTTTCTACGACGGTCGACTCTTCTTTTTCGCTTTTCATTTTATTTTATTTTTTCGACGGCTCCGCGTAAACTCGAAGGCTTCACTTTTGACGAGGAATTTTTCATTTGGGACTCGCGTTCAAGTTTTCGGTGTTTTTCTTTATTTTTTATTTTTTTTTTTTGTTCGTATTCAAACATCGACTTTGGCGATGACTTTTCAATGCTATTTGCGAAATTTTCGTTTCGGCGTTTGAGGTCGAAACTCGCGCATAATACGAATCGCGTATTATATGACCCGTTATTATTGCGTACGTTTAGTGGTTTCCACATGGAAAACCCTCCGTATGCGAAATATTAGATTTCATATAAAATATTAACGGATTTATTTTTAATTTTCATGAAAAATAATTTAATTTTCTATATATTTTCTTGAAATTATTCGATTATTATACTACTATATATAAAATCATTAATATCAAATTATTATATTTTTATCACTATAATAGAAATGATAATTTTATACATAATATATTTATATATATAAAATTTTACAATAAAAATAAAAGGGATTTTTAAAAACAATATCTCATTAATTTCATTTTAAATATCTATTTATATTATTTATTTTCTAAGAATATACCTGATATTTATAATTATAACTAGAAATTATTAATATTACATAAATATTTTAAACCTGTAATAAAGAACATATTATTTTTGAAAATATAAATATAAAACGGTCAATATTATAATATCTTATTACATTATAAATTGTTATTTTTATAATTATAATGTAATTTAAATAACAGTAAAGAATATATTTGAAATATATTAGTACAAAAATAATGGTCATTATTAACAGAAATTTTAAAAAATACACAACTCTAATTCAAAATAAGATTTCCAACAGAAATCGTCTGAAAAAAATCGCTCTCGCACAATTTAATCCGAGCATATATTTGCAATCGCAAAAATCAAAACAACACGAGCCGAAAAAAAAATAAAATAAAGTAAAAAAACAAACGTAAAGCAACCGGGTCATTTTAAAATAAAATATTTGCCCAGAAAAAAAAATCAATAATTCGCAGTATATTTTCGTATGGAAGTGGAAATATGGGGCACGACTGTGTGTAATGATTTCGATATTCGTTCCGAGCAGTTTTACCCATTATGCAAAACGATCGTTTCCTGCAAAACCAGGTATTCGCGTTTCGGTGTGCCATATATTAAAACAAATGGAGGAAAACGGCATAATTCAGTGGAAAATCTTTTCTGTTTGAACAGAATGCACGAGAAGAAGAGAAAAAAATAATAATAGTACGTATAACCTTGCACGAAAGAAAAAGACTGGCGGATGTAAAAAAACATTTGATGCAAATAATAATAATAAAAATATATAGTAAAATATATTTGACACGGTTCGCATGGTTTATTATTGTGATTTCACGGTTACTACGGTTAGTTCTATTATTTGTCTTAAGGAAAATCAGTTCGTATATGCATAAAGCGCGAGTCAGCTGAAATATTTGTGGGACACCGAAGTCCATGAAGAAATTTATCTGGGTTCATTACGCCCCTTCGTAGGCCTATTCTTGTCTTCTATTATTATTTTATAGATGATAAATTTCTTAAAAAATAAATTAAATTTATAAATATATGATTTTACATCAAATTTTAATTTATTTCATAAATATTGATTATTTTATCTAATGTTAATACAATTATGTATACTTAGTAATAGTAACATTGATTATATTTTAATATTTTTTGATATCAATTTAATTGATATTTCATATATACCATATATATAAAATTGAACAATTTTTTAAAAACAAATATATACATAGATAAATAAAAATTATATACTATTGCAATATATTATTATGTTTTTGTATTATTTAACATATCAAATAAAAGTGTTGATTAAAAACATATTTTCGATTCCATAAAAGCAAAAACTGAAATCGATAGATGTAGCAAAATTAGGCTAATGCATATATGAAAAAAAAAATTTACATCTCATCGTTGAAAATGTACGAAAAACTATTTTAAAATGTACAATTTAACCGTCATAATCGATATGAAGTATCGTTCAAGTATCATCACTATATAAGTGTAATAAAAGATATCGAATAGAAATGATTTGGCAACGAATACGATAACAAAATTCAAATGGTTGATGAAATAAAATGTAAATAGCAAAAAAAAAAAATATATGTATACCGGGTGCATTTACATGGTATATTTAGGATGAGATGCAATTTGAACCTGTGGACCACGTAGTAAACGGAACTGGGAAGGAAAATGTGCTTGTGAGGACGATTTCCTTGGGTCCCCGGGTCCTTTTTCTGCTGATACGTGAATAAGTGGACCCACCCACGTAGAATCTATTTTCCATTGTGACGCACCCGTAATATGGTTACCCGTGGACCCGCTGAAATAACAATGTACTTATTTTCACTCCATCATACAGAGTGGCACACGAACTTGCCACAAGAAAAGAAAAGAAGAAGAAGAAAAAGAAAAAAAAAGAAAGAAACGATTCGCATTCTCCACCCCCCCCCCTCTCGCCTCGTTCTCCGATCGGTCCCTTTTCGACGTAGGAAAAGCCGTGGAAATCAGGATTTTCCTTTATCCGCCGCAAGGAAAGTCGATTAGCCAGTAATTAGTATATAAAGCAAAACTGCCAATACCTAAATCCATGCGAATCTCAATAAATAAAATGATTTATTTCAACAAGGTATTATATTTTTCCCTTCGTATCTTATTTACGATATACAATAATAACATATATTTATGATTTATGATATTTCATAAAAATTCTAAATATTAATTTTATCTATTTTCAACAACTCATTTTATATATTATATATTTAAATTGAGATAAAAATACATTTGTGACAACCAATTATATTTCACATTTTATATATCTCGATATGTTTCCTATTTTAATACATATAAAACTATAAAAAAATTGTAATATAATAGCGAAAAGTATATACAATTTTCTCAAAGTATATTGTGAAAAGAAATTTAGATTATATAATGCTAGTTTACAAAGTAGTTACAAACTATGGTATTTTACAATACACGTCACAAATAATAACACGAAATCCAAAAATAAATATAAGAAACCAATCGCTAAAAGCGAATCCATAGCGGTATAAAAATACAACTATAAAATCAATAGTTATAAAACTTTGGGTTCCCAAAGCTCAGGTTTTACGCGAATTATATAGTGGTATACTAAAAAAGGCGCTTTATTAGCCATATTTTCAAGTGTATATTTATCATCTAAAATAAGAACGACGTACCGCACCGAAAAGGCGGTAAAAGATTTTAATTTTAATACAAATTATAAATAAATGAAATCGAGAAAATTTAAAATCGACATCTATTTAATGTTTCATATTGTATATAATGTATATAATAGAGCATTGAGAGTAGAATTTAAATATAAATTATTCATTTACGGTTAGAATTAAAAAAAAATATATATAAAAAGACATCTCATAAGCAATTCATGCGGCAGTAAAGAAGAAAAACGATTAAATTTAATCCTCGTTCTTCTAAGTAACGATAATAGAACTCGACGCAATAATTAATCAAGCCTTAAATGACAAGAATGAGGTCTAATTCGCTTGGATCGCAGAACAAATCTGTTACATTCGCACACACATATATACACATACATGTATATATAAATACGTATACGAATTGTTATAAATAAACGTATATATATATATATATATATATATATATATATATATATATATATATATATATATATATATATATATATATATAGTTAAATTATGTAGTCAAAGTAGAACCGTCGAAGCCTTAGCGAATAACGCGTATGTTTATTTATTAACGCATCGAGTTAACGGTTCGTAACTAGCACAAGCAGATTTGCAATGTCATGAATATGAGATCGAATCGAATTTCACACGTGAAATACTAGCGATCACAATATCCGACCGTGTTCTGTTTAATATGATCGTTTATGTTGGCCGTCTGTATGGTGTGAACTTTTATCGTAAACTAAATACTATCGATATACTTGAAAATTTCTTTTTAAACTAGCGAAATTCATGACGTTTCCGTTGATTAAATTATTTATATATTTTTTAATGTTGTCAATTGTGATTTTTATATTCAATTTTGTGTGGAATTATATGAAAGAAAATTTTTAAAAATAAATATAAAATGTAAATTTCCTAATTTTAATATTTAAATTTCACTTTTTATTTTAAATTTAAATAATTGTTACTAAATTTCATACTACTAATTAGTATTAAAAGTTTTTTTTATGTCATATATTGGTTGTTATTAAATTATTATGTTAATAATTTGCACATCTATTTCACTATTTCCTTTCAAAATATATTTTCAAATTATGATTTATCATAGTCAAAACTTATTTTAAACATGTGTACGTTATATAAAAATAATTGTTTATATATATTATATATATATATAAATGAGGTCAAAATTATACAATTTAAATTTTAAATAGAACCAATATTTTTTTTTAATATTAGTTTTAATTGTAATAAGTAATGACTCGTTTATTGCATTAGAGCAGAGAACAGACGATAAGATTTTATCAGTACACAATTAGCATGTAAAATATAATTACAATTAACCGACCGGTTTCGTTTTGTGAAAAGCCTGTTTGACACTTTCACACAAAAAGCACGCGATCAAAATTTCACATGCAAATTTATTACTACACATTTAACTAGACTGTTTATATTATATAAAAAAAAAAAAAAACACCTTCAATTTCAACTTCCGTTTCATAAAACGCACATTTTATTTATATGCATATTAATTAGATAAAAATTTATATAAAAGTGCATTTTTTCACATTGAATTTTCTTTTTCGCATAAAAAAAAAAACGCTATCGCACACCGAAATCTCGAACGGGACCGTTAAGGTCCACGAATTTGGACCTAACGCGGGTCTCGACCGAGCGCTATCACTATTTCGAGTGTCAATTTGCGAGTGTTATCAGCACAAAGGAAAATACATGTCGTATGGGTTAATGGTACAAATACGCGTGCAATGCGGTGGGTGGCTTGGAACACAAAGCAAAACCGCACCCCCAGCAACAATACTTTCGAAACACTTTAAATATATTTATGCGCGTTTCGATACCATCCTGCCTCAATTTTGATCTGCGAAACTGCAGGGACGGGCCGGAAATGTTGAAATTTTACATTTCAATAGGTCGTATGTTGAGTAAGGATTTTGAAATACATTTTTTTTTTAACAGAACGTCATATGATAATTAGGTCAACGATGATTATCATATAAAATTATTAATATAAGATAGTAATTATATTTATTTGAAATGATTAATTAATAAAAAGAATTGGTTACTTTATCTCATATAAAAATTGATCGATAAATGGAGTTATAATTAAAAAGGTTGAATATAGAACTAACGATACGATTCTCGTATATAAATAGATTAGAACAATATTGCTTATATATGATTTGTACTAGTTAAGTTCATAACTCGGAACTAAGTACATACTTGTGTATATACGAACATTTATATACACTTAATGGATATTTCTATGTGATATATTGGGTTTAATTTTAATAGAATAAAAAGTTAACGATATGTAAAATTGAAAAATAATAATAATAATGGTTGGGCGTAGAGCTGATGACTCAGTACTCTTATAATTCAAATTTGATTTAAAACATAACAATGTAATATTAAATTGTATGATTAGCTAGTTAATCATATTATTTATGAATAATTTATAATAAAATAATTTTGATTACTTTTTATGTTGATAGCGCCTAACTGTTAGCTATCAAATTGCGGTCTCAATAAAACAGGCTATTTTCATAATACAAATAAAAATATTTTTAACATTAATATTATAAATAATATTATGTATATAATAAAAATCTAAATAAAATCAATTTTAATCAAAAAAAAATCATACAGTATCCGCAAAAGAACACATCTTTATAGTTAAACCGGAAAATAGCAGTAAAAGATTAAGTGACATCGCGAACTAATAATCCTCAAACAGAGCAACTTTAGTACTGTTTCAATTCGGAATTAAGCGAAACTTCTCCACCGCAGAATCTCATTCGAAGATTTTATTATTCCATCTAAATTATGTCTATCATGCCCCCGGTTTCTTAGGGTGCACACACCTACAAAAAGGAAAATCCACCGTCGTCCTTCTAGCACAACTTAACCGTTACATTCAATAAAGGAAAATTCTTCGGTATTCGCCGAACCGGAGCGGAAAAAAAAACGCGTCCTTTCTCTCTTTTTTATTTTCATCTAGTCCCTTATCCGATCTCTCTTTTTTACGTTTATTTTTTTTATTCTATATTTTCGTTCTTTTTTTTTAACATTTTAGTGTCCTGCGCTTTTGCAGAGAGACACGCCATTTTTTAAGCGCCGTTAAAAATGCTACAAAGTTTTTATTGCCGCGACAACTTTGTCGGTTTCCAACACGGAGGAGAATCCCGAGAAATATTGGGCCGCATCTGAATTATTGAAATGTTCGAAGGTGGAAAGCCGCATTAAGAGTGGTAATTTCGACATCATTGTCTTCTTTATTTTTATTGCAACTTCTGCTGTTTTGTGTCCTTTATAAATCGAAATAATGCGAAGCATGCGAATTTATTTTGTATTTTAGCATTGCTAATTTCTTTATTAGCTTTTAAAACTTGAATATATTTATATTTAATCGATATATAAAACAAATTTATAATTTAAGCGTTATCGAATTTTTATTTTATAAAATAATTTGACATAAATTATTTTATAAAATATTATACTATTATTTTAAAAAAATGCGACTTTATTAAATTTATATTCACAATCAATAAATTATTTAAAATGGTTTTATAAAATCAGTGTTACAAAATATTACTCTTAATGTAAACTCTTTAGATAAATATAACTTGTTGCTGATTGTTTATCTAAGATAATATAACAATATAAAAAATTGTATTTTTTTACATCTTTTTAAATATTTAATTAATTACTTTCTGTTACGGAAATGTCAAAATGTCAAATGATCATTATAGTTAATATTTTTGATAATAAAAATATCGATTCTTTATGAAATGTGATATATTTGAGAGAAATTCACATTTTTCTATTAAAATTAAAAAATAATAATTTAAAATGTCAGACACACAATTACAGGATATGCCTATAATGGTTTAAAATGTAAATATAAAATTATCTCTATTATCTTTATTAAAATGTAATTGAATACAATATGAAGTGGTCTGATTGTTCTTTGATAGTTGAAGTGGTTTTTAGAATAGCGAATAATCCAATTAGAGAAACTTCAATGTATTGCAATTAAAACTTTCAATTCAAATATATATATTCAATTTTAAAAAATTCGCCTTTTTAACATGTAAACCGTATAAAAAAATCGATGTGAATAGATTAAGATTTTATTTCGAATACACCAAACGATGTCGAAAATCCATTCTTTTTCTAAAAAAAATAAAAATAAAAATAAAAATAGTGCCTTTTGTTTTCAAACCACTCCGATTCGGGTGTCGTGTTCCGATAATTTAAAAAGAAAAATATACGACAAGGAGGTGTAGATAGCAAACCCGCCAGGATTTTTATTTCTGTCCTTGCCTTTTTAGCTATTTTACCTTTAAGAGAGATTTAGTGTTTATTGCACCGCCAGATAGTATCTGCACCCGATCCCGAAAACGTTGCCCTGGAATCGAGCTTAAAAATAAATGTTTACCTGTTTGTTCTTCCTTTGTGCCGTTTTCACAGTTGATTTCTTAAAAGTTAGATTGATTAAGTAATCCTTTTTTCCGCTCCGCCTTTCCTCCGTACTCTTCGATTTTGTACTTTTCGGCTTACTTTCATCTACCATCCAAGTTGTGAAACGGTTCAAACCCCATGATAAACGCTCGAAAACTTACGTTTTTATCGATCTTTCTCTAAGCAAAATATATATATCTTTATATATATATATATATATATATATATATATATATATATATATATATATATATTTACGTTGCTTTGATAAATTTTAAATTAAAACTTTCCGCGGAATAATTTTGATTGATGACGCTTGCCGGATTCGTATCTGAAAATTGCCAATTTTCGATCAGTTTCTCTTTATACTCGTACGGGTATACATCAATAAATATATATATATATATATATATATATATATATATATATATATATATATATATATATATATATATATATATATATATATAGATATATATTAAATACACATCGATAAAAGTTTATATTTTCAATTCGTTTTAATTGAATGTTAAAATCGCCAAACAGTACCAAAAGTTGCCGAATTTTCTGACAAAACTTTAACAATGTTAATAATTTGCTTCAACCGATTATCAGGACAGTTATTCTACAATACAATATGACATTATGAAAATTTTATCGAAAAATCGATATCAATTTATTATTTTTATATTTTTACATATTTTGAATTTACTATTTAAGATTATTAAATTTTATTACATATTATACATTAAAAAGTCGTATATTTTCTATCATTTTTTTGATTCATCATATTCGATTTAAAAAACATTATAATTGTATTAAATCCTTTTAAATAAAAAATAACTATTTTAATAATAATGTTTTTATGATACTAAAAACTTTTATCGCTATATTCCTATATTTTACTTTGAATTTGCTCTATATTACCATAAATCAGAAGAAATTGAATCATCGATTGCTAAATTGGTTATATAAATATTTTAAATCTTGGATTAAAATAGCTAATAATCCATGAATCATAATATATAATATTATTTGCATATTAATTCTGACTTTGCTAAATAAGCGAAAAAATAATATTTAAAAAAAATGTTATCACATGCTGAACAGCTTTGGAATTAAGATCTGAAAAAAAATGCAAGATTTCTTCTCTTGCACTTAAAATAATAGAAAAAAAATCGGCGACGAAATGTATAAAGGAGAAAATATTGTCTTGAGAACTTCCCTTCCGGTTTATGGGGGTGAGACTAGATCGTGATGCAGCGTCAACCAAAGCCTACTTAACGCATTCCCGATTGGTCTTATCGGCTTCGAACATTCGGTTCAACTCGCATGCACAGATACATACATTATACATAATTTCATACTGGTATTAGGGCACAGGAAGCGGAAGAAGAGAACCGCATCCACCGTAACTATGGGAAAGTAGGAAAAGAAAAATAGAAAAAGAAAGATGTGGAATGGGGCGCTTTAGAGTCGGAGCGTCTTTCTTTCACCGTCTGAGAATTTATGTAAATTCGAGCTGTCTGTTCTCCAAGTGTTTCAGGTGTGGGTTAAGGGTGGGTGCGCAGGTGCGCTGGCGGTGATTATGCAGATGAGGGCAGAATCCCCACGAGATGGAAGATAAATGCTCTCTTAACATGCCAAACCTTCCACTGCCATTACGATAATTCAACTATTGCCTACCATTCTCTTTTCCTTTCTCACATTTTCCCCCCTACCCCCCTTGTGTCGTCCCGGCCCCATCAATGCTTTTTCACACCTTTGCGAAAATTCAGTGTTTGTAACTGTTATCATTGTGAAGAACTCGATACCAAAACAAAAACAGAAACCAAAGAAACCAATTTACGATTGTAATGTAATGGTAATTTATTGTATAATGTACGAGTGAAGGCCGCAAATTGTAGCTTTTAAAATGATTAGGTTAAACAATGCTGAATATATTTAAAAACATATAATGTTACACGTAATTACAATATCTTATGGATTAATACTTATATAAAGTGTTTTTTTTTAATATATTAATGTTGTTAATTTGACTTTATTGTAAAGATAATTCTATACCATATACTTGAATATGATTTTCGGAATATAGCTACCTCATTTGACCGTATGTCAGTGATAACGTGTTTGATAACAAATATTATCTTCCAAGATGTCAATCATCTATCTCATATCACCATAGCAAAGAGACTTCATATAGTTAAAACGCATAATCTAGAAGACCAATTCACTAGCAACCTTTTTATGAACCTATTTACCAAATGTATGACGACGGTCTGAAGGCTGAAAACTAAAATCATCCATAAATTGGATGGACAAAGCTCCATGGACATGGACATAGACTCTTTTGGATCTTTCTCAATACTAAATTCTACAACAACAATAGCTTATTCAGTATGCACTGTATGACATCTCTGATGATACGTTATCCTGTATAATAAAAATAGTACAAAATCAATCCATGATTATTCGAATTAATTGCTTTAATGGACGATTATGATGGCCGTAAAATGTATGAAAAGCTCAATAAATTTCTCGAACTTAATCATGGTTTTCGTAAAAAAAATGCATAATTTGTAAGCGTTGTTCAAATGTTAGTCATTATATGATGTAATGGCATATCAAATTAAACACAAAACCAGTAATGACTGTCAAAATAGTATTCATATCAAAGTGTTGTTAACATAAAGTTTTATAACTTTATAAAAAACATTTTATATATCATCACTATAATACCATATATAACATTACTTATTGTGAATTCGAATTATATTTATTATCTTAGAAATTTGTCTAATATTTCAATTAATAAACAATATATATCAATCAATATTCATTACTAATATACAATTATAATTCAACATCGAAATGGTCAGAAGTTATCAACTTTTTCACGACTGTCTTTTGATTATTTCTAATAAATGAAAACCGGTATGCGAATCTATATTAAATGAAAATCATATTGTCTTCAATTTTATGCACTATAACAATATTTATCATATTTCAACTAAATTTTATTATATATAATATAATACAACAAAAAAATCTTTAAAAATATTAAACATTATTAATAATACATATATATATATATATATATATATGAATATGGGATAAAAATCATAAAACCGATTAAATAGAATGTACGAATGTTATGCAACCGTCGATATATCTACGTATTAAGTTATTGCAACGTGGCAAAATTGTCCAGAGTGAAAACGAAAAAAAAAATAATGGGAAAACGTTGGAAAAATCGCCCCGCGCACGCTCTAATGAAATAAAATTCGCTAAATTCAATTCGAACACGTCGAAAAAAAATATATATATATATATAAATATATATATATATATATATATATATATATATATATATATATATATACAGATGGATAGCCAAAAAACGGTATATATATATATATATATATATATATATTGTAGTAGTATGTGTAGATTTATTAGAATACTTATATCGGAGTGTGTATGAAATAAATGGGAGATTACGGTATGCAGTATAATCCGCTTTCGAATTAATACAACAAAACAAAATGGCGCACAATTGCCGCGTGCACCGCAACGTGATCAATCAACCGGCCTGGATCACAATATGCCATATATATCTATTATAATATAAAATAATCTAATATATATATATATATATATATATATATATATATATGAAAATATAAATTCGTATTTTTTTTGTATATTTTATTTGGTATATAGATATATGAAAAGGATCGATGTTGAACAAGGATTCTCATTTTGATTATTTTTCATCATTTAATTTATAATATATCTAATGAAAAATTATGTATATTACTTCTATATAAATATATATTGATTGATAGTAAAAAACATCTTAATTAAATTATTAATTTAATAGCTGTATATAAAATTAAATAAAATAATTTAATTGAAAAAAAATCATCAAAAATTTATTATTTTTTGTTATATTTTCTATGCATATAAGTCATTCCAAACGAGTATATTTATTCAAATATATTATACTTTTATTCTATAAACTATACTATATATATATAAATATATATACGGGAAAAAATATTAACGATCTAAAAGCTCTTTCTAAAACCCCAATTATTAGAAATAACGATCATTTATGGTGGTTTTAGTTGAATATAGTCGTTATTATAAAATATCGATAACGAAATACAACTGTATATTTTATATATAGATTGTAATTTAACTAAAAATATTACATATATAGATACATTTGAACAAAAATAATTTGCTTAATATTTTTATTATATTGTAATCGTTATATAAATGTAAAAAATAAAGTCCATAAAAACTTTTTTTTTAATATTATTATTTTTTTATTTATAAATAAATAGATGTGTGTGATTAATATCATCATTACGTAATATATTATTATCAAATCTCACCGGTAACAAATCGAGCGTTAATTAATACCGACGATAATCCCTCTGTATATGAGGGCCGAAATACGGTAGGGATCCGCAAAAGTCTCCAAGAATTATTATAAGCTCCTTCAAAGAATTTTTCGTACTAAAACGTGGAGACGGAAAAAGGCGCAGCTTTACCAATGAAAAAGGATGAGAGAGATAGATAAAATGGGGGGGAGGGGTGGCCGATGGCGAAATTTTTCCGAATCAATTCGACGTCGGGAAAGCGCAATGGCAAAACTATTGCTCCCACGAGGAATCCGAAACGTTTGCGAAAAATATTTTTCTTTTTTCGCCAAATTGCATTCCGATATTGGGGATAAGTGCTCGGGTTTTCGCGATAATCACATCTGCGCGCCCACAGTCCACTTCCAGACAACTGTTAAATAATTTATAAGTGGCACGTACATACCATTCTCTGATCCCCCATAGGGACCGTGATCTGATTGTTTATATATATACATATATGTGTTGGAACTTTTTCCATATTGCAACGATTCTCAAACTTTTCCGAAAGTCCCCAGAGTCGTTCGCGCTTATATATACAGGGGGAGGGCGTATGTTTGAAACGAAAACAGTGTGTGCGGTATCTTATTAAATTACAATGGGGTTCGTGATTAGCTTCTCCTGTTGATTTAACTTGTGTAGGAATCATTAAATTTTCATGTACTCATTCATAATATTCGACACTGATTTGCAGTTAAAGTGCAAGTAATTAACATAAAGTAGTTCTTAAGAATTATGTTCGAAATTTATTTGTTTTATGGTAATTGATATAAATTTAATTTTCATAAAACATGTTATTTCAAAATTATATTATATTTACAGATTGGAAAACATCGATAAATAAATATGTATTTTATATTCCGCATTCGTTCGAACACATATTACTAATTATTTAACTAAATTTTCTTAGTCATTATTCTTAATTAAAACTTAATGTAGTAAACACTAATTACATTTAGCGTAAAAAATCATTTAAATATATTTTTCTATAATTATAATTCAAATATTTTTTTCATATTATATTCTGTTATAAAAAATTAAAAGATATTTCTAAGTATATATATATATATATATATATATATATATATATATATATATATATATACATTATATATGTGTGTGTGATTTTATATAATTTTTATTTATTATTAATCTTACTTTTCAGTATCACAAGTTTCAGTCTATATTTCGCAATGTTAAAATCCGACATCTATTTTTAATTCACAAATTTACTACAAGCTAAAACTAAATAAAATTAGTAAGTCACACGATTTATTCAAAATACAAACCGAAAATTTTCCGATTTTCATGTGAAAATTAGGTTTGCATCATGGATTAATAATATTTATTAAAAAATATAGATGGCCCTAAAAATATACTATTTTGTTGTATGAAAATATATATTTATAATATATATTATTTAAATTAAATATTTTAAAATATATTTATATTATTAATATAATATTCTAACTTACAAAAATTACTTGATATTAATACTATATTAAACTGATGGACGATAAAAAAAATATAATTTCACATTTTACATTGATTGATTAATAAAAGAGTGACTAGGCATAGTCGCCAACAGAAAGCGAATTTCATTTTTTTCCTTTTTTATCAAAAAAAAAACAACATTTTTTCTCAATAAAGACTTCATTAATTATGCAACATTATTTATTATATACTCACAAACTCGAATATATTGAAACCAATAAAACGGCGACTTTTTGATTTTCTATATTCAGATAACGCGATTTTTTAAATAAACCTAATTAAACTTTCAAAACACCCCTCATAAAACCGTATGAACACGAGTTATTATATTTGCATATTTTTGTAATAATCAAATTGAATGAATAAAATTAAGCTCTATATTTTGTATAATTTTAATTGCTAATAGCGAGCATAAATTAGGTTTAATATCAAACGTCGATTTAATACAGAAGAAATATTTTTTTTTATATATGAAATTATAATCAAAATATATATTATTTTTAATGATATTCAAATATTTCACTATAAACTTCTTAAATTAATAATCGTCTAGTGTTTGTTTACATCGACTGAACAACGTCTATATTATAATACAATAATTATAATATAAATACGATTTCCGTATTTACGTATACAAAAGCCCATAGACGACGTTAAAAGCTTATCTTTCGAATTTGAAGAGGCGTATCTAACTTTGCAAACTCGTCTATTATCTATTCCGAACTTATTCAAGATTACGACTAGAGTTAAACCAATATTTTCACATGTACATCCCTTAATTTTCAACCCCCTCAACATGTGATTTGTACACGTGTTTGTATATTATATTCGCTAGGTTTCGGTGAATGTGCGAATTTTCAGCCGAGTGCCCGCAAATAGATTTCGGTGGACTTTTGAAATTTTACGTGTGTATGTGTGTGTGTTTGTACTGCTAAATATATATTCGATTTAACCCTCAATTGTATGATTGTACGGAAAATTTAAATATCTCAACTTGATCCACTTCAATATGAAATTTTATTCATAATTCTTGTTTTAGTGTTTTATTCATTTGAAATACATTTTTGGTTAATTGAAGTAATCTATAATGAGATAATTATATATATTTTTTAAAATATTTATATTTAAAAATATTAAGACTCTTAACGTCAATTACATTTTTTTTTTATTTTTTCAAATATGAAAAAAATAGTATTTGGGAAAATTTTTATTTTTAGAGACAAAGTTTTATTATAATAAAAAATGTAAAAATATACAAATATAAATTTAAAATATTTCTTTTAAAAACAAAGCATTGAAAATACGAATAATATTATATTAGGGATACCTCTAATTTGAGAACCTTCACCGGAAAAAAAATTATCCCCCCCGCCTATTCACCTGACTTAACCCCATCTAATTATTATTTATTTAGATCGTTGTAACATTTTTTGTCTGATGAAAAATTTAATAATCTCGACGAGGTAAAATCTAGACTTGCGGAGTATTTCGCGTAAATTCAAAAAAATTTTCATTCCAAATGTATAATAAATATGCTTATAAATATATAATGGATATTTTTTATGCAATATGTGGTTTACCATCATACATGTCTTTTATTTAAATGTCATTTTCATTCGTTACTCTAAATATAATATATTGTATATCATTCTATATAAATTTATTTAATTTCATAATAAATAATAAATTCACGAAAAACTAATCTTTATAATTATAACGAAAGCACATTCTGATTTATTTACAATATTAATATTTTTTTTTTACATTTGATCTATATGATCGAATATTACATTTATGAAGCACTAATAATGTACGTTTGAGGGTTGAAATACGCAGATATAGAAACGCGACATTGTGGCCGGCGACATGTCGCAACATTGGCAGTTGTGAGCTTATAATGGCCCAGGATTTTCCCCGCTACAAAGGTTAAGCTTTCAGTCTTTTGACGGACATTCCAGAAAGATTTGAGGCTTCGAAGGGGGATCCTTCGTCCGCAATGAATATGAATGATGCTAAATCTCAAACGGTATTATATGGCCGCTTTGAAACCGGTGGGGACGAATAATTGTGTACGTATATCATATAATAAATACTTAATCTGGTGGCCTTTGGACAAATTTACACTTAAGTGATTTTCAACGTTTACTTGTCACTATTTGAAATCTAACTTATTATTTAACTTATTCAACCTGAATGATCTATTTATAATCACATCTATTTATGACCCATACAACGTATATAATATATTAAATTATTTAATTAATTTATTACACTTTTAATATAAAAAGCATAATATATATATATTTTTTAAATTGTATTTATTCATATTAATATTCTATGAATATTGAATATCATGTATGTTAACCACTAAGTTAAAACGAACGTCATATATTGCGCATAAAAGAAAGAACATGTATACTAAGGAGACACTTAAACAACTCGACCATTTACAATTTACAACTTTTTCCGGCGTTGTTTTAAAACTCGACGACAGAACGCAGAAAAAAAAAACGAAAGAAAAATGAAAAAAAAAAGTTGCCGCGGAAAAAAGGGAAAAGAGAAACACACGCATACATATAAACACAAGAAGAAAATACAGTATATAAGGAGAAAAGAAACGATGTATAAGAGCAAATTTTAATTTTTCCTTTCGCATTTTCAAAAAATAAGAAGAACATCGAGGCGCGAAAGTAAGAAAAAAAAAAGGAAAACGGCGTATAAAAATAAAAACGAATCGTCGTCAGTGAAAAACATAGAAAAAAATGAAAAGTGCTTCGTGAGGGGTTGCTGTTGGTTTGAGAGGGAAAATCTAAACTCGGTTCGGTAGACAGTTTGCAGGGGGGGGAGGGATGAAAAAAAAAGGCGTCGTCGGTTTGTTCCCGAAAGCTCTTCTTGCTTTCGCGTATTTTCCACTGTTTTCCCGAAGGCGCTATTATTGTGAACTTGGTAAATGTAACAGAATCACCGACGATGAAAATTCGTCTACGATGTTTGTCAACATTTATTTAAAAATCGATTTTCTTTTATCGATTCAAAAGTGCAGATGAAAAACGACTGTAATTATTCTAAACAACACCATTTTAACTGAATAGTTGATATTTTACAACTTTTTAAAGATCATGCATATTAATCAATTTATATTATACAGAAACATTTTTTTATTACTAATATATAAATAAAATTTTTATTTAGAATATAAAATTATACATAATATTTTTCATATTATAAATTAGTAATGCTATTTATTATACTTTTGAATTCAAAACTTTAACCCTCTTCAGAGATTTAATGCTGTAATTTATTTTTTTTACAGAGTTGTGTCGCAAACTTTATATCTTATATATTTCATTAAAGAATTTAACATTTGCTGCATTTTTTTTTTCAACAATATTTTAGATGAAAAGATATCTGCTTTAATTAAAAATTAAAAATGTCCGTAATATATCAAAACTCGAAACTAAAAGATACTACATTATAATATAATATATAATAATCTCGCTAATTAAGCTACCATATTTTATATTATATAATCGTATAAAATATTTATTTAATTAATAATAATTATATTATATTATACAAGTATCATTAATTTCAAGATAAAATTATATATATATATTTTTTTTTCACGTTATTAAAATATGAATTAAATAAACGGATTTACTTTGCCTGTAACACACATAATCTGCAATTATACGCGAGCATGAATAAGGATAATTTCGTACATAACTTCATTCAAATGCTCGTGTTTTACGTTCAAACGCCCACTTAAAACACTGATACTTAAATTATTCTGTCATAAGCATTTCGGTACGTTTTACACGTTAAAATTGAGAACTAATTAACCGAGAACAATTAAGTCTATATAGCACAGGGCACAATAGTATCGCTTGTTTTGCCAAAAACACTATACAGTTTTCGTATTTCAACAAGTTTGTTTATATAACATATATATATATGTATGTATGTATATATATATATTTATATAAATAAATATTTTCTTTTCAACATCTTCGTCGAAAAGTTTTCATAAATTTTATTGTATATAATGAAATCGAGCTCGAAAAGTTATAATGAATATTTATTATGTAATATTTTATATTTTAGATGATATTTTATATCATATTATGATATTTTTTATATACGAGAATAATGACGATTTACATTAACGGTGTAATTCTAGAGTACCTAAACTTCTCAAGTCGAATTTATATATATATATATATATATATATATATATATATATATATATATATATATATATATATATATATATTATAATTTTAATAATATTTTATTAATATTTATGATCATTATAATATTTAAATTTTATATATGAATAATATTTATATTATATCAAATATTTTAAAATTAGAAAAATAATTTTAAATATAGAATTATTAAATGAAAGTAATATATGATGTATTGCTATATATATATTATGTATTAACTATATATTATATATGATAGATTTAAAAAATTTCCTATTTGTAAAAGTTTGAGAAGCTCTCGTTTAGGTAGAGAGCACACAAGTAGCTCCCAGGGGACGTTCGATGGACCACGAGAGCGTCTCGGCAAATGGACCCAAGAACAACAATATAAGGCAATCTGAGATAAGCTCGCATATATGAGGACTTGCCCTACATCTTTATTTCTATCACTCGTTTTCTACGGCAATAAGCACCATACAAGCTGTCCGAACATTTCCATTCCCTTAAAGTAATGGTAAGAGCCACGAGTTTTCTCGCCAGTTATGCATACATGTGTTCTTTTGGTCTATTCTCACTCTTTCTCTCTCTCTCTCTCAATCTCTTTCTCTTTTTATCTATCCTTATTTTTACGTTTTTGAACGGTACTTTTTTTCCGTCCTATTTTGTTCGATGTTTCGTTTGGACTGTTTCGTTTTCGGTTCAAGCACCATTCGCCAAATACGACATGGATATGTTAACACAGATGTACTAAACCGATGGCTTACGTGCCAAAATACTCATTTAGAAAATTTTATTTAATTTTTCTAAAAAAAAAAATAATAATAATATAATCAACAGTATTATAATGATTTATAATACTGAATCTTTATTTTATAACATATACAAGTGGATTTGTGTACGAATTCGCACACGGATCTACTATGTGTGTTAGATATATAAAAATATATATCCTTTAATTATATGTTTAATTAATTTAAATTAAGTAATTAATCTAATTAAGTATAGAAATCGATGTAAAATTGAATTGTAAATTATTTACAACGTGTAGTATAAATTGAACTTCAACATGGCAAGGATGTAACTTGTGAGTTATTAAATATTATTTAATATAAAATTTTAAAAGTAAAGTAACACTTTATAAAATAAAATGTGACACCGGCGGCGCCCGAAGCTAACATTTATGAATAATATATATTTAAAATTGCCTATTATTTAATATTTATTTAACTTTTACTATTCCCCCTTTTTAAAAAAAAAAATACAAGTGAATAAATCTGTTTTAAAAATCATTTTCAGAAAATAACGATGTTTTTTTTTAATATCGGTGTATTTTTAATTAACATAAGCGGCTTAAAAATTCATAACGTTATGAAATAAAAAAGCTTTCATTTCGATTCAGACGCATTCATCATAGAACTTTTTAATTGATGCATAAAAGTTATTCAATCATTGTTTCAAAAATAAATAATGTTTCGATATATTTTTAATAGCTATAAGATATATTCAATTAAAAACAACATAATGTCGTTGAATTTTGTTTTACAATATTAACATCAAATACTATTAAGAATGAATTTGATTATATATAATCTATAAATATAATTTATTTAACTCTTTGCACTCAAGAGGTGTTGTTTAGTCACCGCTTAAATTAATTCGAAAACTCGATGCTTGACTATTTATATTAATTTATTTGTAAAAAAATACCCACATTCTTTCTGTATAAAATTATAAAATATAAAATGATACTCTTTAAATAGAGATAAGATTTTCTTATTCTAATTTAGTCCACAACTATGTAACCAAAAATTAAACTGCATTTTTGGCATTGAAATTTTGAATTCTTTTTGGTTCAAACTTAACAATCTTACCAAAAATAAAATTTTGGAATAATAAAACGATTGTGTAGATCAATATACCTCAATATGCTGTTTTCTTAAAAAAAGTTCTCAATGGTAGTGAAAACTATTTTTTTTGTATTTAGAAATTTGTTCAATAAATCTATATATTCTATATATCTAAATATCCTCAATTAGTTAATTCTTTCAATATATTCGATTAAAGACTGCAACATATTCTCAAATTTACACCGCAATATCTCAATTAGTGATATCATGGAAAACTTAAACTTATATATATATATATATATACTACAAATAGATACGTGTGTACGTTTGTGTGTGCATAATGTAATGAAGTGAAAATAAAACGGGCAAGTGGCTCTCCGTCGAATTTGTAAACGACCCGATGCCGAGCTTTCGGCGAAGTTTAGCGCCGTTTACGACACTAAGCCACAATCGAGGCCACTTTGACGAAAGCCTTCAAAGTCGTAAACGCTATTCGCCACCCATTGGAAACAAACGGCAATAACGAAACGAAAGTGTCGAACAATGTAAAGGGGTGGAAGGGTGAATTTTGTTCCGCCATTCTGGATATATACACTTCTCAAGTTTTTCAACCCTCTATCTACAACTATATATCCTATATATGTGTATGTAAAGCGGTATAAAAGGGACGTTATTAAAAGTGGCGAATGCGTTGGACTCACGTGCGAAAACCTCGCAGACTACCGAAGACATAACTCTAGTGTTAGGGGAATAAATGCCAAACGTAAACTGTGTACGTGCGTTGCGCCTTATTAAAATAAAGCGAATTATAAGAGGGGTAGCTTTGTTACCACCCTGTCGTCGTTCTTGTTGTTTTTGTTGTTGTAGTTGTTTGTTGTTCTTGTTGGTAAAATGGTGGGCGATGGTGATGGTTGTATCTGAGCGTTGCCCTTAACAATCAAGTCTCCCCAGGTGCCCGTAAAAGCTTTGTTCTGAGCGATAATGCTCACGAAATTGTTGGTACACTTTGCGTCGGAAATGCACACGTGCTCGGTGGAAAATTCACGTAGTTTCTATTTTTTTTTAAATTTTTTTTTTGTTGTATCTTTTTCGCATTTTAAATCTCCTATATGTGCACAAGGTGTATACGTGGTTTTTTTTTAAAACGTGTAATAGTCAAAATGTGCGGCATTTAATTATATACTTAGATTTAAAAAAAATATTTTACGATTATGATATTTTTAATAATAAAATTTAATTCAATTTAAATAGCAAAATATGAAATCTGCAATTATATATATATTACAAAAAGTACAGATATATTTCAATATAAATTATTTATTAAATGATTTAGAATTTACGTATTAAATCAATAATAAAGAAATTGTTGTATATAACTATTAATACGATTTGAACTATTTTTATTGAAATTTATATATTTCAAAAAACTTGAATATTTTAGTAATTAATGGAAATGTAAAAAAATGAATATAAAAGATAAAATTTTGAAGTTGAATTTTAATTTTAGAATATATAAAATAAATAAATATTTGTATTATGATAAATATTGCTTTCATTCAATATCTATATTTTGATAAAAATAAATACGAGAAAAAAACTATATTATATAACTAAAAAACATATTAATCTCTATAATGAATCGATTTAAAACAATCATAGAACAAATTCGAATCAATTATCATATATATAATACATTGTAACAATATTCATATTTAAACTCGTAAAACACGAATTTGCCTAGAAAATAAATCGATCCTAGATCAACATCCTAGATTTCAATCCGAGATCGCGATACGCGAGTCTCGAGGTCTAACATTTTCGTTTCAATACAATTCAAATTTGTCGGATAGGGGTCGAAAATCAACCATCGTCGGAATGCGTGCCAACAGGATGTGACTAAAATGCGGCACGCGAACCCATAACCACTTCCTGAATACCCCTGACTTACTGAACCGAATCGATTTAATCGCACGATATCTCAATATTACGTAGAATTTGTATTAAAGTTTCCGCGTATATTTCATACCGATGTAATTTTAAACTGAACCAATCATAAGTGGGAAATATAAAATCATATATGTTACCGCAAAATCGCATAAGGACACGTCTATAGTAAACTTAATTACACGATTCGTCATTAGAACTGAAATATTTCATATTATATAATATTATAACATATATATATATTCTAAGAAATATATCAATATTTCAATTTAATTGAATAAATAAAACATTATATCGAAATTGGAAATAGAATAATCAATACTTTATATGTATTTAAATTATACGGCTTCATATATTTTAATATTATTATATAATAAAATAATTATAATTTTATTCTGTGAAAAATTGTATATATTTAAATCATTGATTAATCTGATAGTAGATAATTGAAAACTAGTAAGGTTTTAGTGATCATAAAGGTTTTCATCATAATTATTGTACTATTATTATAATAACGCATTCGATATATATAATACAGTCAATTCTCGAGCTACGATTATTAGCACTTATGACGGAAAAAATTCTATGTATCTAATATAATCTTGACTATAAATTCGACTTACGTCCAAAATTGCGGAATTGAACTCGTTTTAAGTCGAGAACTGACTGTATAATAAAACAATTAATAATTTTAGTATATAAACGAATTATATTCGACATTTTTTTTTTCACTAAGAAAATCTAAATATATTTCGTAATAGATACATCAATAGAAAAACACATTTTCCGCAAAATCGGTATGGAAATCCCAGTAGTGTGAAATTCGTACATCTCAATACTTCGTACGATTCGAACACAAACGCGCGCACACACCGGAAATTAATTTAAAAAAGGTGAAAAGTAAAAATGTAGAGGTAAGAGAGGAAATTAAATTTAAAAATAATTTCCTGCCGGTTTCAGAAGAAATCTTTTGTAATAGTAGAACGCATTATATCTGAAAAAAAAACAGATGCTTAATTCCAGCGATATCAAACAAGGTTTTGTCTATCGTTTTAATTGCTCAATTTAAAATATATAAGATTTTATTTATTTTCATCGAAAATATTTAAAAGTGAATTATTGATATTAAAACGTTGGATATTTTTTCCTAATTCTTTTTTAAACGTTTAACCTCTTTGATCAAAATTTAATATTATTTTTTTCAATCATATTATATTTTAATATAATAATAAAATTAAGCGAAATATTTAAACAATATAAAAATGTATAATACTTACCATAAACTATAGAATATATATATATATATATATATATATATATATATATATATATATTTATATATATATATATATATATATATTTATTTATTTATTTATATATATATATATATATATATATATATATATATATATATATATATATAAATAAATCCTTTTAACACATATTTAATATTGTACATTTTTTAATAAAAATAAATATTTATTTCAATAAAAAATATGATATTAATAAAATAGTTGTAAGTTGTAGTGGTTTATATATAATGATATTTATTGTAAATGAAATATATAAACCATTCACGAATGTCTCACGTGAGCAAATATACTATTATATTATTTAACTTTTCCCGTTAAATTTTCGAACTGTTCCAGGAAATTGTGCCAGGATTTTAACCTCAGCAAATTTAGCACTATTTCTTCTTATTGAAATAATTGAAGCGAAAACGAACGGCATGGAAGTGCTTTGAAATATGTCCGTAGCAGCCACTTATTCCTTTACCACCCTTAATCGCTATCCCCTCAATAATCCACCCTTAATTTCCACATTATACTTTCGTATTGTTTCATATTTAATATAAATATATTTTTTTATATTTTATAAAATATATTATCGTCCGTTATTATGAATGTTAAATGGTGCGAAATCGTAATCGCGTTTAGCGTTTTCACAATCAACAAACGAATAAGGAAATTAACGCTGGAAGGAAATATTCTTCATCATCAACCCTAATGGGAAGTATGTATTTGAATCAGACCGGGTAAAAGGGTTGGAAAACCTGGTGTGATTTACGGTACAATTTTGTGCTTTTCCGTCTGAAAAGTACCTGTCTTTATATACTGTTCCCGATTTTGGTTGGTTTTTCCTAACTCTATTATCTCATTTCGCTTTTTCTCATATATGCATGCTAGAGAATATTGTATTATATATATATGAGTAAATGTTGAAAGGATGTATGTAAATATAAATATATTCTCTCCGCAGAGTACTTACAAGTTCATTTATATTGCTTTTGTTTAGCTCTATGCATCATCGTAGCCGAAGAAAAACTTTTTGAAAATGGAAAACTTCGTTGGCTCTGGACTGCTTTTAAAAATATTCATAAACTTTTTAATTCGTATAAAAGCTTTCGATAGTTGTTTTGAATGCATAGTAAAATATTTTTAAGGACGTATTTTATCACTTCTTTTTATTTTACATTTGTAATGGAGGAATTTATAGTTGCCAAAGTATTCATTTTTATTACAGTAATAAATTTATATACAATATACTTACGTCAATATATTGTGTTCTATTTTTAAAACCACAGTCTAAAAGGATTTTTTTCATTGAAAATAAAATTATTTTAATAATTTCCATCTGTTACATAAAAAATTTATTTCATTTATAATCACATTATAACAAAATTTAATTTCATTAATATATTAATATATATTATTTTTATGTTTACATAGCAATAAAAGAATGATTAAGAAGACATTAAAAAGAAAAAAAGCATATTTATTGTTACTGATATGGAATACACATTTTTTTTTAGCATTTATATATATATATATAACTTTATTTAGCTTATTCATCAAAGGCGTCAGTTTCAAAATATTATTATAAATTGTTAATAGTGAACCATTTAAAATATTATATCGTAACGGCTTTTATTTTCAACTATTATTTTTTTTTGCAAAAAAAAAACAGATAAAACTTTAGGCGTCATCAAAATATAACTTTTTAACTGTTTGCGTAAAAATCGAAAAACAATACCGCAATAGAAGTAATTTCGATATAAACTGCCGTTCAGTGGAAAAATAAATGGAAAGCAATAATAAAAAAAAACGATGAAACAATAACAGATTGGAAATAATATCTAATGGAATAAATGTAAAAGCAATTCAAACTCTTCTCGGACAATTGCAATTTTCACAGACCAATCTTTTTTCCACGTCTCTATTCGCTTCAATAAAACGACTTGTTGGAAGCCCTAAAATAAATCCGCCTTATGGATATGATAGTCAATAAATAGTCCCTTGTCTAAAAAGTCTTGCCCTCTTTCTCAAAACTGATAACTTACGACAAGAAATTCGGATAGGGACGAATAATATATATAAAAAAAAAAAGTGAAGCAGAAAAAACGTCTCATCGATCTTTATGAATTATTCGGCGCCTTTTAATCTAACGTGAAAAACTCAATATTTTACATCCTCGAAAAAAAAACGAGAGGGGAGGGGCAGCGGGGAAACGAGGGAGAAAAACGTTGGAAAACACGAAGGCATTTTAAAGAATTTTCCTTTTTCATATAAAATATATCGTGTTATTATAATATAATTTATCTTTCGTCATATGATAACACAAATTTTATAACGCTAAGGTCTCAGCCAGTCGTTCGAAACATTTATCAAATAAACGGCGCCGAATTTAATTTTTACATCTTTCTCTAAATTTAAGCGTGGAGTTTAAATGAAATATTTAATTTCAACATAACCACGAACATCGTTATATTCTCATTTAATGTTTATATAATATTTCAACTTGATTCCGATCGCTTTCCCTGTGGCTTCATTAATATTATATATTCAAACATTGTTTATAATCTTAGTTGTTAAACAAAGTTTTGCTGAAAATTATAATTTTACAATATTAAAAATCACGTTTTCATTAGCTTCATCAACTCAAAAATTATATAGTATTAATATCTTCATATGAATATCGATATGGTTATTGAGATATGCTCAATTAACTTTTATTTATAACAAGCAAAATATACATATTTTTTTCCTACTCTTCCCTCAAAATTCGCTATATTTTATAGTTATGTATTTTCATCATCACATTTTATTTATTTACAATATATACATTTCTATTTTTAAATTATTTCTATATATATATTTTTTTGTTTTATTTCATTTTGTATGTAAAGCACGTTCACGAAAAATCGCCCAACGTTCAAAAAGTTAATTTAAAAATAATCCTTTACACGCATTTTCAAAACGTGAACAATAAATTTGCAAAATAAAACGTAAAATATTTACAGGATATTCATATACAAAAAGTAATCATTTTTTTACACTATTGACATGTTTTTTTTACAGCCTTTCCAACTATTTTAATGATTATTATCAATATTTTTAATTAAAAGTTCGTTTTCATTGCAATGAATACAGAACTTTTCGTTAGTAAAAATCTTGCATTCAAATTTCCAATATTTATATTTACTAAAAAAATAAAAATATATTCTAATGGCACTTTTGCCCTTTTGGTCCTAATCTTTCTTTTTAAATTTGCATAAAATGTCGAATATTTAATTAATTTTAAAAATTTAGTGTAACATATTTTACAAACAAATATAAATCGCTATGTAAATAATTTTTGATCGTTTTGAATTTAATATTATTATAATATTAAAAAAAAAATAGCATTTGAATGCAAGAAAGACGTACATACATACATACATACATACATATATATATTTTTACATCTATCATGTAATTACTTACTATCATGTAATCGGATAAATCTAATTAAATTATTTTGGCATTGTCTCACGACATACGTATTAAATTCAACTTGGAATAAGCTCCCAGCACTAATGACAGATACACAAGCTTTATCCCCTCTTTGAACTTTACTTTGAAATTGGATTTTCCCGAATTGGAAGTATTCGTTGACGTCGCAACCGATTTTCCATCGACGGATGCATCGCTCTGTATTGCAGCGGCCATTTTGTTATCGGCTCCCGTCGTATCGTCTTGTATAGCGTTATTTTCCGATTTTTCCGGTAAAGCTTCGTTTTCCATATTGTCGCGATAATATGGACTATTGTGTTTCTTCAGAGACGTTTCGCTCGGTATTGCTGTAACGGGAGGGAAAAAAAAAATGCACATTTTCAACATTCACTCTCACAATTGCAAAATTGTGATTCGATTTTTATATATCGATTATTATTTGTATACTTACGATATAATTTTATATTTCCGTCGGTGTCCCCGAGGGAATTTTTCGATACGCATCTATATGAGCCGTAATTTTTCTTGGTGACTCGCTTTATCTTCAGTCTCATGTCGACCTCATACGTTTTTTCCGTTGTGCTTATTTCGCAATTTTCGTCGGCTAATTGACAAACGAAAAATTATCTATCAATGTAATCATATTCTTAAATTTCATAACATAACTAAAATATTTTTTTTTATTTATATAAATCATCACTAAACGAAAAAAAATAACTTATACCATCTTAAATTAAATACTTTTCTATTACAAAATAATAGAAAATTATATAAAATATTATTAAAATCTACCCATTGTAACCAATAATATAATAAAAACATTTTTTTTTTAATTATAACTTTCATAAAATACTAATGAGATTTTTTCACACAATTTTCTTTTCAGTCAAATTTTAGTGATTTATTACATATTTAAGAGAACTGTAATTTAGCAACGTCATATATTTCACATACAACGAATAATGAAAATATTATATTTAAAAAATACTTTTTAAATAGTAATTAAATCACTAATAGTCATGTAATATTCCGATTTGTTTTCGTAAATTACATTTTTTTTGAAATAACAAAAAATATACATATATATATATCGACTTTTCATTATTCATACAACACCAACAATGATTAATGCGATATTTTATTCATTCATTCTGTAGACATTTCGATGTTTTAATTTTTTCCATCGGAAAATATTGACATTAAAAATCTAATTTCGTCAACAAAAATAATGATGTTATATTAAAAAAAAAAACAACAACATAATTGAAAAACGTGATGTATACCCTGAGATATAATTTCACCGTCGAGCGTCCAATAATTGATAGACTTCGGAAAAGCTTCCGAGTGACATTCTAGAGTGACACTTTCGCCTTCACGAGCACCAATCAATTGATTTTGTATCCATACCATCGGAGGAACTGCACAATATAATATATATATATATATATATATATATATATATATATATAATTATTATTTTTATCTATCTATATAAATAAATAAATAAAAATAAAATTGAACTCACAATGAACAATGAGCGTTATTCTTTTGCTGACTGATGGAGGTACTCCATTAGTAGCAATACAAAGATAAGCACCCATATGGAGTCTATTTACTCTTGGTATTGTAAACATGCTTCCAACCGCTGATGATTCCATCGATGAAGCTATTGATAATATTTTATAACAATATAATAATAATAATATATATATAAATATATATTTTTTTTATTAATTTTTATTTAATATTTTAATTACTGTGTTGAAGTGCCACTGGTTCAGCAGGTAAAGCTTCTCCACCTTCTCTTCTCCACGAGACTTTAGGCGGTGGAGAGCCGACTGCGGCACATTTTAACGTAACTGAAGCACCTTCTCTGGCTACCAAATCACCACTAGTCGGATATTCCAAGATATCAGGTGGAACTATGCACAAAAATTATATTTATTATTATATAATAATTTTAAATAAAAAAATATTTATTTAATTTTTTTTTTGCATTGTGTCGTTACAATAGATTAAATAGAAGAATATGATACGAACGATTTTCCACTATAAAGGTCAAGAAAGCATTAAGAATCCTCAGTAAAATTGGAGGGTTGTCGGATAGAAATAAAAACTCGATGAAAATGTTTTTTTTAATCTCACAATATTTTTTAGTGAGCTCTCTTCTTTCGTTTTAAAAAATATTTTTATAATTTAATTATTAAATAACAGTTCAATTTTCCTTCATTTTTTTTTATAAATGATTAAGAAAATACGAAACTAATGATTAAATATTATTTAAATTTAATTGAAAACTTCAAAAAAAAAATATTATATACACGTTTTGCGATAAAGAAAATTCGCAATTCTCTATATAATATTTTTTATTATTCACATTTTCAAAGAATCAAATTTTTATTTAATTAATCAAAATTTCTTTTAGTTATTTTTATAACACAAGAGTTTCAAATTTTTCTACTAAAATAATGAAAAGCAATATAAATAAAAATAAAAAATCAAATGATTAAATTATTTTATAATATCGCATGATATTAATATTAATGATGAGCATCGATTATATTTTCCATTTTCCCATAAGCAATTTTATCAACAATAAACTACAGATATCGATTTTCCCACGTTATATATTTTTTTATACCGTATTAAACATTTTCCGTATTTATATCAAAATTCAAAAGCTTAATAAAATAATAATTATTCTATAAATATTTATCATAATACGTTTTGATTTATATCATTCGAATGGTCGAGACGCACACATATAAAGGGTGGTTCTAAAAGCGACGAAACTTATATTTATATTAAAAAGGGACGGTTAAAAAGTTAACTGGACCACTAGTCAGAATAATAATTATTATACCGTGCGAAACCTGCTAATTTCGCAACCCCTTTGTTTCTAAAAGGCGGTTCGTGTGCAAAGATTCCAAATATATAATAATAATAATAAAAATAATAAAAGCTCCCCATTAACCCTCGTTGGACTAATGCGATATTTCACTTTTTTTTCACTAGTGGTTTGTTATTATTACTATTATTATCGCCGTCGTTACTTTTATTGTTATATGATGACTTCTTTTTTTTCATTTTCATTATTATTTCCGTTTTATATTCTTTTGAAAGGCGGCAGGTTTACTGCTGAAAAGTTTTCAAAAATAAAATGATGAAAAAAAAAAGAAAGATATATTCACGCATGCGGCGCAAATAAAACTCTTTAAAACTTGGAGCTTTTAAAAGCGCTGTAATTTTTGGTTGCAGAGTGAAAAATCGATCGTTCGCTTTAAAAAATTAAATATAAATTATATAGGAAGTAAAAGTAAATCGTTTATAAATATTATATTAATATTTTGAAGCTTTAATTTAATACATTTTTCCATTGCAAAAATAAATATGTATTGTTATAAATAATATTAATTATCTTAAATTTCATTTATCGTGATGATATGAAAAATAAAGTATGTTAATAATTATAAAAGCTAATTTCACGGTAAAATAAATCAATATGAGCGATTTATATTCACATTTTCCGATATAATAAACATTAATTGATTAATTTTAAACATTCAAAAATCCGATAACGGTTATTCAACATGGATAATGGGAAATAAAAAATGAAAATATTTTTCATTGAAAAATTTGAAATTCGCCTGAATTTCAGTGGCGTGCTTCGCAATTTCATTCTCACATTCCGATTTTACTTATACGCAAAATTGTTATATTTTGAACATATCTATTAGTGAGGCTTTGAATAGATTTCTCATTGGAAAATCTAATATAAATTTAAATAGAGGGGATTTTCCTTTTAGATTTATTGCCCTCAGGCGAGATTTTCGCGAAACGCTATTAGATAATATCTGAGATTGGCGAATAACCTTTTACAAAAGGTCAATTATTTAAATCCAGCTTTTTAGCTCTCGACCGTTTGGGCAAAATACTAAAATTACGAAACTGAGATTATGTCTTCTTAAATGAAAACGGCGAAAATAAAAATATAAATACACCTATAATTTAAACGATTTTTTTTATTAATTTCTAATAATTAGTATATATCGTGTTATAAATTTATATTAAAAGACTAAATTTATGATGTGATAATAGTAGTTTATCATCAAATAAATCAGTATTACTATATTTCAATATATTGAATATTATAATTTCTGATAACGATTCATATTTAAAAAGTATTAAGTCATTAGTTTCATATCCAACTTTCAGATATTTTTTTAATTAAAAAATTAATATTTTAAGCATAAAAATAAATATATCAGATTTTAATGAAATAAATTTAAAAATAATAAATTTTAATTAATTAATAATGATGATTATTGAAAAAAATATTAAATTTAAAATCATATATAAAAATATATATAATAAAAAGTATTGTTTTGTTGCGTTAAAATTATATAGGCGAAATGTATAGTAAATCGCGTTAATAGCCATACCTTAAAAGGTCAACTATCAAAATTGATGCACAATTGGATCGTAAATGCTGAAATATTTTATATGAAATCATATAGTAATAAGTTAAACTTCAGTATGGTAAGAATCTATATTTTGAGTTGTAAAAATCATTTAAGATTAAATTGTAAAAATAAAGTAGCATTTGATGAAAAAAAAAAATGCTACACCTCCACCTCCCACCGGCGCTAATATTTTACATATTATATATATATATATATATATATATATATATATATATATATATATATATATATATATATATATATATATAAATTAAAATGATGATATTATAATATATACGCACCTACAACTTCAAGAAAAGCCGTATGACTTTTCATAGGATCCGTATTGATCTGACACATGTACCATCCCCTATCAACTTCTCGAACATCCCTCACGTGCAAATACCATGCGCGACGATCACTTTGTGTAACTCCAATCCTGTGGTTCTTGGTAATAACGTGAGTGCCAATTGTGAGGATCGTCTGAGTGTCAACCCTCAGCCATGCCACCTAAAAGTGATACCTTCGTTATTAATATCGCTTATAAAGCCGTTAATATCGAAACTAATTCTAAAGTGCGACAACTATTCCGCATCATAAATCATTATATAAAATTTATTTAATATACGAATATAATATTTTTTTATAAAATCTCTAAAATATATATATATATATATATATATGTGTGTGTGTGTTAAAATAGGCAGTCTTTTATTTTTATCTTTTGCGCGTTAACGTTGGAAAATTACGATCGCCCCTCGGGGAAAAATTGTGAAAATGAACATTTTAAACGATATTTACTCGGTAAACACTCGGCTACAATAACACTTTACACCGTTGAAGCTAATCGATTTTCAAGGACATGTCCTTGGGATTAACTATCGTGGTTAACATATAAATTCAAGATTTTAAATTTTAATATAAAATAAAATCGAATAATTTACTATGTAACTAGTATAAAGTTAATCTATTATAGCTGAGTGATTTAATCGTATTTTATATTTTTGATATTGAAATGCAATTTTGTTATATAAAGATGAAATATAAAACTCAACAAATATTTACATTAATAATAGTATATTTCAATATCGCAATAAATTCAATATTATTTTATTTTTTATATTACATAAAAGTACACTTTAATCTTAACTTCAGCATTTTATTAAAAATAAGATAATAAATTTAACTCTCATTTTTAATATTTTTATTCCTTTTTATATATATTGAAAATATTTTATAGATATATAAATCTATAAGTAAATTTAATATGTAAAATTATTTAAGTATTGGTTTAAAATATATAAAAAATATGATTTTTTTTGAAATTCCAAAAAAAAATAAAAATATTATAATAAGTGACACATTATATTATGTTAATATAATGAAACTTTTTATCTTAAAACATCCGATTTTTTGATTAAATTTTGTAATTAAGTTTTTCTGATGATATTTTTTTTAATTCATAATTTCTTTAAATATTTTATATTAGACTTTGGAATATTTGTCACAAATTTAATGATGACTATAAAATATTCGATCAATATTTGAAGCCTCAAATTTAGATTTATCATTAAAATATAATGATATTTGATACTTTTAAACTTCTATTCAAGTATATTGAAATTTTTATTAATATATTAATAAAAAATAAGCAATATTTTTTATATGAAAGAATGGATATAAACAATTTATATCTTAGTCTAGACACAGTAATAAATAATGAAATTTAAATGATTTTAAAACCGATTATATTTTAATAAGAGAACTTTTAATTGATACAAATATATAAATATATTTCTATTCGATCGATTTTATAATAAATAATAATCATTTAACATTACTAATGGATACGTTTTGCAAATAATCCAAAACCGCAATATAAATCTTGACCGTATCGAAATTGAAACTTTCGACGTTACTCGAATAAATATACACACATATCAGTAGATATATACATGTACCGTTGCTAAATTCGAAATTATCACAATTGTAATAATATTCAGAATATAAACAAGAATAACAAAGTTCCAAACGCGTTCCTTTATGAGTGTTTCTTAGTAAATTCAAATCGATTCCCGCGTAACGCTTTCGATTATTTAAGACGACGAAAACGTGAAACTTTACAGACGTGCCGAACTTTAGGAAAATTCGACTTCGACAAACTGCAAACTGGCTTCGAAGCCTCAAACAATGCCACGCTTTTCTTCAATGCAAAATCTATACATAGTATATATATATATATATATATATATATATATATATATATATATATATATATATATATATATAATATAACATTTCAACGAAACTATTTCACTCGTATATACAAATCAATTTAATACTAACGAAAATTTTCATTAACATTTCACTTGTGTTGCCGTTTAATGTTAAAAATTTACTTATCTTATTATACGAATTAAGTCGTTTAATGTCGTAGTGTAAACTGTGCGACCTAATTTTATATAATTGTTATAAACGTCTATATTACTTGGCTACGGTGTAAATTGGAGAGCGGAATGTTCGCCGTTGTTGCTTTTTCTTAATTAAACCTACGGTACGTAATATGAGAGATGTGTCAAAATTTACATATTACTTTATTTTAATATGTTCAATTTAATTGTTTTCGAACGAATGCGAATCGTTTATAACATATTTATTATATTATATTTAATTGAATATGTATAAAGTTCATAGTAATATTTCATTTTTATTTTCAAATATTCGTATCGTTGCATAAATGCGATGCAAAAACTGAATTTCATTAATTATACGTAGAAATTTAATTATATTTTGTATTATATCTTTCGAATAAATATTTTGAAATTCTCTTGTTCCACAAGAATATATATCTAAATATCATGTAATAATATTTTTAATAATAAATTAAACAAAATGAACATCTCAAATAAGTAAATATTATCGGTATCCTTAATGAATAATCTATTCACCTTTATTAATTCTTATTTATTGAAAAAATCAAAATCAGTATTTTTTGTATAAACTTTCCCTAACTATTGAGTTATTAAGAATGAACTCCTTCCTTCAAATTAGTCACTTTCCCCATAATTATTCATTTAATTTTTATATTATTAAGAATACTAATTTTATAATTGAAAAAATCCATAAACATTTTACAAATTTTTAGGCATTTTTTTTGATAGTCTCAAACAAATTTAATTATATACTATTAAAACGCATTTTTTAAATAATACTAATAAGTAATAAAAGAAATAGTTACTTATTAAATAAACGCAATAAATTTGAAGACAAGTCTATTTAAAAATATATAATATTTTTGGCATTATAAATGCGTAATACTTTTTGTACTGTAATATCGATTCTTAGAAACTTATATTGTTAAAAATAAATTTTTATATTTCCACATAATGGATGAGAAAGGTAATAAGCGCATATTCTTGTCGAAATATATCATTGAATTATCCATGAACTCATAAAATATAAATGCCTTATTATAAATCATTTATTTGGGCGTATGCAATGAACTGTAAATTTAGGCGAATGAAAAATTTCAGCCGAAAACTAGAAAAGTTCTTCAATATTTTTTCAATATTTTATTCATATCCGATAAAGACAATATAATGGTAGAATAAAAATGGAAAATCAATGAAAAAAAAATACGATATCTCTATCAATATAAACAATAATAACGTATTAATTTTAACCGTCGCAATTCGTTATTAAATGAAAAAATAATAATAATAAATACGTGAATTGACAAAGAAATTTCCAGGAAAAACGCTTTATTTTCTTTGGGTAAACGCGAATTACATAAAGAAAATCTCGTATCTGAAAAAGGAACGATTCAAGTTAACGGGTGACTTTATCGGAAAAATGTTAACGAATAATCGTTAGCCATTCGACTTGGTAAACAGAATACGTTCTGAGAAATTTGGTTTTTATTATATCTCCTTCATTTCAAAAATAATATGACATATATATATATATATATAAAATAGAACATAAATTCAATTTACTTTATCACAACTAAATCTTGTTACATTTATTTAATATAAAATGAAATTTTATCTTTGAATGATTTTTTAACATTATAAAATTTTAAATGGACAAAATTCGTTTTGTGAAAGTGAAAGTTTTTTTCCAATTGTAAAATAATAAATTAGGTATATTACTGTTGAATAAGAATTGAAGGGCTATCATCGCATTAAAATTTCATAAGTTAAATTTGTTAACTGAAAACGTTCCTAAAGTTTTCTTTCAGCTTTTGTTTTCTTTGAAGTTTGCGAAAATAATTTTACAGAAACATTTTTGTTTCGTTGATTCGAAAACACTGAATTCCTATGAGTATTAATGAAGATGATATATATATATATATATATATATATATATATATATATATATATATATATATATATATATATATATATATATATATATATATATATATATATATATAAATGTGTCAAAATTCCGATATAAACTATTAATATAAAAATAAAAGTTTTTACTTTTATGTTATTGACTTTAAAATTTAGATCGTGTAAATCTTATATTAGTTAAAAATATATCGCAAACACAACTTTCATATTATATATAATTTAATACAATTATATCTACTAATTTATTTGATATTTTTGAAATGATACAAGTTATTCATTTTTTGTTATATATATAAAGCTGAAACTAAAAAGGCTGACAATTTTTAAATTATCAATATATTATAAGAAAAACAAATTCTAAGTAAATTTTTTTTCATATACTTTTTATGATAATTCATTCTTAGAAATTGATAGGTAAAATTCATTTCTCAATAATAATAAAAGCTCACAAAAAATATAAGTTACATTGTTTGTATTAAAAAAAAATCAATAATATGACTCAAAATATAATTATAATATTTTTTTTTCATAATAAAAAAATTGTACTCGAGTAAATTTTTTTCATTTATTTTATACACGAATACTTTATAATGTTAAAAATATAAATATATTTTTTTATTATCTTACCCTATATGAACCAAGGTCATCTACTATACATGTGAAGGTGGCTTCTCTTCCCACTGACACGGTCACATTACTGATCATGTCTCCGAACTTGGGAAGTTCTGAAACAACACAAGAACAAAGTTAATTAACACATATCTTATGTACTCCTAACTGTCTCCTAACGCAATAGATATTATCCATAATAATAATAAACACGACAGCAAGAACGAAATTACATAAAAAAAATACATATATTCTCATCTACGCCAAAATATCAACATCATAAATATAAAGACATGGTATATATATATATATATATATATATATATATATATATATATATATATATATATATATATATATATATATATATATATATATATATATATATATATATTAATCATTTCTATATTTATAATATGAATATTTAATTCGTAATAATGTTCATAAACGACGTTAAAAATACATAAATTGTGTAAAAAAAAAAACGTCGATGTTTAACTACATTTCAAAATATACGAGACCTTCAATTTGAGACTCAAACAAGAGAATGAGAAGAAAAAAAAGGCAATAATCGCTGTTTACAATCGCAATAAAGACCCGTTCAAACAAGTGCAGATTATTAATATATAGGGTGTTCGTTAAATAATCTATCGCATGATATTTTTAAAAAATCGATGTTTTTGCGCTTCGTTTATTTTTACTTGTAGAAAATTTACTAAATCTCGTTTGTATTTTGTGAATAATATATTCGAGCTTTATGATTAAAATAAATTAAAATTAAGAAAAAAACTGTATTATGTTACTTAAGGGAATAATTAATCGGATTAATTATTCTGCACACACAAGACTAATTCCGCAATAATATAAATCAATATTCCGAAAAAGCAATTGTTTACTTTTATTTCTATTAAAATCTTTAGAAATAAATATTTAAAGATAATATATAAAAATAGGGATTAGATTTCATATAAGAAATCAATGTCTTGTAAATATAATTGAAAGAGAAAGATTCACGAACATATACGACATTTCTAATTTTATATACGACGAAATATATAATACATATTTATTAAATATGATACTATAAAAAATAATAATAATCGATTAATTAATATTTATGTGTTCGTTCGGTGTTATCTTATTAATTATTGTCGTGACGTAAAGGCGTACACTTTTCCGTTTTGTCGTTTTTCATTGAAGTCGTTTTTCGCGAAGTTTTCTTCGACCGTAGCACTCCATTATTATTGATAGTTCGCCTGGAGCTTCATTGGCATTCAGCTGTAATCATCTCCTACCCAACTTTCCTCATTCAGCTTATTATAGTAGAAGTCAAACAATAAGGACCGGAGAAATATGAGGGGGAAAACAAGTAAAATTAGACAAAACATACATATTTCATAATACACTGAACATGAACTTATATATAGAACCGCAGCATAAACCGAATCCATAATCTACCACACACACAGCATATATATATATATATATATATATATATATATATATATATATATATATATATATATATGTATATATATATATATATATATATATATATATATAATGAACACGTAAGAAAATCCTTATTTATAAAACGTTAACAATCCCCTTTTTACTCATTATAATATTTTCCCCTTTTTTAACGAAATCGTTTATTATATATATATATATGTATAATAATAGCCTATTTTCGTTAAAAAAAATTATGGATAAACATGCGTAGTTTTAATAATTGGCTTTCAAAATGTACTTTGACGAGCGAACAATGAATTTCGTTGTACTTGACAATTAAACATCATTTTTATAAACAATATTTTAATATATCAAAATTTAATTTTATATAAATACACTCTTTGTTCTCTTATCTTGTCGTGTGTACGTATGATTTTTTTTATTCAAATATCATTACAGAAATTCAATAAAATATGTTTGTAACTATATTTATGATTTTTTTTTTAATTTAATTTTTAGTATTATGAACGATTTGTAATATAAATAAATAATAAAAAAATATTTTTTCATACAATTCAAGAATTAAATTATAAATATATCGCAATATTTTTATAACGTATTGTTGTTATTTGCCTTTAATTTGATGAACCAATAATATATTAAAGGACATTTTGAAGAATTCATTAGATTTTAGTATTAGTTAATCAGTCTATTTTATCTTCAATCATTAGAAATTAATTGGTATTGAAAAATTGGTGGTGGTGTAGCATTTTGTTTTCGTCAAATGCTTTTTTGTTTTTACAATTTAATCTTAAATGATATTTAAAACTCAAAATATAGATCCTTGTCTTAGATTTTGACTTCTGGTCTTTTATGATACGACTTTAAACACGATTTACCATACTTCAAATGATCTATCATACACTAGTATTTTATATACTTATAAAAATAAAATAGTAATTAGTATTAAGCTGGCGCTTTTCAGCAAGAAATAAAGCTGACAACTAAATAGATGTGAAAGATACCTGGAAAGGGAAGAAAAGCGCGGATTAAAAAAGAAAACATTAATTGAAAGTGCAGCGGAAATCGATCGATAAAAGGGCAAATTTATTAATGCAGGATCTCAAGAAGGTAAGGGCTGGTCGTTTATGCCACGCACATTTAAGGGTCGTAAACAAATCGACCTCCCTCTCGCAACCGAAGGTCTTATCTTCATTCGCGCCCTTTTTGATAATACAATTCCGCGGGCGCGAATCCAATGCCGCAATGTATTATTGTTGAGCTGATTCACCTATTGGGAGCTTAAACTTGCACAAAGCTTAAAGCTTTACACGCCATCGTAAATCTAACTAAGGAGACAGCCCTCCATCGGGTAGGGTGGCAAAAACAGAATAAAGGACGATATCAAACTTTAAAATCTAAGTATCTACTTCTTACCACCCGAACCTTCGTCGTCCCTTTTTTATACTATAGCAGATAGGACTCAGTAAAATTTTATTTTTTTTTCCGTACACAAAAATCACTCAGAAATAATTGAACAATAATGTTTACTATTACGAACGAAAGGAATCACTCTGTATATATATTACATAAGATGAAGCAAAGATCTATGAAATAATTTTATACCAACATAAATAAATAATATAAAACAAACTAAATTTCTATATAGCGATCATTATCAGACTTATAAAATAAATATATTTCATAAATAGCAATATAACATTTTGCACTATGGGGGTTGAAAATTTTACCATCGCATACAATCTAACTGAAAATGTACTTATTTGCGTGTGTTCCTTTATTATTTTCTTTTCATGCCCTCATATAGAAGCACAATCGCACGTTTATATCAAAATGCTACAGTAAGGAAAAATGCAATATACATTTACGGTAAGGAAATTTATTAGGATGATTTACCATTTTATTCCAGCGCTCTGATATTGCTACATGGTTTTATGCATTTCTCAAAATAAAACACGATGCAAAATAGATTTCTTTTCTTACATGAATATACGGCTGAATATTTGCCGACCATGAAATTATAAATATGACTATAAATATTAACTATTATTATTGGAATATTCGTTAAAGACTATTTATATACGTAGATATATTACAAATACTATCAATCAATATATATATATATATATAATATTATAAAATTTTCATACAAAAATTATAATCAAAATTTCTCTTTGAATATATAAATTAAATAAATAAAATACACGTATTCATATAAAATTGTAATACATTTAATACATATAGAATAAATAAATTAATTAAAATATCTATAAATTCCGATTTACGGATTGATTACATATAAAATTTTCCTCTTGGTTAGCGTCGTGATTAACTTTATTCGATACTCGATTTTTTTTTCGTTGATTTTGGAAATTATAGATGCAATAAAAGCCTGGCGAATTGATTGAAAGCGATTTTTTTAATTAAATCGTATATCGTAAACGATTTTTTACGCGTATCGAAATATACTTTTGTATTCGTACAATTAAAATAAAAGCATTTTTTCGACTTTGAAAAGCGCTGAAAACGGATAATTCGTATAATTGAATCCGAATATATTCATTTCATTGAAATATTTATAGTATATGATAATATGAAATCATTAACTATGGTTTTAAAATAAATCTAATAACTAAATGAATAAAAAAATATCACGATTCATATTTAAATTTTAAGATAAAAAATATTTTCAAACTCTTTCATAAATCATTAATAAACCATTAAATCGTTTCGTTCTGCCGTAATTATATAACTTTTAGAAGGTATCCGATTTTGTTCTTTACTTTGTCTTCGTGTATATTTCAAGACAGTGAAATGAACTTGAAATCCCTTCTTAAGTAATTCCATTTGTAAATATTAAATTACATATTTAACGATAGATCTGTCGAATTTATACTGTAACATTAAAACAGAATTAGTTCAGTGTAGTAACTCGCATTACAATTAAACGAAATTGAATTGGAAAATACAAATTAAATTTGCGCAAAAAGGAAAATTGTTAAAGGTTTTTCCTCGACTCAAACGAAATACTCGACTCGAATTATCATTTCGAGCTGCGAAAATCGGATTTTTTTCTTTTTGCATTTATAACTCCAGTGTTATTATGCAAAAAGTTATTTTCTACACCTTAATACCGTTTTTTTTTCATTCACATTAACAAAAAAAAAGTATATTCACTTATAATTAATTATGTTTATATCTAATAATAATAATAAGTTGATTTATTTCGATCGTTTTTCGCACCGAAGCTTTCGCGTTTTCACGGAAACGTCGCAACAACAATAATCATTTTCATTTATTAACGCTTAATTTAAATTTGTGATAGGATAATTAAATTTTCCACGCAAAACTTCAGCATAATTATCACATAGTGGAAAATAGTGGAATCTCCAGAGTGCAAATAAATGGACCGAAAAATTAAATTTCATTACGGACCTAATAAGCGACTAAATTACAACAAATAATAACACGCTTCGAATAAACATTTAGGAAAATTGTTTTCTCTCCATAAAAAAAATGTATCGAGGCGATTGATATATTTTGATAAATAATACCGCAAAATATATCTGTAGTTTATTTATAAATTCTGTACAGTACAAGTTATTAAAATTGACTCGTATTTTTAGAATGAAATGTTTCGTGTCTGCGGATAAAACGAATATTAAGATACTTTTCGACAGGATTAAATTCGATTTATATCAAAATACAGTCAAATCCTATTCTGTGATCACTTTGGAATTATACCAGTTCGAGAAATGTCTATTGTGGATTATCGACGACATTCGGTCGACAATCGTTTTGGCAAAGTCAGACAGATGGACAAAACTCTTTCGCACAAACACCATGGAAAATGCTGCGACTTTAGAAAGCTGATGACAAAAGATATATTATAGGGTTGGGAATTATTTAAAAGAAAATTTTATTTTTTGGACAAAATTTAAAAAAAAAATATTTTTAATATTCATCACGAATATATAAAAAATATTCCATACATAAAGATCTTATATGATGTGACAAAATATGAACTTGTTCAAATATATTATTATATAAAAATATATGTGAGGTTTAGTTCAATCAATTTGTAAAGAATATATAATATTTAAGTTTGACCTTTGAATATTTTTAATATATATCAAATTAAAATATAGACTATATATTTATTAATTTAAAATTTTCTCATCCCTGTTTATATATGGAAAGGAAGAGAAGTATTATTGAAACGAGACAGTGGAGATTTGTCGTGAAACACACTCTTGAAAATCCAGCGTGCGCTTTGTGTTAATTGAAAGCTCCGCTAAAGCTGTGCTAATTGACAAAGTCGCACGGCTTACGTTGTAAATAATTCCTTCGCCATTGAAAATCCCCTAATAAGCACATCGGCTTCGAAGCTCCCTTTATGTCAAATGTCACGGCGATACGAGCTGTCAAAGGGCGACGAATGCCTTAAAACGCGATACTTTTGACGTCTAAGCCCTTTATTGTATACGAAGTGAGAATTTCCATTTTTTTATCCCTGTTCCGTAAAATTAAATCTAGCCCTATGTGAATTGTAGTCGCTTTAACCCTTCATCATATATTATATATTTATAATAGTATGCAAAACTCATTTCGCGTTTATTGTTATCGTTGGATTTAATTATCATACTGTTTGATTTTATATAACGTTTCCCATGTCGATCACGTTTTATACTACATAATAAAATTTTTATATTCATACTTTTTTGATGTCAATATATATTTAATACTTTCATAACAAAAAAAAAAACGACAAGTAAATGACAACTCAAAATTAAAACAATTTTGTATACAATATGCAATATTCATTAGATTTTATTTACCCGAAAAACTATTATTTTCTTTTAAAAAATAATAATAAATACAAATAAAATAAATTACAAAAAAAAACATCTCTTTTAAGATATGTAATTTACATTCGGAAAATGGCGATGTTATAAAGATATAATTTTAACTTGTAAGCGTAGAAATATAAAAGAAACATATAAAAGTTCATCGTTCGTAACCCATAAACTATGCATTCCCGTTTATGTGCGTCTACTGTAACTTCGCAGTTAAAATGCCATCATTCCGCTTCAAATTTATACGTTTTTATTATTGTTCTATTACATTTACAATGAATGACATGTGTGCCATTTTACCAGTCAGTGGAAATAAATATAATATTTTATTAAACAAAAATATATTTAATTACTTAATATTCTTCAAAAAAAAAAAATCGCATCATTACTACATATTTCAAACGTCAATATTTAATAAAAATATTATATTTACACTTAACCGATATCGAAAATTCTATAAGATGTATTTTTATAATAAATATACATTTGTAATAACCGTTAGAATATAAATTTAATAAAATCAAAAAAAAAATATATTCCTTTTATAGTCATCTTCAATTTCATAAACAATAAGTCAACGGAAGTAAATCCGATGGAAAAAAGATATTACTGCGTTAAATATTTCTTTTTATTTAAAAAATATAATAATAATAACATATTATATCTTCTTTGAATTACTCTTTATAAATTTAAATTATATTGTATATAAAAGATATTTCCATTTGAACTTACATCTCAAATGGATAATTAAACACATAGACTACCTCAAAAAATACTAAATTTAAATAATATTATGTATAAAAAAATATTTATATTTGAAATTAATTCACAAATAGATAATTAAACATATAGACTATCACAAAAATAGAAAAAAATATTTTCACACATCTTTCAATTGTACTTATCTATATTAAAATAGTGCAACATATTAACCTTAAATTTTTAATTTTAATACAATATTACAATAATTTATATATAATAAATGTATAAAACAGTTTTCTATTAATAATAATTCAATTAATAATATCGTTTAATATTTTAATTACAATTTAACTTGATACGTTTCATTTGATAATGAGTTATCGCACGTATTTACTCGTCTCAATGTATCCGACGTTCTCGATCACAGACAAACGAGCCATTTCGCTCTCATAATTTAATATTCATAGCGAAAGCGTCGGAGAAAGTGGCTAATTCGCATTATCGGATAAGCCGATTATAATTATCGTGACGGTGGTTGGGCTAATTTAATTGATTTTCATTTCGACTCAACCGCTTTCAACCCCGTCGCAGCGCGAAGACTTTCCCAAGAATTTCGCGAGCTTTTCCTCCTCCACAATTCCTCAAACCCGATGAGCAACCAGATGGGTCTCCGATGGTATTTAACTACTGTATTCAGTCTCTGATAAATGTTCCCTTCGTGTGTTGTATGGTAATTAAGTCAACTTTGTGTAACGTAACACCTCACTTAATTGACTGGGATCGGTTTAACGACGAAGACCGCAATTCATTAGAGAAATAAAATTCCATTAAAAAATATATTTATATATATATATGTATATATATTGAAAAAAATCTTCCGAGAAGAATCTAAAATTTCATTTTGAAAGAAAAAAAAATAAATAGGCGGTTTGCTTTATGAGAGTTTCGGTCTTACTTTGAAGTTTGTTTAGCGTCGGTTACTTCTTTTACGAGTACGAATTGACACTTATATACTTTACATTTACTTTAACCGTTAACTTTTCTTAGGAAACTCGACACGTCACTGGATATTTTAACAGCGAAAATCTTTCTTAATAAAAATTACTCCGAAAAAACAGATTAAAATTGTCACAACTACTTTTTTTTTCACCTTTTTCTTTATTTTAGTTTTGATTTAATTAATATATACTTTGAAGCTTTTTATATATGTTATAAAAGTTTTTATTTTAGGATACAGTATGTAATATGAGAATTATTTAATATATAACATATTTTGCGTTTATACGTTATTGTATATAAAAAGTATTTTAACAAATATTGTAGATTTATTTTTATTTATAATTTATGCAATGAAAAATTAGTGATTAATTGAATGTTATAGATGATGAACAATATAAATTGATCTATATATATTATAAAATAACAACAAAATTATGATTAGCGTATTTTTTTTTTGTAATTTTTCATCGAATTTCAAAAGCTTATATTTTTATTTATAATAAACATAGATTTTTATTCTATTGTAGTTGAGATGCCTTTTTAAAGTGACATGTAACAATATTAAAACGCTGACGTTTCGTTGACAAGAGTTTTGTTTTAAAGCGAATTAAATAATGTAGACATTCTTTGACAGTTTTCCTCGGTGAGGTCTGAATAATGAATATGCGGCCCGCACTTTCTCTCCCTTTCTCTCTCTCACTCGGTCGCTTTTCGTTCAGGTTTTTCCTTATCCCCGGAAAACGCCTGTCGACAAAAGCCTTAAAGACACCGCAATTCAGGCGCATTTTGTCAACTCTCCGCTAATGCGCGTAAAAGATAAAATAAATATACGGAGACGATTCGAAATAAATCGTCTTTATACCCCCTTATTTATATGTTAAATATATATATATATATATATATATATATATATATATATATATATATATATATATATATATATATATATATTATTCGGTTAATTCAAAATGAATTTTAATCGAATATACATCAAACAATATTAATATGTGTGTGTGTTTGTATTCTGTTCAAAAATATCATATATTATTTATATAAATAGAGTGCAGTAAATTTTAAACTCAATCACAATTTAGATTAAAAAAAAGTTATATTATTTAAAATAAAAATAAAAATCGATTCATAAATATATAATATATAAAACAAATTAAAATATTTAAATATCAATAAAATATTTATATTTGAAATAATTTAAAAAAAAAATTGAATATTAATAAAATAAAAAATGAATATTATAACATTTAAATGTATAATAATAAAAAATCCCTATTAATATTCAATTAATTAAACAAGCATTTTTTTTATCAATTTATCAGAAATAAATTAAGAACTTTCTTTAATTTAATAACATTAAAATTTTTAATTTAATTATTCTACTATATATATATATATATATATATATATATATATATATATATATATATATATATATATATATATATATATATATATATATATATATATATATATATATATATATATATATATATATATATATATATATATATATATATATATATATATATAATGTTTAAAATATATTTTCTACATATTTTTTAAAATCAAAAATACATAAAAATCAAAACTCACACGTATGTAAACTTTTCAATATTGGAAATACGGTCTGTTGTTAAAAATTTAATATTTGAAGATTTAAAAATGTAAAACCAAAAAAAAAAAAATGAATATTTCAAAGGGGTACATTCGATTACAGATATATATATATATATATATATATATATATATATATATATATAAATATATATATATATATATATATATATATATATATATAAACAAAATGATCCGACCGCAATAAAAGCGGCGACTGGCCGGCAGTAAAGCTCGCAGATAAAAGCGAATCCGCATATCTTTCCTGTTTCATTTTATTGCTTCGCCTTTTTTATATTCGTCCATCAATACCGGATCTATTCATACACCCTTGAAACGGACCCCGGTTCGATTCCTCTTCTGTGTCCATAGTAAAAACGACCATGTACCATTTTTCGTGTCGGATTTTGAATATCAAAAAACCGAAAAATAAAAAAGAATAAATGTCACGCCCGAAATGACTGCTGAGACCAAAGACATAAGCGTTCGAATTACATCAATACAGAGCTTTATTTCAACTTATTTTTTTTCCAGTATCAATTTTCTTTCTATTGATTATTAAAAAAAAATAGAATCATAATTATTCTCGATTTTTATGGCATATTTTTCTACAAAAAATATTGGACACAACGGAAAAAAATTAAAATATATTTTTTTTAAATTAATATATGTACCTTAACCTGAAATTTAATTACTTAAATTTTCTATAAATATATTCTTCAAAATTATTCCGGATTATTATAATTTTTTTAATAATATTTTCCAAGAATAATTACGAATGATCAAAAATATACGTTTGTTTAGCAAAAAAAACGTATACATTTACAATGTGGTATAATTTGTGTAATATAATATTATAATAAATATTTTAAAAATATAAATTTCGTATAATTTAACAACAAAATTATATATATATAAGATTATTTTAAAATCTTCATATTATTTAACTCAAAGTAATCATATTATTTATATATACTATTTTTATTTATTTTAATTACCGTTAAATACATACAAATAGAAGAGAATATAAAAGTTAATGAGTTAAGTATTTTATCGCAAGATCTTCAAGGAGGAAAAAAAATGAATTTAAATTAAACTGGTTTCATTTCGACTTCGGCAGCGAAACGAACTTTTAATTCTTTATTAATTTGACCGTTTCTGTTTCTGTAGCTCGTATTTAAATCAGATAAAATTAACTGTATTTTGCTATATAAATATATATATATACATATATATATATATAAATTCGCCCTTTTTTCCACTCAGATCCCTTCTTTGCCCTTTCTTCGCCCTTTCTTCGCCCTCTCTCTTGTTTTAATTCTGAAGTGTTTTCTCCATTGCATTTTCCGAAAAAGACAATTCTTTCCCTCATCTAATGCCTATTTATTGTCGCAATTACATCGGCAAGATTGAAAGCAGCCGCGTTCGCTATTTTCGTTTTTAATGCTCCTCCGCACAATCATCGGACCACTGACAAAAGGGTTGGCCCTATCCTTGGGGAACCTCTCTCTTTTTTACTGCCCTAAAAATTGTTTTCAGTTTTTGTCTTGGCGTCCGTTAAAAGAGGCGAAATGAACTCAAAAATTCAACTGTACACATTTATATTTATGCTCACTTTTTTGTTAAGAATATATATATATATATATATATATATATATATATATATATATGTTAGAAAAGTTTTATATAAAAAAACCTAGAATTGTTTCATATTATGATAAGAAAAATCGATTTTTTTTATTACTTTATCACTTTAAATATAATTAAAAAAATTCTTAAAAATATTTAATTTAACATACTATATTCAGTCAATAATTTTCAAATGTATGACTTATTTATTTATAGTATATACAGATAAATCTAAAAATCTATATAATTTTATTAATTAAAAAGTTCAAAAACGTGTTTTATTGAATTTTAAAATATCCCATTACTATAAAATTCAACGTTCCTTTTTATATATACGAATCGTAAAAGCAGAAATTTATATCACAAAATCAACAAACACACCGAAAATAAAATACATCTAAATGCCGAAAATTGCGTTTAAATAGACTTGTTGTTCAGCGCGGCGAATTTAACGCTGAAATAAAGCAGTCGAAAATATTCACAGAAACACGTATAAAACGACATTCGATGTCGAGAAAAAGGCAAAAACGGAGACGTTCCCGTTATTTAATAGTCACACCTTGTATAGCACGTGTACATTTCGATAATGTATATATACGTAGTGCGCTTAACAGCGACTCCAGAACCGCCCACCCAAGATAATTGCTTTTCCTTACGTGTTGCAGGCGTTGTGAATAAATTTCGATACAAACATTTGCCACCCCCCCTCCCCCCGTGGTCGGCGGTCGTGTAACGTTGGTACGCGTGCCGATCGTAGTTTCGCGCCGTCGATGTGAAACGTTGTTCGCGAACCGACATTCGACGACTTCTGCACGGTAACGCCTTACTGACGTTACACTGTAATTGTATGGAACTCGGATAAAAATCGGACCAAAATTCAATATTAAAAATACGTTTTCAAATACTAAAACAAATTATACACCGACCCTTGACGTGTATTCATATATTTTTTTTTTAATCTTGAACAAAAATCTGATGTCTATTTTAATGAATATTTCAAATTATTATTCAAAAATGTATATATATATATATATATATATATATATATATATATATATATATATTATTATTATTAGAAATCTATTTTTTTATTCAGAATTATTAATAAAAGAATTATATATAGTGATGCGTGTCTGAAGGTATATTTTCCCATGTTCTATGCAGTATGAAAATTATTCATATAATACGCGTACATGTGCTATGAAATTTAATCAACTTTGTACTGATGATTCAAGGGACGATCTTTCATAGTATTCTCTTGAGATTTGATAAACTTATATCAGAAATATTCAACTTTTTTTTTCAGTCGAAGTTTGCTTGGATTTTTTTTAAATAAATCGCCGTTCCTAACTTATTATATTTTAACAAAAGTTTATAAATCTTAATATTACTTAATGAAATAATATTTTTTAATATTAATTATTTAACATCGTTCATGGAAACATAATTTTTGTAAAATTTATTATAACTATATATTTCAATATGAAAATTATATATAAATAAATGTCAATTATACACTTTTGAGCACATATAAATAAATACAAAAAGATTTGTTGCGAAATTTTCAGATACTAAGCATACAAATGATAAAAATATTAATTTGTTCTAAAATTTAATAATAAATAATAATAAGTAAATATACAATTCTCAAACCTTCATACATAATTGATAACAGGAAAATCCCAAGATTATCATTAAATAAGGGTTATTGGATTACTTCTTCCTAAAAGACACCCTTCTCGACAACCATATAAGAAAATTATTATCTTGATATAGAAATTATAAACATTTATTATTTAATTTAAGATTTAAATTCAGTACTATAATCGAAATCCAGTTTTTATTATAATTATTCATTGGAATTAAATCTGAAAGATTTACTTTCAGAAACTGCGTTGATTATTACTAAATGTAATTATATATAACGACGTCGTATAAATTATTACATAATGTATAATATATTACATGTATAACTTAACATCTAAAATATACGTTAAACCAAGGAAAAAAAATCGAACTGATCAACACTAAATCACTCGTGAAGGATTTGGCGACTGATTAAAATGGGAGGACTTTTTCCGCAAAATTCGAGTTGTACACTTCAGATTTCATTAAGTTGATGGATAAAAGGTATTAATGAATCTATTTGGCTGATACCACGTCAATGCGCCGACAGCGAACAGAGCTTTGGGTACCGAAAGCTTGTTTATGAAATGAAAGCTTAAGCCGCAGTAAGCTTTGTAAATAGCGTAAGGTTTCTTCCGAAGCCGAGAAGGCTTGTTTTGAATAAACAAATTTTGCAACTCGTTTCTCTCGTTTTTGGTGTCTGTTAATTTTATTTATAAATAATATTTTAACTCGTTTTAATAACAAACATATAAAACGTATAATTTCATAAATTAACATACAAATTTATAGTGATCTTAATTATTTTATAATAAATTTTGAATTCGAAGACGATCAAAAGTTTAATCAGTCTTCGATTATATATATATATATATATATATATATATATATATATATATATATATATTTACATTAATTTTAAAAATATTTCAAAATAAAAATATACATTTAAAATAACTATAAGCTTTTTATATAATTTAATTGAAAAGTTTCAATATAACACAATATAAAAATTACAAACTTTTTATAATACAATTTTTCCTATATTAAAAAAAAAAATTCCTAAAGTTTGTTATATAAATGTACTCCTTACAAATAATAAAATCTATATGAACTTTTTTTTTAAACTATAAATATTTTGTATTTTAAAAAAATATATAGATCTAAAGAAATACTCTTGACTTTTAGCTTATATAATTAATTGATAATATGATATCTCTGATAATTCGTTGTTTTAACGACAAGTCACGGGTTTAATTGTGTGATTTTACGATATCATATATATTTATTTATTTAATCGTTAAAAAATAACAATCTTAAATAATATGAAATGTATACGTATTAAAAAAAAAGATGTATAAGAATCACGAATATCAATAAATTAATATAATACAATAATGATAAAAAAAAATAAATAGAAATATAACCTTTCTTACGTAAAATGGTTGAATTTGATCCCAGAATAAGCATAAAACATGAAAAATGTATTTTCAAATAAAAATCTAAAAGAAAAGTCGAAATATAAAGACGAAAATAGGGCGGAAAAAAAAGTAGAAACAATGGCAAATCATCTCAGTAAAATGCCAAAACCGTTTTTTTTATGATCTTTTTTTTCTATGTGGAAAAATATACGAAGGATTTAAGAAATATAACGAAAGAAAAAAACAGCAACAATATATCCTCACTAAAATATGTGTACATAAAAAATAATTACGGCGTTAAAAAGTATTTTCAATACATTTGAATACATCTCGAGGGTTTAATATTTCACAACGGTTTAACGAACGGCGGTTTATGTTTATACGGCATAAATGTTAGGTGTTTCGTATTAAAATAAATTATTTTCATCTCTTAAATATATAAATGTATAAAATAGACGGATATTAAAATCCGATATGCTTGAAACGACCGGTTAAAATTTATGTAAAATATTAATATATAAAATTACCGATTTTCGTGCTGAACAATTAAACGCGCTCGTATCTGAATTTTTCGTGTGAAAATAATACTTTCTTATTATAAATTTTTATTTCGTTTTAAAACATATTACGTCTATCAATATAAAATATTTTTTTAGATGATAAGTCAGAATCTTAAATATAAACTTCGAAATTTAAAAATAGATAAAATTATATTTGGAAATATAAAATTTTCAATATTTTTAAATCTTGATTTCAAAATTGATTTATATTTTAATTCATAATTTATTATTTAGAAAATGACTGAAACAAACATAAAAAATATATTTTTAAATAAAAAAAACTTATTTTAATGTCATATTCATCGCATGCATTCGTTTAGAATTCAATGCTTGCAGGCTGTTATAACAACACAAGTTTACTGTGATATTTTTGTATGTTGACTTCAGCTTGTATTCTCTTTGAAATCCAATATTTATAGTGTTAAAAATTTTAAAAACCCAACAAAATTTAATATTTATTTTTAAAATATTTTAATCATTATATATATATATATATATATATATATATATATATATAATATAAAGAATCTTAATTCAAAAAATACTTGCAAAATTTTCATTTCGTTCAATACTAAAAATTTATTACTAGGAAATTATTTGTGTAATTTTCAGCACGATTTCTAAACGAATTATTCAAAAGCTCGTTTTTGGATTTTTAAATATTAAAATTTATTTAAATAATCTCTTCGCGTGATTTATTCACCGATTATGACATCAATTGCGCGCTTGTTTACTGCGTAAGCGTTTTTAGATACGATTTTCGCGGAAAATCTGGGAAAAATGATTGCCCTCATACATTGCCCCCATGTCATAAATGCGAAGCGGCAAAAACGTGGAAATTCTAAGACGCATTTAATTATCGCATTCGATGTCTAGTAAATTGTTCACTTATATATATATATATATATATATATATCCTTAAACATTAATATTCATAGAAAATTATATTAAAGTATTTTAAGATATTTCAATATTACTTTAAAATTCTTAAAACTGATTTCATTTTGAAAATATTATTTCTAATTCAAGATCATACGTTTATATATTATTTTTGATAAAAAGCTAATTATTTATATTGCATTCATAATTAGCCGATTATTTATTAAAAATCAAAATATTGTTATTAAATATCTTATCTAATTTATAAATATTTTTTAACATAATATTTAAAATATTATATAAAATTAAAAATCTTTTTCTTCAATAATCATTAAATTTAAAAAAAAAAATTATAATATACGAATATTAAAAAAAATATAATCTTTGAACTATATTGCATATACAATAAATATGTGAATATAAATATCTTATTTTATATACAAATGCATATATGAATATGTATAAAATCGTGTACCGGCGAATCTTTTGAAATTTTTGATATTTCCTTGCGGAAAATTCTCTCGTACAGCACCTAAGATTTTCCGAAGCGCTCTTGTATAAAGTTGATTTTAATTTTTTCCTACACACCCCCTCGTTCTTACTGAAAACTTGTGCAAATATTGTTACATCAATAAGATTTATATATATATATATATATATATATATATATATATATATATATATATATATATATATATATATTTATAACTCGAAGGATTTTTGACGGAATCGCTGTTTTCGTTTCTCGGAAAGGAAAATGTTTGCACTGTCAAGACAAACGATCCAAGTTTACTCATAATTCGATAATTACTCTCCATAATTATATAAAACACGATAAAGTTTCGATTATATAATATCATAAAAATGTTTAATAACATCTGTGTTTTATGAAATCAATGTCATACAGTAATCACTTATCACAGATTCACAATTTTGTTGGTTTCAAAAAATATCTTAATATTTTCGTTATTTCGCTGGTTTTTGATGAATATTCATATTCAATTTTCAAAATTATGTATGGAAAAATTATCGCACTCTATCAAAATATATTGTACGCGAACAATGCATTTTTTAACGTTTTTCATTAATTTAAGATATTTAATCACTTATAACTTTGCTGAAAAAAATATAATTCGAGAATATACGATTTGAAATAGGTTCCCAATTAACTGAATATTTTTACAATTCAGCAACAAAAAATATTTTCATACATTTATACCAATTAAACGCTCATAAATAATTCGAAAGAGTCGATTAACAAAACACATTTTATTAAATTATTACTCCATTTACGGTGCATATTTTAATATATATTTTCACATAATACACATAATATATATAATACACATTCAGATTTTTTACAAATTTATTCTCAAGTTTGGAACTTTTGTTTCCTTTATATTACAAAAATGAATTACTTTTTAAATTAAATACATGTAAGGACAAAAACGAGTAATATACTTAAAGCTAATTTCAATTAATTCAAAACATTCATAGCAATCGGTTTAATAAAAAAAAAAAACATACTATGAGAAAAAGTATAAAAAGAACGTTCAGGTTAATTTATATCGCTCGTTAAAATGCGTTACCAAAAAAAAAAAAATGAAAATAGAAGAAAACGTAGCAAAAAGCATACGCGCACCATTCTTTGTATTCAAAGTCATTCCAATAAATTAATTGAAGTCGTAGAGAGAAAGAAAAAAAAGGAATGAAATTAAATCGAGGAAACCTGAAAAAAAAGTTTTTCATATTTTCGCGCGGAATTCATTCAATATAAAATTTTTCACGTATAACGCAATTCACCTTAATTACATTACTGTTAAAAAAAATTACAATAGATTCGAACGGCTATAATAGTTAAATATATATATATATATATATATATATATATATATATATATATATATATATATATATATATATATATATATATTAAAGCCGTTCCTTTCATAATTGAAGAAGTTCTGAAATCTGAATGTGTGCCGTTGTACTAAAATTTTCCGATTCTTCCTATGTTCTAATGTCTTTTGTACTAAAAAACTTCTTCCATTTTTCTTTCTGCGTCTCAAAAATGATCTTTTTTTCTATATATACACTCAATCACAAATTTAAAACATTTTTTCTATTTTATAAATAATTTTTATATATTTTTTTTTAAATTCAATATTCTTTATACAAACTTAATGAATATTATATAATTAAATTAATTATTAATCTGAAGTGATATTTCAACTTGAAACATGTCAAACAACGATAGGTTAAATCCTTTCGTAAATGAATAATAACTGAAGATTGGACGTGAGGTTTGGAAACTTGACCTAATAAAACATTAAATTAGCAATTCGAAACTTCAAATAAGTCCTAACCCTAAACAAATTATCACTCCAATGATATAATTAAATCAATCAAATTGATCTTAATCAAATTTTTGCTCTTTAATAATAAAATATTTAATATATTACTATGGCATAGTATATATATATATATATATATATATATATATATATATATATATATATATATATATATATATATATATATATATATATATATATATATATATATATATATATATATATATATATATATATATATATATATATATATATATATATATATATATAAATTTTTATGAATAAAAATAAAAGACACAATGGTTATAGTATATGAAATTTTATATTGAATTATAGTACATTTTGCTACATTTATATTAAATATAGAAAAGAAAGAATTTTGACTGGAATAGAGCTTTAACATGAACAACGAAGGTCAACATCGGATTCTAGGAAAATAAAATATTTATCGACAAATCGTACTTTTTACCGGTATTTTTTTTTTCCGAAGACACGAGTAAGTTTCCGATTCCACCTTCTCATCCTTGCGTCGAAAAAGTAGGATTCAATTATTATTATTTTGAAGTTTTTCATTCAGCGATTTCGCACTTAAGATTAAACCCGCAGAGTTGAACCTTCGCGGAAAATAACAATACGAACTCGTTCGAATTCAAAAATCGGCTTTAAAAACTTTTCCGTCTTCGGCTTTTCCCCACATTATCATCGTTTTTCTACCATAGTTTTTTTTTTACGTCGACTCAGAATAGAGCCTTCGGATTATTCTTTTGTCATGCAAAAGCGATTCGGCAAACTCTTCCGAACTCGTATCCGCTCGTCCATTTCGTTTCATTAATTTTTCCTTTCTTAGTTTGTTTTTTTTTTTAGTTTTTCATTTTACATTATCGACCAATTTCGATAACTATTTTCCATTATTAAAGATCATTGTATTAAATATCTAATTTATATCAACAATCATTTGAAATCGTAATACAATATTTAATTGTGCATTTTCGTTCATAAAACCCATAATATTGACGAATTTCATTTCTGATAGTAAAATTATTGATAGAAATAAAACGTATATGGAAATGTCAGTAACATATGTATAATTTATGCCCACTCAATATTTCATGAATTTCGATGGCGTTCGAAAAATGGAATAAATTATAAATATGTTCATTTTGAAAGACAGAATTTAATGACCCGATTGACTACGTATCATTATTGATTTTTTTTATATTATAATAATTTCTAAATTTTTCATACATATATTCAAAATTATGTAATACTTGAAATATGATATTTTAAGAAAAAAAAATCTCACTTATGGTTACAAGATATAATATAATAAAAGTAAAACAAATACTAATCGAATCATAAAATGTATAACAATTTCATAAAACACTTATTATTTTAAAATTAAATAGAAAATGAGAAATATGAATTAAACGCCTACATTGATTCTAATAACGTTTTCTTCGCCCACAGAAATATTAGTATCTTAAATCTGTAAATTTGCAATATATATATATAACCTAATTTAATATAAGATTATTAATGTAATATTTATTTATGATATAAAAATAATCTTTCAAATATATAATTTTAATAATTGTTAAAAATAATACGATGTATTTTTGATATATCTATAATAATAAAATTTATAGATTTTTTTTAACTCGTGTGATATTTTTAATTTAATATCGTCGTAATAAAAATGCAGTTAAATAATAAAATTATGTAGTGAAAACGCTTAAATAAAATCTCAGTTACAAAGAAACATTATATGCAAATACATAAAAAAAAAATAATCGCGGATTGCCGCAAAACCACGGGCAGATGTTTTAACTGCAATTTTATTCGTGCTCGGGCTATCTTCTCTTTTTCACTCTTTTAATGTAATATTATACGTATTTAGGATATATATATATATATATATATATAACATATACATTGGAACTATTTTCAACCGCCCGTCTGAAATATTTGTATAGTTTTATTTTTGCGTTTGCTTTATCTGTTTTTTTTTCTTTTCCGCTTTTTTTTTATAATATAACGGTCGTTTTTCTATTATTCGCATTCGCTGCACAAATAAGCGCCACTTAATTTAAATTCAACGCCAGAGTTCTGCGAAAGCTCCGGATTGCGAATTTCCATTTTTGCCAGTTACCCACTGCATTAAAAGCTCAAAAAGATAAAAGGATATTAGTGCGGCGCTAGGGCCCGTGTATGAATTATTAATCAGGCGAACGGCGACAATAAAAGCGCGCCTTTCGAAACTCTCTACGGAAGACAAAGACCCCTGCTACGCCGTAGCAAGCAGATAAAGAAAAAACAATAAAAACGCAATAAAACAAATCGTTATCATAATCGGTCGCGATTGGGATCGTTTCAAAGCTCAAACGGCTACGAAGATTTCATATATATATATATATATATATATATATATATATATATATATATATATATATAAATATATATATTTATATTTATTTATTTTTTTACACATATTTTCTATTCATGATATTCATCATGATTCTATCTGATTTTTTAAATATAAACTCAAAATAAATTTTATATAAATGTTTTATTTAAAGCACACATATGATTACAATTTTTAATAAAATATGTTATATATATATATATATATATATATATATATATATATATATATATAAGTATGTAAAATATTCAAGCATAATGTACTTAAAAAAATAAAGCACAATCGTTAAGCGATTTGATTGAAACATCGTTCGAGTGATGTACTTAATCGAAAAACGTACATCTCGAATTAAATTTAATTTTTCTTCAGTTTTTCTAACGCCACTTTTACATTTAAGTGGAGACGTTTTTATCGTTTATCATATAATATTTTACTCTGCGTTTATAAGACTCGGAAAATTTTTATATCGCATCCTATATATACTTATTATATATTTTCGTGGAAAATTCTATTCAATCTGTTCTAATTTATGAGTCCGCATTATATACTGTGTTCGATATAATTTTTCACGTCGCAGCGTAAATATAATAGTGATTTTTATAGAAACCCTATCGAAAAAAAATATATATATATATATATAAATGTGTGCGTGTTTATATATATATATATATATATATATATACAACCTTCCGATCATCTCACTTGAAATTTTTAATATGACGATATTGAAAACACAAGAGTCTCGCCCGTTAAGGGTGAAGCGATAAAAAATTATTTTTCATATTGAATTTCGGTATGAATATGGATAAGAGTCTATATAGAAAAAAAATACGCCTGAGGGAGGAAAAAAATAAAACAAATCTCGACGCTGTCGACTACGCGAACAAATATATCTGTAGACGAGCTTTCTGAATAAAAACATTTCGCAGGAAAAAAAGCAGATGGACAAAGGGAACTGTTCGTAGGGCACATAAAAAAAGAGTTCAATATATATATATATATATATATATATATATATATATATATATATATATATATATATATATATATATATATATATATATATATATATATATATATATATATATATATATATATATACATAAATGAAAATAGAACTAAAAAAACGAGATGTCGATTGAATATTTCCATTTTTCCGGAAGGTTTTTCTTCGCGTTCCGTCCGGTTCGTTTCTGACGTCGACTATGTAAATGCTGTTAGTTTTCAATCTGGTTTCGTATTATTCATACGTTGGAAAATTATCTGCTTACATTCGGAAAATATCACGAGTCGCAATTTTTATTTCGAATGTTATTTTTCTATTTTCGTATCAAACGAAAAAAAAAATGTATGTCGTTCTTATGATTGAATTCTTATTTATATAATATATAAAAAAAAATGAAATTGAATATTTTGACGATCATTGATTAAAAATATGAAATATTCGTAATATAATATTCTTTCTTTCGATTCCATTATGTAAAATGTTAATTTTTGTCAAATTTTAGTTTTTTTTTATATAACATATTAAAATTATATATATATATATAATATATATATATATATATATATATATAAAATTGAAAATAGTGAAATTTAGTGTATTAAATTTCAACTCTGTATTAAAAAAATACTTATTATATTGTTGAAAATATTTTTAGATTTTTTAAAATAAATATTTGTTTAATAAAAATATCACTCTTAATATTTTATTTGAAACATTACAGTGAGAAAAAAAAATGTTTTCATCCATCGAAATTTATTTTTTATAATATTTTATGACAGATGTATTAAAGTATTTTTTCTAGAATTCAAATTTCATTATGTAAAAACTTTTGTAAATATATATTTTTTGTAATCTTTCATGAAATATATATTTCAAAACATCAATATGCTTATCCCGAATATTAAATTTAAATATCATTGTAGAATATTATACAACGATACTATTATTATATATACTTTAACTATTATATTTTATTATAAAAAATATATTTTGTTTATTATATAACTATACTGAAAATGCAATCATTAATTTTATACACTATTTTCACATGTTCATAAAATCTCATAAAAGTTTTTTTTTCTATATTATAAACAATTCACATGCAATATATAAAGAAAATTGAGTCATAATTATAAAAGTCCAATCTAAACCATCTTCAAGTACACATATAATCACTACATTTAAATAATTAATATTATAAATATAATTATTTTATAAAATAAAATCGACAACAATAAACATCACAAAACGATGCACCGTTCAAAATAAAAGCGTGCCGCGCGGCAATCGAATAAAGCTTTCTTTTTTATATCACCGACGCTTTTCTTTTCACTTAAACGCTCGATTCGACTTAACCCGTAATAAAAAAAGACGTTATCAGTACATTATTTATACGTCACGATCTTCTTTTGAATGCTTTTCACCCCCCACCCTCTCGTTATCAATGAAAAGTATCGTATTACCAGAAGATAACAAACCACTCATCGGGTCGTCTATAAGACTGAGCTTTACGTGACTTCGCGATTGAATAGAGCAAACTGACCTTAAGCCTTATAGATAACTTCGTGTGAAAGTCTATTCTGTTTTTTTTTTGTTATTTTATATAAGAAATTTTAGTTTTGTTAAGGTAATTTATTTAGTTTATGCTTTGCGATTGAATTAACCCAACATTATTTTCTTTACGATTTATATTCAGATACCTTAAACTTTATATAAAATATAGAAAAAAAAAGTTATTGTATAATTATTAAAATAAATTAAACAATTAGTAGATATATTTGTATACATATCTTATTTTTTTTTGTTGAAAAATAAATAATACAAATACGAAAAAAATACAAACAGAATAACTGGAGAGAAAAAAATGCGTTCAAATTACAACACATTTTGACAAATTAAATAATGTTTCGTCATAAAATGTATTTATTTATAAAGTACCGAGGGTACGAGGGGGGGTTGAATACGTGTTTTCGCATAGAGTAATATCAAAATGTAAAAGGGGGAACGTTTTCGCACTCGTCCGCGCGTTTATTTCCCTTAACTCGGAAAAACGGTGGGAGAAAAACGATTTTTCCGAAAATAAAAAAAAATCAAAATAAAGGCCAAGTGGGACCGTCGTCGGCAAAATAATAAAAATAACGCATATAAAAAAATATACATATAATGTGTACAGGGTATCCGTTAAAAATACTCGATTCGCGTGTGATTGTCGTGATGTCAGTCTAAGGGTGGAAAAAATACAAAAAAGGGAGTTGTTTTTTATTAAAAAAAAAAACAGTTAATCTTTATATACGTTTATCTTAATTAGAACGAATTGAAAAAAAAACTCGTGCGCGTTGACAAAGGTCGACCTTTGCGAAAAAATTTTCGCTCAATTTTCTCGCCGCGGCTGCGAATCGTTCGAATCCGCAGGCTTTCGCGGCAAATTTTATAAATGGTCCGATGCTATAAAATGAAAAAAAAAATAAAAAAGTCGTCCACACTCTAAACGGAATTTATATAAATTATTTTCATACGTGCGAGGCTTTCTGTTTTGTTTTTTTTTTTATGAGCGACCGCTTCGGACGGAAACAATGACGATAAGCAACAAACCATATCCAGTGTTTGCCCTCGGTTTTTATTTGGGGATGTTTTTTTTCGCTTTTATTGTTATCTTACTTTATTTTATGCAGTATAAAAAAAACAAAAGAAAATATCCTTTTTTTCCGTTTTCGTAAAATTTCAACTCTTAAGTTGTTTACTGTGAAAATACGATATTTCACTTCCAAATTTTCCACTACTGTCAACTTAACGATATATATTCAACTATATTTGTAAATAATTCTAACCAACTTAAACATATTTTATACTATCAAAATATTTTTCTCATATATACGAATACGATTCATTTTCTTTATTATAATATTTTATTATATTATTTTATAAGCATTAATATATAAAATATTTATACAACAAAATCTTTGAGCCATAACAATATCTCATAAGCATTAAATTTTAGAAGCTCATTACAACATTTACGACGTCTGTAAATTTCACGCTTTTCCGATTCCAAAACATTTTTCATTATAATACTATTCACTCTTTTGCTTTTAAAACAAATATTTAAATTTAGACGTATTAAAAATATTTAAAAAATGATAAATAAATAAAAAAATAATTTAAATTTTACTAACAAAAACTGTAATTTAATACTAATAAGATTTAAATTTATCATTCTCATTGTTATTTGAGTGAAATAGTAATAAAATTATTATATTAATAACGAAAATGAAAATATAACATTTTAACTCTAATTTTAATATATTTATAATTAAAATTTAACACTTTCATATATGAAAATTTATTATTAAACATATAATCTTAAATTCAACTACATATACAAATATATGCTAGTATCAAAATTTAAATTCAATGAAAAGTTGAATTTTCAGTGTGAAAATGAGATTTTTATACTTCAAACATATTTTTAACTTATTTATATATTAATTGTAATATATGAAAAATTATATCCATTAATATTTTTCAACAAATTATTCAGATGAAAAAAAAAATTTAACTATCATAAATTTATAAAATATATATATATATATATTACATATATAAAAGAGTAAAATTAGCATATATTATAGTATAATATTATTACCAAGGTGACGTTATTTTCAAGTATGCGCGCGTTTAAAGCGGCTCTCGAATAAAGAAAATGCTTTGAAATTTTCTTATTGCGATAATTAGACTTCACCGAAAATTTCTCCCGGCTGAATAATTACACGAGCTCGTACAAAGTTTCGGAACGACTGAAACAGCTGATAAAAAGTAGTTAGTTGTACACACACGTCGGCTTCGAAGTGTTTTCCACTGTACGGTTATGATATTTTCCTGAAGGGGGGGGGCGGGAGACGATATTTTCCGGATAGGGGATGGTCGGCGGGGCGAGATTAAAGTGTGAAATGTTAGCGCATAAATACGTTTATTTTAGGTGTCCCATATTAAATTTTATAACGACAATAAAGCTACGTAACAAATTTATTGCGTCAATTTCTCGTGAAAATAATTTTAAATTAAAAATATTCAAATTAAGAGCGTAAAAAAAAAGCTTCATAATCTCAGATTTATCGATGATAATTAAATAAATATTCGTGTTATCTGTAAATCACAACGTGTTCAAATCTAACAAATTATTTATTTTATAATACTATATTTTTTATTATAATATAACATCAATGATTTTCAAAAAAAAAATAAAATAAAGAAAGAAAAAAATCTGAAATTTATATACAATTTTAATTAAAAACTTGTGTAAATATTCGATACAATATTTTACACAAGAATCGAAATATTCATTTATACATAAAAATATTAAATATTCACAAGCCTTTTATTTTCATTAAAATGAGATAGCGAAACATCACATTTTTTCCTCTCGTTTTAAATTTATTCTCATACCTTTATACCCCCCTTTTTTAATTTATATTTCGAATGTCGAGATTTTGTCGTTATCGTCATTTTTGTTTTTTTTTTAAATATAAAAAAAAATAATAAATTTATCCGTTAAATATATTTTATGTGTGATTTTTTTTTCGACACTATTTCAAATGGTTTAATCGAACGTTCTTATTTCAAGATTTGCTTTTTAGCTAATCGAGTCACATATCTTACAATATTTTACCCTCGTCAAGTGTTAAACTGCGGAAAAAAAAATTTTCCGCCAACACCTGTCAATCAAAAATCGCCACACTTTTACGACCTGTAATGGCTACACACACATTTATACAATTAGAATATATATAAAATTGCACATATAAAATATATGAAAAACACTTAACCGACTATATGATCGCCGATCGCGTGCCAATAAATAATTACCCGTTGAAAATAAAAATGAAAAATTATATATATATATATATATATATATATATACGAATAACGATTTTAACGGAAAAGTCGTTGCGGTTTTATATATATATATATATTTTTTTTTTGATGTTGTTGTTGTTCTAGAGCCGAAACAAAAAGTTAGGCGGTCCGTTAAGGATTTTGGCTTTTTGAAAATTGGGCAAAACGAACACGCCCAGAAATTAGGGCCCGTTTTCAGCGACTGAAGCCCTATTAAGTGTCGCCGTTCTAAATTTTCCCCTTTTATCCGCGGTTGACGTGTACCATAAACCCTTATTAACCCTTCACGTGTTGACCGCACTCTGGGCATTGTTTAGTTGACGTATTGTGTTATCGAGAATACAACGTGTTCATTCATTTATATATATATTATATTTATAATATATACACATATAATATGACAAAACGTCTCTCAAAAATTTATCACCGTAATAAAATATTGTTCATTTTAAATGCCGAAACGTGTTTTTTCATCGCCCTTCGATCAAAGATATAATATTATATTATATTACTGAAAATTTATATTTTAGACCGCTAAAAGGGTCCGTATTTATTATTTACATTTCGATTTACCCGTACTTTCTATAATGCCGCGTACAATTTTGCGGTCAACCTAACTATTTAAATCTATTGTAATATATCACTATCATCAACGACCCTAACGTTATCTATTTATACGAATCTTATAAATTTGTTTGTTTAAAGTAAAAAAAATATATATATATAAAATAACGTATATTCATATATAAATTTGGTTCAATTTAGAAATTTTAACCGCCTTTTAACATCGATAATAATTACATCACGGACTTTTTCTCTGGATTACTAAAGTTATCGGAATCATTAATCTTGCACTTTAAGGCAATTATTGCTGAAAAATCAACCGAATTTTCTAATTTTTTTTTTGTCGTAAATCGTATATATTATATATATAACAAAAAGTCTTTATCGCGTATTCGAAAAAAGCATTTCCGTGTCAAATTTTAATTTTATTCATGTAATTTTAATAATAATAAATAATTTGTGATTATTTTCGATTTATATAAATCATTTTTGTGAATGACTATGACACTAAATATAAACATATTTAATTATTTTTAAAGAAAAATTAACATTTTGTAACTTAAACAATGTATATAAAATTAAGTTTTTTTTAAAAACGACAAAATAAAATATTGCAGTCTTCAAAGTTAATTTAAATTGTATTTTAATGTGAAACGTTTCTTAATTAACTGCGAAACCGTTATATTTTTCTATTAAACGCTCCTTAAGAATATACATTTAATAATTTATTTTGATACTGTTATATATGAATATAATTGTCAGTAGTGCCTACGGTTATTCGCATATTTTTTTTTATTTAATATGTAATGTAATGAAAATATTCATGGAAAATATTATGATGTTATTTTTATGCTTGCTAATAAAATAAGATTATATTATGCTTATTTATTCATAAATTTTATCTTATTTAATATTCTATTTTATGATTATTTAAATTTTTATGTATAAATTCTTAATATTTGCAATATGTTATTCGAATGAAAAGATCATAGGTTAATATTTAGATATTTTTTTAAATAAAATATGTTAAATTTTTAAAATGAATTAAATGTCTAAAAGATATAAACCAGAGCTTTCAGTCCATGAAATTAACAAAGCTCGTAATTTATTATTTTTTAAGTTGTATATATATTTTTAACATTTCAGTTGAATTTCTTGTTGTTACAATAGAAATACAAGCAAAATATTATTGCAGTTTTATTCTGATTATATGTAAATATTTTCTATTAATTACATATTCAAAAAAAAAAACATATATATATATATATATATATATATATATATATATATATATATATATATATATATATATATATTTGAATGAAAATGTCCGCCGAAGTATAATGGCAGAACTGAAAGTGGGTGGCAGAAGGAACCAAATGAAAAAAAAAATAAGATGAAAAAAAAACGTTATTTATCTTATCCGCCGCCTCGAAATTAAGGGGAAAATGTGCATGGAACGAACCTTTAAAGGTTCTCAATATTTTTCGCCACGATGACTCCACCACCTTGTTCTCGTTTACGGTATACTTAAATTTAAATGCGTCTTTTTTCTTCGATATAATTTCGTCGGGAAAAACTCTCCCAGGACCAAAATTGAGGTCGATCGTTACCACTTCTATACACTACTGGCGAGAGCAAAAAAAAAAATGAGGAAAAAAAGAAAAACCGTTCGTTTTTCTCTACTTTTATTTTTTTATATATAATATATATATATATTATTATTTTTACCCCTCTTTTTTTTCTCGTATTTAACGGGCGGCGAAATAAAAAAAACTGAGGGGGGGGGCTAGAGGGAAATTATGACGGTCGTATTTATTTATTTATTTTTCTTTCGGGCTTTCGGAATCGATCTTTCGCGCCTGAATCGTTATTATTGCCTTTTATTCGACGTTTTAATAAAACTACGAACGGATAATTGAATACGTATTCATGTAAAAGAAATAGTCATTTTCTTTCTATATCTATTATATCAAAAGCTATTCACGATATAAAAGATATATATTATAAATAACATCATGTATATATATATATATATATATATATATATATATATATATATATATATATATATATATATATATATGTGTGTGTGTGTGTGTGTGTGTGTGTGTGTATTAATGTTTGTAAAAATACAAAGTTTTTATGTATTAATTTTTCATATTGAAAACATGTATTTTAAATACAGTAAGTGTGATACATTCGAGTGATATAATTAAAAATATTTTGTTCAGTATTTCATTGAAATTTAATCAAAAATATTAATTGTAATACGAATGTTTCTAAAATTGAATACTGTATAATATATGATGATGTAAATATGTAACTAAATTCTTTTAACGTATAATATTATTAAACGATATATATATATATATATATATAATATTAAAGTGAATTAAGGTAAACGGCTACTTTTTAAATATTTTATAAATTTCTATAAATTGACAAAAATATTGTAAAAAAAAATTAATTATAAAATATTTATTATATATAAAGGTATTAAATTATATAAAAAATATTACTTTATATTTATAGATACACTCTGTTTTATTTTTTTAATTAATTAACACTAAAAAAATACATTATTAATTATATTGTTGCAGATATCTTCATTATTATGATTATAAATAGAAATATAAAAAATAGATAATGAATAATTCATAATAAAATTATTCGTAAACTAAATAAATATATGTTTATGTAATTAAAAAAAAAACTTTTCCAACGCAGATATCGTTTCTTTTATCACACGAATTCGTTCAAAAAAAAAATAAAAAAAAATGGTAACGTTTAAAAGTCGACATATCAAATTATCGAATTTTTCAACGTGTCATTTCAATATAATGAAAGTATGAAAATCAAATTTGGTTTTTTAACATGAAATTTACATAACATACACACGTATGTGCCGTTTTGTTTTGTTTTTGTTTTTGTTTTGTTTGTTACGCCATCGAACGTGAGCTGTATCGAAAAAAGAATTACATGCATAATATATTCATACGATTCCGCTGCAAATTTTGCGTATAAATTCATTTTTTTTCATCGCTGCCCCCCCCCCTTTTCACTTTTTCTTTTATATATATATATATATATATATATATATATATACGATATATGATTAAATTGAGGTTAATATTGAATATAGGCCTTTGTAAAATTTTGAATTCACTACATCGCCGATCAAAATATTAAAAAAAATATTTTTATATATTTATTTTAATCCTTTTATTTTCTTAAATTATTAAAAATATAAATTTATTTCTAAATTATATAAATAACAAGTGTACCCATGTACGAATTTGCACAAAGTGCGTGTTAGATTCAATTTACTATGAAAACTGAAATATATGTTATAAGTAAAATTGGATTGTAAATTTTGAAATATTATATATGACAATAAAATAGTATTAAATTAATCTTCGGTATGGCGATAATGTAAATTTTTAATTATTAAATATTATTTAGCTAGCATTTTATTTATCTTACTTAAAATTTTATAATATAGATATAAATAAACACTAAAAATATATATTAAAATATTTTAAATTCAATATAAATAATTGATTTGTCATTAATATATATTTTTTTCCATTGAATCATCATTTAATATTTTAAACGTTTAATTCAAAAAAAATTTTCCTGTTATATATTTTTAATATTTGATATGTGAATATACTCACATGTATTTTTTTTTATATAAATAATTCCAATTCGTATCAAACGCTATACGTCTACATTTTTTTAATGCATCTAATTGAAAACGACGAATCTATAGAATTAGATTTAGACCGAAAAAAATAAAATAAAATAAAAAAGTAGATAAAAACATTCCGAGGTTCGAATCCCTCATCTTCAATATATGGCAAAGCCGCAGCTGAGACGTTCGACAACACGTATCAAGATCGTGTGGAGACACTCGCTTCTGCAACCCCCAAAAGTGTTTACTATGCAAAATCCCCAGAGAAAACCTAGACGTAAGGGTGGAAAAAAAAGTTTTCCTGGAAAAGATGGAACCGCCAAGCTTGCCGAAAAAAAAAAATAGACGCAAAGAAAAACCGGCTGACGTGTGTGTTTTCGTGTCCGCAAAACCAAAGTACGATTTCCTGCGGACAAAGAACTAATTTAACTTTTAACTGTAGACGCAACCTTGAACCGATCACGAACTATTCGACGAAACTATTCAAACATACCTCCCCTTTTTCTAGACCTTTACAATTTTAGAAAAACGCTCTTATTTACTATAATAATAAAAAAATATATGTCAATTGATAATATTTTTTTCAAATTTTTCTAGAAATTACTCATGCATGCAACTGAAAATATCAATTCAACATTCTATAGAAAAATATCTATAGATTTATATAAAAATTGCGCACAGACCTCAACCCTTAAAAAAAGCGAATACATAATGTCGCGTGCGTTCAATGAAATGTTTTATTGATCAATTACTCGCTTTCAACGCACATAAACCTCAACATTTATTTTATTTTCCCGTTTTTTTTTTCTATACACACTTAAACTTTTAAACGATGATTTATTTCCAAATTTAGAACCTATTTTTTTTTGCACTCCAAGTTTTTATTGAATTTCGCTTTTGGCTTCTTTTGTTTCGAAAGCGAGAAAATTGAAATTAGCGTCGTTATTATGTATTTATGTCGACTTATTATATGTTTTTTTTTATTATTTTCATAGATTAAAATCATAATGGTCGTACACTAGTTTTTTTTTCTTTATAGAAATAAAACGATTTGTACCGGTTTTTAACGATTTTTCAGCATTAAAATACCACGTATTTACATTCGAAATTTCAATATGAAAATCGTATAATTCGCAATTTCCGATTTTATATTTCAAATCAACGTTTTCTTTTTTTACAAAACCATTATTGAAGGAAGTGAATAAACACAATTTCTTGATAATGACGTAACGAAATATTATCGAACAATTCTATTCTTTATTTATTTAACTCATATTTCAATCAGCGAAAAAGAAATACGACTATAATATTATATTTTATTCATTTATATTCGACAAAATAAATATTTAAAATTAAAAATAGTTCAGCCTTCACCCTTTTTACTATAAATTAATTCACATATAATTTCGTATAAATATTATATAAAATTCTTTAGATAGAATATAAACATCGAATACGGTACATTTTCTAAAGAAAAGCGTTTTAAAATACACTATATACTATATATATTGTAGAAAAGGAAAATTGTAAAAATACCCAAAGGGATCGCAATGTTTTTATCATCATATTGCGTATGTAAAGTGGTTTATTTTATTCGTGTATGTGGTAATGTTTTGAAAATAATACCTTATTCAATACATATTGACAACATTCAGCTGACAATTGTGTGTATGTTTATTAGATTTTAGTCAATTCTCTCAACATGCATATAAACCATCAATATATACGTATATTTTCAATCTGTCTTTATTGTACAGTTTGTGGGAAATTGAAATATAGTATGTTTTTATAAGTATATAAAACTTTAAATTGAAATTAAATATAGATAAATAATGTTATTTGACTATAAGACTATATAAGAGACTTTACATAGGCCTAGAAAAAATCGTCTAACTGTGTATGATCTTGAAAACCAATTCACAAGTCTGTTTTCCCAAACAACTTTGTTTTGAACCTGTTTACCAAATATACAGCGACCCAATAATTGTATGGCTTTAGTTCTTGCACGAGTTGAACTTTGTTAGTCCATAAATAAAAATCTTTCATAAAGTGTATGGACATATGTTAAATTGTGTCGAATGGACTCATTTGGATCTTTTTCAATACCAAAACTCCACAACAATGATAGCTTCTTTATGATATATCTGATGATACGTTATTCTATAGAATAAAATTGATTCACGATTATTCGAATTTATTGTTCAAATAAATTGTAAAATGTATGAAGAGCTCGATATGTTTCTCGAACTAAATTATGATTTTTGTAAAAAAAAACACAATTTTTAAGCGTTGTTTAGATGTTAGTCATTATATGATATTATGGCATATCAAACTAAACACAAAATCATATCAAAAAGTACTGTCAACAAAAAGATTTATATTTTTATTAAATAAAACATTCTATACATTGTGAAAGGTTTAATTTTACACAAACTGATTAAATTTTAGATTTTTTTTTAAATATAAATTGCATAAATTATGACTGAAATTTCGCGTGAAATATATAATAATATATATTGCAATATACGTTGGAATACTGCTAGAATGGGTAGGAGGAAACACGCGGTGATTTACAGCACGGTTTTGTATCAGTTCCGGTCGTGGCGAAACGGACCACCCGGCATAAACGAAAACAATCCCTAACCGTAGGCGACTCAGGGGCTAAATTGTCCTGAAAATCAGCTAATGAGCGTCCGCAGCCTAAGGGGTTGTTAGGAAATTGCGAGTTCCAGGTGAAAACAGAGTCGTCCATCATTCGACACGGACACAGGTCGGGTCATCGTGCTTAATTACAAAATCGCTCATGCTCTGCCCAGCCCATCTTTGCTGCCTATCTTCGAACGTTCAATTCGTCTCACTTGCTCCCTTTGGCCGTCGTTTTCGGATCATTCCGTCGCTACATTTTTTTTTCTTCTTTTTTTCCATTTTTTTTTTTTTTTTGGTCCTTGTCCAATTGTGACTTTTGTTTCGACGTTGACCCATTTCGACCTAAACAGCCTCCTGTTCTTTTTGAATGCCCTTTTTGATATTTTTTTTTTCAGTTATCCTATCTGAACGTTCCCTTTTTCTAATATGCTTTCGTTCTTGTTGCTAAATTAATTTTGAACGCATTCTAAGAATACTCTTTAAATTCTTTTTAAACATTAATTGACAATGTATTTTTTCATATTACAAGTTTTTGTTTTAATTAAAATATATTTATATATAATAAAAACAAGAATAAAATTGTTTCCGTTGTTGACAATGTCGAAAAATCTGAAAAAGAAACTCAGCCTAAATTAAAGATTTGTTTTAATTAAAAATACGTTTAAAAATTCTTATACAAAACGTTAATGTTAATTTTTCAATCCATGTAATTTTCCTTAATTTACAATTCTTAATTATAAATTCACGATTGACTGAAAATTAAACAACCGTAATCGCCAACCATTTCTTCAAACTTAAATTAATTCGTAAATAATCTTGTTTAAATATTATAATACTTCGTTATATATATTATATTATGTATTACATATAATTATATAATATATAATATTTCAAACGGAAATTACTTTATAACACAAACTTTAGAAATAAGTATCACAAAGAAAATTAAAAACGGACTGAAGAAACTCTTAATACAATTTATATATTAAACATCCCCCCCTCTTTGCAAAAATTAATTTATTAAATCTGTTTCGGCGTTAATTTTCTTTAATATTATTAACAACATAAAATTACAGACGTACAAAAATCCCTCTTTCCGCCGCTTTTATTTATATTTTCATTTGTTCCTAAAAATCTAACGGTTAAAAAAATAATTAAATGAAAATAACTTTCGACCAAATTTTCTACTAAAACAGATTAAAACAAATATAATATATAAATTACATGCAAATTTTCTTCAAAGAAAAATAAAATAAAAAAAAATTGATGAACTCAAATTTTCTATCTTTTTAGGAATAATAAAATTATCACTAATATTTAATATATATATATATATATATATATATATATATATATATATATATAATTAAACAATATAATAAAATTATCAGAAGTTTTCAATTCGCTCTCGTAAACTGAATGCAAGATTAAAAAAAACTTAATAATCAAATTTAACAATATATATATATATATATATATATATATATATATATATATATATATAAATTAAAAATTTTAAATTAATTTACTATATATAATTCATTATATAAAACTTGAAGCTATATTTATTATTTGCACTTATTTGATTAGTGAATTTTAGGATTAATGGAATAAAACGTCATCCTCAATTACGAAAATTGATTTCACACCATATTTTAATATTCAATATAACATATATAAATTTTAATTACTGATTTCGAAATAAATAAACTTTATAATCTGAACATAAATCGATTTTTAAACATTGGTCAACGCGACAAATGATTCGTCGCTTCGTATATTTCAACGAAACGAATCATCATTTTCCCGTTAACTTTTATACATATATATTTCACGGTAAATTAAATATTTGCACCTATATATATTAAATGTTATGAAAATTTTCTTCGGGAAAATTCTGCGGAAAAGCCACGTTTAATTTTGCATGCGAATCGAAACACGAAAACGCGTTCGTTCGTTCAAATTTCGACAAATAAGTCGAAAAAGTTTCGTCGCGGCCGATTTGCGACGTTTTAACATCGAAATTTTCAAAGTTGTCGTGTATTTAAATGATGTATTTATTATTTATATATAATAAATATATTTATATATCTAATATACTGATAACTCGCAAAATTTACTTTTTATACAAATTAATCAATTATTTATATATTATATTATACATATATCTGTAGCTATATATTATAAATTATTTTTTTTAATCAATATATGAATTTTTAATCATAATAAATAGTTGAAAAATCTAGTAATATTTTCACTATAATACATATAAATGAACAAAAAAAACCTTTAAAAAATTATTCTCACATCAAAAATTAACATATTTTTTTTATTTACTAACAAAATAAATCCTTCATTACATAAATCGAATGCGACAAATATAAGAAATAAATATATAAATACACACACTTTATATAAACGTAAAAGCGAATGTGTAAATAATGTTTTTTGGCAACGGTTAATTAATGTTTACAAAATTAAGGTATTTTATCGGATATTGAATTTCATATCTTAATTAGAAACGATGTTTAAAAATACGCACATGTTTCGAATTAATTAACCCTCATCGAATTACGTGTTGACTGATCGCATTTTTTTGTCCCAATTTCACCCTGTATATATATATATATATATATATATATATATATATATATATTACGTCGATTTATTGAATTAATTAATTTTGATATTGTAACATTATATTCATATTATTGTAAAGTTTTATATTTTTTATGGATATTAACGAATTATTTGAAAATATATGAATTATGAAATAGTCGTATATATATATGATATATGAATGTATTTTTTATTTATTTATTTTTTTGGACATATATGAGAAATTTTCTTCTCCAATCGTGGCAATTTGAGGGAAAATCTCTTTCAGAAACGGAAAAAATGTATGACAAGTGAACCAAACGTCAAATATGTCAAGGTGGATTATGTGACAACGAAACGACCGTGACTTTCACCAATCCAAAAATTATGGTAATGGCTCTTGAATAATTCAATGCGTTCATTTTTTCTTTTCTTTTCCCCTGTTTTTTTTTCCGCACTACCACTGTTCTATTTTATTTTATTTTTTTTTTTCGAGGTGAAAAAGTCGACCGGGATTCGCATTAACATAAATACACACGACCAGAACAAAAACAATTACAAACCGAAAAGAGCGAAATGAAAAAATAAATAATATTACCGTATAATAAATACTAGTGTAGCGTATTTCGCTAGAATATTTTTCCGCGACGTGAAAAGCGTCGCCGTGTAAAATAGAAAAATCGATCGTTTTCGACGTCGCCTTTTCGATTTTGCGAATAAAAAAAAAACGAACGGGCGATTTGTTTCACGGTTGACACGCTTCAAAAATATTTACAGACGGTTTAGAAAAATCCGCGAGCTTTTTTTTTCAAGCGATGTTAGCTATCGTGCTTTGCGTTTTTTGTTTCCGAGCTTTTTATTTTTATATTCTTTCGTTTTGTATCGTTGTGCGGCAGCGGAGCTTAAATGTTGTGCAACTCGTAATAAATCTCGAAAACACGTGTTTCCCTTCTCTAGTCCAACATTTTCAACCCTCCTCCCGTATTTCGATACGTTTTTGTTCTTGTTTTACGCGAGTATTTTTATTTTTAGTCGGCCGCTTTTCTGCATTTCCCACGTCTTTTCTTTTTTCACCCTTCGCGTATTAGACGCGTGTTTTGCGGTGAAAAAAAAAACATTCGATTCGATAATGTATCGCTTATGCCGCGTGGAAAAACTTACGGAAAACTAGGCATTTTCACAACGGCATTTCAGCGAAAAGTTCAGCAGTGCAGATAGCGTAACTTCATTTATCCATTAAGCTAGAAAAGTCATAATTGCCTCGTATCCATTTATTTTCTCGATAAGGGTGAAACTTTCGAGGGGATAATCTCAACAATCCTTCCGGACGGAGTTGTTTAATTTACATATTTATCAATATATTTGATAATAATCACATATTAAATCTTTATACAATATAAAATTATCAATTTCTTACTACTTAATTTATCATAAAATGTAATGATATTCTTAAAATTCCATATTTTTTCTATAAATATATACATATACGTAAAAACCTCAAAGAGTACACGCAAAATATATTATAATAATGTAACAGCATTAGTTCGTATCAAAAAGAAAAAATCATGAAATATATATTAAGCCTAATGTTCAATGCACGAATAAGTAAAATAAACCAAAATGTCTTTATAAAGCATCCAAATAAGCCTAATACAACATTTGAAAAGCGCAAAAAAAACACAATATTGTGCTTTCAAAATGACTTCCTGTTCAAATAAGGAGTATTTATCAGAGTAATGAATACAAATAGTGTTTTCAGACACGATATTAAGCGAGATTAATAAGTCAAAAACTCGAGTTAATTTTTTTATATTTCAATACTAAAATAACGGGATTTTTTTCATTATTATTATTATACATTCAATTATTTTATAAATAAATAAACAATATATAGAATTTTTATTTTTATTTTACGTTGACAATATTTCGCGTCGAATATTTATTATTGATTGAATTTCGAAGTTATTATATTGAATTCGCCAAATATATAATATTAACTTTTGATGAGAAAATCGGCAAATTTTCAACTTTGTCACAGAATCTATTGATATAATGTTGTTAGCAACTTTTCAAATCTTGACAAAAATATTACTTTTCTCAAAAAAAAAAAATGAAATAGCTCGTTAATAATGCATCTTCAATATAAAAATTCGAATCGTCATAAAAAAGAATATATAAATATATAAAAAATATATACATATACCACAAATATACGAGTAATAACATGAAAACTGTCGCAGTAAAGTTTTCATTCAGTGGTCGCCAACTTTGTATCCGTTTCGAGCGCACCGCACCGTTGAGACCTCTCTAAACTTCAGCATAGAAATTTTAATTAATTGTTCAACACGGCCTTTAGTCGACGACAAAATCCCTGAAACGCGCGACCGACTTCGGTTCTATAGCTTTTTGAACGGTCCGTATTTTCCGACGTTTTTCCCCTCGTTTTCCCTTTTACGCGTTTTCCCCTCCCCTCCCCAACTCCTCGTGCTACCCGTCCCTCTCTCTGGAATCCGTCCGAATGCGGCCTCGTTCTTTTTATTCGTATTTTTCTTTTTCATTTCGATGGATCATTCACGATAGTAATGTATATAAGTGTTCGTCGGTGACCGTCGTAGGCGGTTTAACTTTTTTATTGTAATTAAACGACAAAACGGTCGCTCGTTTTGTGCTATTTAAAAGCCGTGGAAAACGGCTCGAAACCTTTTCACAGAGAGGACGCAATAGTAAATTAATCGCAAATTGAGATTAATTGATACTTTCGAACGTTTCCGCCGATTGATACTCGAATACGACGGGGCGGATAAAAAAAAGAGCGAATCGAATGCGAAAAAGACGCTCTGCAAAGATACGACGTTATTTTTATAACTCAATAAAATCAAAAAAAAAAAAAACGAACTCCGAAATGTTGGAAAGGGAGGAAACGTTTGTACTTTTAACTTTACTTAATTAAGAAGCGAGTTTGAATCTATAAAGTTACATTTTTTTTTCGCTCTCGTCTTCGAGAGGTTTCGTATTAAATTAATTAACGCTATGAGAATATATATATTAATAAACGCAAAATCTCTTCATATTTATATTTATTATATTCGAACACATTAACTGATTAAGTTTGCCTTTAAAATCGAGAACGACTTGAATATGAGAGAGAGAAAAAAAAATTAACGCAATAAAGAGAACCGAAGAAAAACCTTCTTTCGGAAACATTTCTCAGTCAGATTACATGTAATACGGTGCGTGTCAAAAACGTAAGACCGCATTGAAATATGTTCCGGCTTTTCTTCTATTTCGTTTTCTTTTTTTTTTTTATTATTCTTGTTACTTTTCCTCGTGCGTCCTTTTATTTTATTTCTGTTCTGGCAATTTTACCCCGCAGAACGCGGTGAATTTAAGCACTCGCTTTAAATCCGAAAGTATACAAAATATACGCACACTTTTATACGGTTAGCACTTTCTCTAGACCCGAATCTTTGTGAAAACTTGTGAACTTTTTCATTTGCGCCAACGGCTCGTAAGAGTGTTATTTTGAAAAATCTTTTTTAAGTGAGCGGATTTAAAGGTTAAAATTTCTTTTTAATTTTCACGATAAACATCTTTCATCCAAAAACTATATGATCTACCTTTAATGCGTCTTATATTTGAAATCAATATAACATAAATAAATCAACCATACAATAATAATTTTCATTTATTCACATATTTGGAAAATATTATAATATATAATATTTAATTCCAATAATTTTATTTTGTTCTTATAAATAATCAGCAAATATTTAATGTGAACCGCCAACAGTCACATTCTATTAAATATCTTCTAGTTTTAGTACAAATTTACGAAAGTATCCAAATATCCACTTCCATTAATTCAAGTCGAAACAGAACTAAATTCAATTATATATCGTCGATCTGTTTCGATTGCAAAAGTTTCGAGGATGCAATGCGTCCTAAGAAGATTAATGATTTGCAAAATCCGATTTACTAAAAGTGAAAGAAGTTAAATCTGCATAAGAAGAACATTCCAATATCAATTGATCCGAATAAAATATATTAACCTTTAAATGAGATTATTCTATTAAATCTCAAAATTAATTTTGATAATTTAATATTTTAATTTAAAAGAATATTTTATCGCGTAATTTTTACATAAATTTTCAAAATTTTCATTATTTTTATCTTCAACGTTAAACCTCAATTAGTAATAAATTCGGTCCTTAGCTATAAATCAGAAATTATTGGAAACCCGAATATGGGTTTCAGTAATATTAGATTTCGTAGATTGAATATATTGTCATAATCTTATAGGACTTAAATTTTTATTACAATATCAAATTTTAATCGACGTAATATAATAATTTACGCCGAAAAGTAATAATACGATCAATAAATAAATTTCATATTTAACAGACAGTTCATTTTTGTTATTAATCTGTGTTAAAAACAAATCATTACAATTTTATTTTAATTATTGTTTTATAAATTAAATACAATAATAAATATAAAATATATTGTAATATAAATTCCTTTGAAATGAAACGTTAATTACAATATTATAATTAAATATTGCACGTATATATGATAATTATTCAACGTAACAAATATGTATCTCACCAAAATGAATATCTAAAAAATAATTTACGCATCATATAAAATTAATTTGTTTTTAAATCAAATTTACACGGATATATTTAATAATAGAATGTTACACGGATTATATATTTAATAATGGAATTTCGTAACAAGTAACTATTCGCGCAACAGTCATTCCGTCACAATTAAGTCAATATTTCAACGGGTGAAATTTATGCAAAATTAATTTAAAATTCCTACACGTAATTCGAACGGGGATTTGTTGAACCTTATTCACGCACACACACACACACATACATATGCGTAAATTTATAATATAATATATATATATATATGTGTGTGTGTGTGTGTGTGTGTGTGTCGATAAATTATTGTTTATGTGAGCCGAGATTTGTTCGGTGTTGCGAAACGTAACTGCAGAGAACCGTAATTGCAGCACGCGATCGTTTCCTGCCCGGAAAATGCAAACTTTGACGTACACGGAAAATGCAAATGCAAATCTATTACAGCGAGAAAACGGATCCCCGAGTCTATTTGCCGCGAGTATTCTCACCCTTTCTCATCGTCAACCCCTAAAAACATCACACACACAACCCCTTACCGCCGAAAACTTACGTAGTAGATATGAGGTTTCGACGTCAAAGGGTTAACTCTTATTTAGCTCTCTAAGAAATGATGAAAATTTCAAATATACTCAACGTATATTCGGTATATTTTAACAAATTTTAAAATATTCGTTATGTATTGACTTAACCTTTTGCACTCAAAATGTTTCGCAGTGTTATTGACGAATTTATTAATTCAAACCAAAAATTAATGCATATATTTATAAATTAAAACTTTTATATTTTAACATTTTATATACCTCTGTTATTTAGTAGTTTTATATAAAATATATAGATTCATCGAACAAATTTCTAAACCTAAAAAAAAAACCTTTTTTAACACCATTTTAAAACTTTTCTTAATAAACAATATATTGAAATATACTGATTTGCACAATCGTTTTATCATTCTGTGTTTATAAAAAATTTAACGTTAGTAATCCTTTTATCAAGGTTGTCAAGTTTGAACCAAAAAAAGTTTCAAAGTTTCAATACCGAAAATGCAGTTCGTTTTATGGTTACGCAGTAGCGCACTTAATTTAAGATTAGAAAATCTTCTCTGTATTTTAAAGAATATCATTTTACACTTTATAATATTAAATAGGAAAATTATGATTTTTATAAAGAAATTAATGTAAATAGTTATTCCCGGCATCGAGTTTTCACATTAATCTAAACATTAATCAAAGTGTTAGTATTTCAAATATATATGATGATTTAACAATTAAATATATTCTAATAAACTTTATAGAAGATTTTACCGATTATAAAATAAATTTACAATCTAAAGTCAAACATTAAACTCGCAATAAAAACACATCGATTTAAAATATGCAAAAGTAGATGTTAAAAAAAATTACACATGCGCACAATGGTATAAAATTTATTTCTTTCATTAAAGATTCATTTCTTTAAAACTCAAAATAGTCTTTTCAATGTAAAAATTTTGGTTCGAATATTATTTTTTATAAAAATATTTGAATTATTAAATACTTAATATGTATAGAAAAAAATTTTTTCTTAATGTTATAAAATAAAAATTGTATGAATTTTTTAAACCATTTAAATTGAAAAGTAGTCTCTCAATGTTAATATTTTTATTAATTTTTTGAATACTCAACTTGATTTCTATATTTCTTATTAAATAAATTTATATTCATTGTAGTTTTTCAAATTATTATACTGTTTTTAAAACTAGTTAGAAATATACTAGAAAAAATTCAGATAAATAAATCAAATTTTCTTTATACTTACTCCCTAGTCATATTAAAAATGTTCTTATCGTATTTTTTCTAGAAAAAAATCGTAGTTTTGAAGTTCAAAATATCTCAGTTACCAAAAAATTTACTTTATTCAAATATGATAAAAATAATTTTAGTCGTAAACTTCCAGAATGTTTTGAATTTTCCATCTATCCCGTAAAATAATCTAATCACTCCTTGGGGACAACTAAGGAACAATCTCGCAAATTTAACTTACAAAGTTATCGAACAATGGCAAATACATTAAATTGAAAATTTGCAAAATTTAAGTATTCTATCCTAAATACATAATTTCTACAAAAGGGTTTAGTTGAAAATTATTATGATATTTCAACTTTAATTTTGCATTTTGCTTTAGTTTTAAATTAAATATTATTTTAGTAGAATATAAGCTATTTGAAATAATAGTTAAAATTTATACATAAATTTGATAACTTCACTCTCTAAAGACAGAATTCGAAAAATAATATCAAATATTTAAAGTATTTTCATATCGCTAATTTTTTTTTAATAACAGAACTTTCTGTGTACAATTTAAGATATTGAATATTTAATAAAATAATATTTTTCAATAAAGTCCAAAATTAATCGTTCAAATTTTCTACTTAAAACAAAAAGGAAACGTTATTTAATATAAACGCATTAATCATAAAATATAATACATCAATCTAATACAAATATTAGACATTATAAATATTTTGTACGCTCAATTTCACATTATATTTTTCTTACATCGATAATAAAAAGTGAATTATGTAAGAAAATCAATAAAAATGTAGCAACAACGATAGAAACTCTATTTAAAATTCAACGCGGGGGTAATTTTGTATATTTTTACATACATATCGCCGTATATATTTAACGGTCATACATTAAAATGACCCGGTAATTTATGGAAACAGTTAAAATGAAACGACACGGTTTTAAATTGATTCGACAAAATAGAACGTTTCATTGTTTGTACTACTATTACATGTGTGATTTTTTTTTCTTTTCAATAATCGAAATAATAATATTCTGGAAAATATACATACACATACATATACGTATATATATATATATATATATATATAATTAAAATATGAAACATATTTGTAATCTATTATAATCTCGATCAATTTAAATAATTTAATTCAATTCGGTAAATAATTATTTTATTCGATACATCATTTGAAATATATATTGACATGTGTCAACATAAAACTTAACACTGATTAATTTTCATTATATAAACAATATCATATCTTTTGTGTTTACGCACGTTTTATATTATATATTACAATGTCGGCGGTAGTCAAGTGATAATTATATTTTTACAAATATTATAAATTGAAAATAATATATAAACATATATCGAAAACAAATGATGTAATAAAAGTTAAAAAATATATATTATTATATATAAATATAGCTTAAAATAGAAAAAGATTTTTTTATATAAAAAATAAGCTTAAAACTTTCAAACAATTTTTCTTAAATAAAAAATAATGAAAATAAATAAAATTTTTACTAAAATTCAATCTATGAGCTCATAAAAATTCTAAGATTATAATCATTTATAATAAAATAATTCTGATTAAATAAAAATTATAAGATGAAAGTGATACTTTTATACAATTTTTAATACACGTTTTTTTTTTCAATTAAACATAATGAAAAATGAGCATTATTATTAAACAATCAATTAAAATCATCGTACATAAATACAAATGAACGAAAGAAACTTTTCCGCAAACAATCAATCGCAAAAAAATTTTCAACACCAAACATCAAACATCGCACAACAAATTTATATACATGGCGTGCCCGTTAATTATCGGCTCGTTTACGCTGCAACAAATTTCACGTTTTCGTATAAAAAAAAAAAATGAAATGAAAACACTTATCGAATCGAACGTTTATTCGCATCAATCTGACCGATAATTATTTATAAACGTTAAAATGTATGACGGATTGACGTTCTCGATTGAAGTTCAAATCCCGCGTTTAATAAACAATTAACTCTGACTAGTAGAACGTGACCGATCGACTAGCGCTAATACTGAATCCGCAACGTCGGCTTCTATTATTTTCAAAATTTGATGTTGAATATCGGTTACGACGTATATAAATATATATATATATATATATATATATATATATATCGACGTTTTAATGTATGTATATGTATATTTGTATATGTGTATTATGTAAGAGTTACGGCGTAAAAGGCAGGTCGCGGGTTCACAACTATGTAATAGCGTATGAAAATTATCAGTTTTCCCGCGCTATAAAAGTTTTTATATTTTATATGTCTAATATTTTAAATATCAAATAAGTTATATTTTTATCAATTTCAGATCGAAATAATGTACAATAATATATTTTTATCGAAAATAGATGATATAGTTTCAGAATCAGAATGTATTATGTTTAAAAAATACACATTCTTCATAAAAACATCTTTAATAAATCAATATCATTACGTAAAAAAATATTTTAAAAAATAATAATATAATTATAGGATTACATTAAAAAAAACCTAAATTAATTATACTTAATATTGTAATTCGTATAAAAAATATTTTTCAACGAATAAAAGTTTTACTTAATCTTAATCTACAACACGCATTTCTAATGCTAAAATATATATTATATTATAAAAAAATAATTGTAATCTAAAATAGAAATCATTTTTAATTATATTAAAAAGTATATCTACTATTATGAAAATCGAATATTTACAATCGTGTAATTTTTTTATACAATTTTCTTACAAAAAAAATAAATAAAAATAAATAACTATCTATATAAATAATATGTATTATTATACATTATATACACTATAAAACGGTAATATATCAAAATATTGAATACAAATATCGTAAAGTTATATATCGTGAATTTAACGATTCAATCTCATAATAAATAAATCAACATCGAGAAATCTCACAGAAAATCTCCGACACAAAATATCTATCATATAAATTTATTTTTTATTTAACATTGTTCTTTTTATATACACACAATTTATATTTATCACACACACACACACATATATATATATATATATATATATATATATATATATATATATATATATATATATACTGTAAAACAGCTTTTCTACGTTAGTCTCGTTTTTGATTTTCCTGCTTGTTTTCGTATCCAAAAATAAAAAGAAAAATCGAACGCTGGAACATAATAAAAAAAAAGAGAACGATTCGTATAGTTAGTTGTTCTTCGATGTTATAAATGGTTATTTTGTAAGTGCGATAACGATCGCATGAAATAATATAAATTATAATTATACATCCATATATATTATTAACGTATATATACTATATATATATATATATATATATATATATATATATATATATATATATATATATATGTGTGTGTGTGTGTATACATATAATGTATAGCGGTATTTTTAATATTATTATTGAATACGTGGCAAACGGTAAGCGTGGATTTTTCCAATTAAAACTGTTTTCGTTTTAATTCGTGTTATTTGTTTATTTACAAAAAAAAAAAACGTTAAAAATCCAATGCGATTCTCGTTATATATTTAAAATTATATACCTTTTTTTAAATGTTTTATTACGGCAGATGTGAACTGATTAGTTTAGTTTATTTTTACATTCATTACATTTAACAAATGTAATTATATAATGTTTTTATTTATATGCGTACAATATGTACAATAAATCAGTTTTATTATAAATTTTTATAAATTTCCGGTTTTTTTTTTCTTAAACATATATTAATATTTTTCGTGCTGTATTTTTTTTATGTGAAGAAATATCTTTTGTAAATAAAAATCAAAAATGTAAATGTGTTCTCAAATTCAGAATCAGTTTCATGCCGAATTTGATTATCGAATAAAATTATTTACATTTGAAAATGTATTGTATTTTTTTTTATATTGATATTTAAAATACGAATATAAATTATTATATAACTGATTTTTTTTAATCCAAAACAATAAAATTTATATTTGTTACAGAAAATATTCTAAATTATATTTATTTTTTATTTATATTAAATATAATAAAAATATAGACATGAAAATTATTATCGCTTTTATAATATTCATACAATATAATAAAATGAAAAAAAATCTGTACATTCCAATTATGTTCTTTATACCATACAAAAATTCTTTCATTATATTTCATACAATGTTTAACTTTATAAATTATAACGGATATCGTATTATAACCTTTCACTTTTACAATTTAACTTTTCTCTGAATAAAGCCGACATAATAAAATAAGTATCGAACACGTATTCGCATTAACTGATTTTTCACAAAAATAAATAAAACCAAATATATTATTATTATATACGTTTGTCCAACATTTTATCTATAACAATAAATAATTTTATATTACCTCATACAGCTTTTTTTATACGCCCTTCGGGTACAATTCTCTCATATTTTATACCTTCATATTATATTTATTATCAACATCGTAAACATACCCATTACGTTTCATTCAATGCATGTAAGCATTCTGTTCGAATTAAGGAGATCCGAATATTTAAGCCAAAATTCGGCGAATTTTAATCCTTTGCCTTTGTGTTTTTATTTAATAAATGATGCGAATTTTAAATCCTATATTTATATATTATATATATATATATATGTTACGCTTCAACAATTAAATTTCAGGTTTATTTTGAGATTTCGCTTGTTAAACATACACAAAAAAAAAATAATCTAAAATTTTTTTTCATTCTTTATATGTTCGATTTTTTTTAATTTAAATAATTTAATTCACTCTTTGTACATTTAATAACGTAAAATAAAATTATTAATAGACGACGTATAAAAACTTGCTGACATGTCGTTTTCATGATAGATTTTCGACCCGAAAAAAAAAAAAGGCTTTCGCGTTCAAACACATAAAATTTTATTCAATCATAAACTTAATTGAGACAGAACGTGTAATTTCATAAAGCGCGGGTGTGAATGATTTTTTTTTAAAACAATTTACTATGAAAAATAAAAAAAATACGAAACTAAACTCGTCACGCAAATGGAAATCTTTTATAGTGCGCGACATACATAAAATTATATAAATTCATATATACATTTTCAAATAGAAAAAATCGTGCGCATTCTTATTTATATAATACAAATATTCAACATTACTTTCCTTTCATTTACTGTATTATTTTTTTTTATTATTTTTTTTTTTTTTGTGTTATTATTATACGGCGAAACGTTATTCAAGATAATCATATGCGAGCAATAAACCCTCCCGAACACGGTACACACTTCTTCGGTATAAATAATACGAGCGCACTTTTGTATTTTTCTTCTTAAATTTTTAATATAACACCGTGCGTTTATTATACGGTGAAAACATTTTTATTACTTAGCGAAAACTGGTCGTTAAATGTTTTTCCTACCGGTTTTCATGCGTATTCACCGGGAAAAACAAGTGAAAAAAAAAAAAAATATATATATATATATATATTCACAAATATTATAAAAGCACTTGCGCGTCGAATTCAATAAAAAAATAATAACAAGCCACAAAAAATACAATAATACATAGTTAAATGAATGAAATGACACAAAAACGCGATTTTTTTCATCATTTATATATATATATATATATATATATATATATATATATATATATATATATATATGCGCGGTGCGCATCGAAATATCAATTTTCCTACGAATTTTCCGCGGTAAATATTTCCGGCGTTTTTCCGCTGGAAAATTCTCATGCATATTTCAAAACGCACGATAAAGTCGTAACGTTTACCGATTCGCATTCGAGAGTTTCGTTAAATATTTTCCATCTTCGTGTTTTTTTTTTCATTTCACGAAAAAAAAATTTTTTTTTTTTTGCAATCGAGTAATATATTTAAATTTTAACTCGTGCGTGTGTTATAATTAACTTTGTATTTCGGGTAATTTCGAGTTGATTTAATCGAATAACGCATACATCATTCGAATACCGGTTCTAATGTATAATAAAATGGGTCAGACTTCGGTCCCGTTTAAGAAATAAAAGGCTTTCTATATACATATATATTATAATCTGCGAAAATGTGAATGAAGTCTATCAAATTATGAAATCTTAATTAAATTTAGAACCTTATTTTTATATGTATAATAATTTAGTTCGTACATTATTTAAACGATACTTATAAATTATACAGATTTCTAAACTTTATCATGTTATATATAAACTATTGTTCCAATGAAATCGATATTTTTTTAAATATCAAAAATATTGGTATATTAGGCTTTTGTTCATATACTTAAAATTATATTGTGAAAAAATGTACATAAATAATATACTTATAAGTTAATTAATAAAATGAATGATAATAAAATAATTATAGAATAAATTTAAAATATATTTCATTCTCAAAATTTATCATTATATTATATATGATTCTTGTTAAAAAATTTAATGAAATATAAACTTACCTCCTGTTTCCAAAAAACCTCTTGAAGTTGCAATAAACATAGTAAAGCAACAAAAAAGCCAATGAGCATTCGAACCCATCATTAAAAATATCAATAAATGCAATATATATATATATATATATATATATATATTATGATAAATCAATGTTCGAACATTTTATTTCAATTGAATAAAATAAAATCGATTATTTTTCAAGATCGAATATAAAAATTTATGTAATGATCGATGAATATGCGGAGAAAATTTTCCAAATAGCGCGCTTTCGAAACTCGATATCGGAAAAGTTATTCATGAAAATGTGAGTGGTGCAAGCGCGCGTGTCGTCCTCGACGTACGGGACGCGACTGAAACGCGACGACAACTTTTCCGACTGTTTACTGTTTTTCCGGAAAAGCGATTTTCCCGACCGTACGTCCGAAGCAACGGAACGTCCCATCTCTCTTTCTCTCTCTCATTCGATCACTCTTTCGTACCCTTTGTCGGTCTCGTTTACCGTTATTCATCCCCATTTCCATAATAACTTTGGTGTCTCTATGTTATATATATATATATATATATATATATATATATATATATATATATATATATACATATTTATATATATATATGTGTGTGAAAAGAGCTTGTTCACGCGCGCGCGTGCACTTTTACCGGAAAATCACGAATAACTTTGTTATTTCGCACGTTTTGCGTCGAACGGAAGAACAAAAAATTCCGTCAATTCTATTTCATCCTACGAATTGTTTATACAAAAATTTATCTAGTAGAATCGTTTTCTCCGAAAGATTTTTATTATTATTATTATTATTATTCATAATCTTATTATTTTTATAGACAGTATGATTTAACAAACTACGTATGTCGTTTCATAATATTTTACTTCTGAAAAAAAAAAACATTTTAAATTATTACACATTAAAATCGTTTACAAAAATTAAAATATATCATTTCATTGTAAAATCAAAAGAAAAAACATTTTTTTTCAATCATTTGCAATTTTTTTTTTTCAGAAGATTTTTATCTAAGTAAATTTCTCTTTTAAGTTTTAAATTAAAAATTTATCTATTTATTTTCATCAAAATAAAAACCGTCTCTAATTTCGCCCTCGATTTTCAAACGATATTTTTTACCAAAAGACTTAATATCTCAGCATTATTTCTGAATAATGATTCAAATTTATTAATACATTTCATAATTGAAAATTACGAAAGGCATCATTAAATATAGATTAACGAACAAATACATTGTATTTTCATTATTATCAAAATATTATACAAAATTATTATCATTTATATTAAAAATAATACATACATATATATATATATATATATATATATATATATTTTAATTTTACGATATTTATAATAAAACAGACGAAATATATTTTATTTCACAGTGATGTATTTTTATAATTATTACTGAAAATAATGATTACTAATCGCACAATATAAGAAATTATTTCATATTTTCCTATTGTTTACACTTTTACTTCCCTGCTTTCAGTACTCATATAAAGCATTAAAATATCATTAATTTATTTATTAAACTAATAATTAGTACAATAATAACAATAATTCTATAACAATAAATGCTTTATATTATTCTAGATAAATTAATAAACGACATAAGCCTGAAACGTAATACGATTATTTCTAACTATCAATGAAATATTTTAAAATAAACACAATAAAAAAACTATTCTTTAATTTATTGTCCGCATAATAAATCGTTCAAAACAGAGCTCTAACTTTGATAACATATAATGAACCGTAATAATTTCCAATTAATAGTTGTTGTTTTTTTTTTTCATTTATTATTTATTATTTTTGATACATATATATATATACGACGATAATAAATCTCAATTTTCCGATCGAATTCACAACAACAAAAAAAATCGTATATCATAAATACGACTATATCGAATATAAAAAATAAAGTAATATCTGAATAAATTATTATATGTATGTACAATACATACGACAGTTGATTGCAGTGCATTTAATAAATATTTACTCAGAACTAATTGTGTGCAAACTGTGTTTGCCATCACAGTTTGTTTATATATGACATATGTGTTATATCAACATAAAATCCAGTGAAATGGTGACTAAAATAAATTTATTTTATTCTCTTTTTTTTATTTGATTTTTATCGGCAGAAATTGTTTTCCATAAAAATTCATATATCAGTAAAAAAAAACTAACTATTTTTAATACGATATGATATAAATATAAACACTATGTAATTATTATTAAATCACATTCATAAATATAATTTTATAAATCATCAATCTATAAACATTATACATTATTTGTTTAAAATATGAGGAAATATTTATAAATATTCTTTTTTATAAAAAGAAATACTAATATCTTAACTAATTGTTATTTGCCTTTATATAATCTAAATAATTAACCACAATTATGCTGTGTTTAAATAATTTCTGAAATTCTGCAAAATTTTACGTGCTTTAATATTTTTATAAATATATATCATTTAAACATCAATATTTTAATATGCAACTTAATTAATAAATAAATTAAAAATCTTAATAATTATAATAAAATGACATAATAATATGCTATAAAGCAGTATTGTTAAATGAAAATCGCATTCAAAATTATAGTTGTCACATACATTCGTAAATTATTACTTTCATATATTCATTATTACCGACACATTACAATAATTCATACGTTTACATAATTCAAAAGATTAATTCTAATTTCTGAAAACATATTTTAATTGCACACCATTATAAAATGACGTGTTTTTTTTTATCATGATATAAACAAAATTTTATATGAATAAATTTAAATATTTTTATAAATATATAAAAATTTAAATATTCGTTTACATTCAGCATTTCTAGAATTCAATAATATACGTGAAATTGCTTTCATTTCAGTAATATAAATTTATATGTGCATGTAAATGTTCTATGATTTTGTTTGTTCGCCTTTTACTGTTATGTTATGTGTTCAATTTTTTTTTTTTTCGAAAAATACATCCTCAGAAAACGCGCACAAGGGGTTTATCTCGAGAGACCGCGCGTTTACAACAAAAACACACACACACACACACAAAACACGAAAAGACCATCCTTTTGTTCGGAAGGCCGCGCTGAAAAATCGCTGAAAAATGCATCGTAAACAATGCAAGTCGTACCGTCGGTTCACAACGTGAAATGTGAAAGCGTCGCATAATGCAAACCTTCTTCGCGTTGAAAGCGTGAAAAACAAACAAATAAACAAACGTCGTACAGTTGTAAGTTTACGCGAGTAAAAACTGTGAAACGCATCGCAATATAACCGACTAAATTCGCGTATGAAAAACTAGGGTTGTGTCTATTGGAGTCGAAATGATTTTTTTTACATTATCTATTTATTTAAAATAAAATTAATTTTTAAACAATTTTCTTCATTTATATTCACAATAATAATATTTAAAATATTCTGTTTAATATCATGTATTTTATGAAAATAAATTTCCGCTTCGCTATGAAACCCTAAACGTCGGCGTAATACAAGTAAAGACGGTCGGGGAAAAAAAACAAAAAAAATATATAACGAGGGGGGCGGGCATCATAAACCATACTCCCGTTATTTTATTGTTATTTCGCGCTGTACGATTCTTTCGAAAAATTTAAGGTTATGCGAATGGAAGAGAGTGGCGGAAAAAATAAATGTCTTAAATAATCAGTTTTTGTTGTTGACGCTGGAGAACGTTCAACCATATGAAATTTTTTCGGTAAACATTTCTGGGTTCTGAAAGCAAACAATATATTTGTCCAAAAATTATCCTTTTTTTTTTCTTTCTTTCACTGTCGACCGAGGATATGTAAAGATATAATACATATCACTACAATTTATTTAAAAAAAAATCTAATTTTATACGAATACAATAGTAACATTAAAAATATCACTGAAGTAAATGTTCACTATTTAATTAATTAAATATACAGACGAACATTAAAAAAAAACCGCATCCAATACATATATATATATATATATAGAATTTAAAATATAATTTTGCTAATTTCATACAACAATTCCGATACACAATTAGGTCATAAAATTTCAAGTCAAATAAGCTCATCACATAATAAATTAACATTTGAGCGAACGTAATAAGTACTCCAAATAGTGCACATTAATTACACATTCTAATGACCTCATTTAGTTGTTAAACATCACTATATATAAATATATAAACCGACTTATAAATTAATAAATTATAAATATGCAACTATTGAAATTTAAACGATAAGCGTGTCGCTTGCGACGTTTTAATTCTAAGCGATTTATTCGTGAATTTTCATAGTATACAGTTAATATATATTCAGATTGTTAAATGAACACGTCACTTTATATATATATATATAAGTACTGAAAGTAAATATTCACAATTAGCTTTATCAGCAAAATGGGAAAGTTACACATAACTTGTACATTAATATTGTGTTATAAACCGTTGCCGCGTAATTCATTGCGAATGACCACGCTCATTATTACAATAATCTATTTTCGTCAGATTATATATATATATATATATATATATATATATCCGTTTAATATGTATATACATATATATGTATGGTCATTTTTGAAAGCTCTATATCAAAAGCACAAATCTGAATTGTTGGGGTGAATACATCATTATTTTGACGCCCGTTTTAATTAGCATTATTACTGTTGTAATGATAATGTGCGCTATTTTGATGTTTGTTTATTTTTTTTTAATAGAAATTCGACCTATTTATTTTGCGGTAGATAACAATATCTATATCAATGGTTGAATTTAAATTAAAACTCATATATATACATTAAATAAATTATTTCAATATCAAGTTCTAATGTATATATAGAATACTGTGCTTAATAAATTCTTAAGTTTTACATACAATTTCTAAATTATAATTATTATAAAAGTATTTGACTATAAAATCGATGAATAGCTAAAATTGCTTAAATGCATTGAACTGTTCAGAACGCGCGATTGCAAATCTGCATTGCCGTCGAATATAATTTCATAAAAAAAAATATTGCAATTCTAGTGTTGATTTATAATATAATTATACTATGTGAATTTGAATTTGAAATATAGTAAAAATACAGCAATTTTTCAAACCCTTCAGTATGGAATTATATGTTTAAAGATTAGGTGTAGAACTAGCGGCTCGGTACTGTAAAAAATAAATCAGCGTCGAGAAACTCTAAGGAAGTCCTTATATTTACAGGGCTACCACACAAACGGTTTAATTTTTCAAAAATTTTAATATATTATATTTTTTTTAAGTATATTCTAAACTAAAATATTTTTATAAATGAAGAAATAAAAATATTTTCATTCTGATTTCTTTTTTAATTGGATTAATTTTAAAAAATCAGTAAAAATATTTGAATTCGTAAAATAAGGTATTCGATTAAGAATTTTGAATAAACAACATTTCTAATTATAAATTAAAATAATTATAAATGAGTACATGTTTAATAAATAAATTGAAAAGTAGAAATTAAATACAAATTATATTGTTTTCTATTCGATTTTTGTTAAACGAACTGAATAATGCATGCGAAAAGAAGATAAGACATTCGTAATAAATTAAAAAGCGACGCGCTCCTCAAAAAAAAAAAAAAACACCCCTGAAATTTTAGAGGGGTGGTTGGCGGTTGTTTTATTTATCAACAAGTCCCATGTGACGTGTTGAGTGTTTTGGGAAATAAATTACAGTCGACACGCGAACTGTGAACCTTGCTTTCATACCAAGAGCGAAGTAAGGGGAAGTAAATCGCTCAATGCAGACAATCTCAAGTGGGGAGTCGCAGTCCCCCCTTTTTCACTCCGCTGGGATTTTATTGTTTCATAAAGGTTTTAAGTTACTAATTTTCACAGCGCTTATCCCATTCAAAAGCGCGTCTCACAACAACGAAAAAAAAAAGCATTATACATAGTATATACATAAAGCATTCTAAAATGACAAAATAAAATCGACAAAGCTAACGGCTTACCGAATTTAATTAAATCGCTGAAGAATTAATAATCGCCATTAAAAATTACAAAAGCCACAATAAATAATTCTGAAAAATAATAGTTAGATCTTGAGATACGAGATAATTTTCGCGTAGTTTGGTGCGGATTTTTTAAACCCTTTGCATTTTTATTTTTCATCCACGCTCGGTATAAATATGCGTAACCAAATCTGATAAATTAATGAGACGAGTATTAATTGGGTTTAATTTGTTAATTACTAAATGTTCGATCAACCCTTAAAATGTGATTTATCTCGCTAAATGGCCAATCCGTTTAATTTTTTTTTATACCGACGATCTTCATCACAGTTTACACGTTTAATTTATAGATATATATATACACATTTATTCGCTAATTTTTTCTGCGGTTAATAAAACCAAAATATATATATTTTAAATATATATTAAATTATATATTTATAATTTTAAAATATTTTTTATTATTATTTTATAACGTAATATATTAATATTAAAAAAAAATGTAAAGAAAAACCCTATTCTATAAGTGTTTATTCAGTTAGGATTTAACAAGGGTTATTCGTGCTGTAACAACAGTGTTTACAGAGTACATTTCTAACGTAATTTTCTTCAATGTAAATATTGAAAACTCGACTTGGGACATGGCCGATCGGTCATGTGATCTAAATCGATCCGAAATTTATAACGTTTCCTGCAAAACACATTTTCCATTACATAATATTTCCCAGAGTTGCACATTCGCTTATATTTTTCAATATATTTCACATGCATATCCTGCTTGTGATAAATCGTATTTTTGATTATATATATATATAATGACACTATCATTCATTTAATTCTAATATCATGTATATAAAATGATAACGCCAACAAGTAATTCATAGTGATGTAGCATTTTGTTTTCGTCAAATACAACTTATTATTCCATGATTTCATTTAAAATATTTCTGCATTTATGATTCAATTTTGATTCGATGTCCTTTGATTTTAACAGCTGACCTGTTCAAGTACAGCTATATTTTCTAATGTCCACGAATTCGCACGCGGGATTACTTGTTTATATATATATATATATATATATATATATATAATAGCTTAATTTAAAAATAGATAAAATATATTCGATATATAAAATTCTATTGAAATATATAGCATCGGTCGAAATATTTCGTTACAAGTCGTTCTATAGTTATAAAAAAAATAATGATTTATATTTTTGATAAATAAAAAAAAATATGTAATATATAATATTTACAGCGCTAAAACTCGTTTATAACATAACCAATATCGTTATTTATTAGCGTGATTAAAATCTATAAATCTAATTTTATTTCACACACGACATTAACTTATATATATATATATATATATATATATATATATATATATATATATATATATATATGAAATATGCATAATTTACAATTAACGCTTATAATTTATAAATATAAATATTTTTATTTATTTTTTTTTAAATTAAATTAAAAACCGGTCGTTTGACGGTTAAAAGTAATTGACCTATGGGAAGTTAAGCGCGTGTCAGTCCAACCAATCGGTCAATGTCTGGCGAATTTATTTTTGGATTACTCTCTTTTGCTCAAGTTACGTCACGGTTTGTGTTAAACTTATTTAGATACAAACGTATCGCACTTATTTATCCATCTTAGTATACAAAACGAAACTAAAACCGTCACAATAATAACGACGACAAATAATATTAAACAAAAAAAAAAAAATCAACTTTATAAATATAATGAAATTTTCGTCGTAAATTATGATCTCGTATAAATTATATTAGTAAATCGGCGATGACAAATTATCGCATTCGAGCATAAACGCAACGTGAGTTCTTCTCTAATATTATAGTAAATACGCTGTCGTGATATATAAATAAATGTCGGTAATTATTTTCGTTATATAGGCGTGAAATGTTCACAATGTAAAATGTGAACGAAAACGCCTTCAATCTTAAAAGGGGGTTGGAAAATTCTCATTCGCACAAAGTAATAGAAACCGCCGTCTCTGTATAACTGTAGATACACCCTTGTGTTTGTTTTATATATATATATATATATATATATATATATATATATATATATATATATAATATATACGCCCTTGTTCATTTTAACGTGAATGTGAAACAGAATAGGATTCTTTCTATTTTTGAATCATAGAAAACCGTGTTCATAGATAAAAGATTGTAAATCTGACGCCATACTTTATAAATATTAAGCAATAGAATATTTTTCGCTTTTTGAATATTCATTACAAAAAATATATATATAAATATATATATATATATATATATATATATATATATATATATATATATATATATTATATTATTATATAATTTTAAAAAATGATTAAAATTCAAATTAAATTATTATAAAATATATTGTGATATATAAAATATCAAAAATTATCACGAATATTAATTTAATATAATATTAACGCTGTAATTACAGTGAAATTTTTATTTACTATAACATAAAAAATAATATTTTTAATTTAATAATATTCAAAAATATATATCTAACTCGCAATAAATGCTCACAAAATATGATTATGTTGCTCTTTAACTAATGAAGTGGTACGTAAATTGCAAAATTAAGCTTTAACCGCACACAATTTAATTTATGATTCACATATTAAATACATTTTTTTTAATAATAATAATAAAAAAAATATTTTTAATAATAATAATAATAATGTTTTTCTTGTTATCAAAACGTAATAATACTTTAATATAGATATTATATAACGATGAAACATTGAAAATCGTCTACGCTCATTGCGTATAATATTCTCGAATACAAAATAAACCTTGCGCAACGACTTCAAATGAAATTATACTTACATCCGTTTATACGTTTATAAAGCCAGTTTTCCTTAATGGAAAATTCGATGCGCGCATCAATTCGTACATTGAGGAAACTTTGCGGAAAAATTTCAAGAATTACACACTTTCAAAAAACGTTTCTCAAATCTTTCCCTTTCTTTTATTATTTTATTGTTAATATTTGAAATTATCGTATTTATATTGAATACTTTTTTTTTTGGTTTTGCTATGTGATAATATTTAATCGAGCGGTTTATTTATATCACGTATATTTTCAATTATTTTTAATCTTTTATTTTCTTACAGATACGCTATAAATATTTTCTTTTTATGATTTTTAATATTTTTCCATTCACTGTTTCATGGTAGATATATTCTTAAGATTTTTCCGAGTATCACATGCGAGGCGTTTCTCGCAAGGGCGAACATTACACCTGAGCGCTTACACGGACCATCCCCTGGAAAGCATTTAGCGCAAGCTTTAGCCTGCCAGACTAATATATCTGAGAGCTTTCATATTAATTGCAAATACCAAACTTCTGAAAAAAAAATATTTATGCACACAAACATGTATATCGCCACACTTTGATATTAAAAATGGCCAACGTCACGCTGCACAAATGTTACCGAAAACACCTGACGTTTTTTTTTTATTTTTATATTTTTTTTAAAGCTCGTATTTCTCCACTCGACCCCCCTTATTTTTCGGTCGTTTTATTCTCCGTTGTTTTTGGCAATCGTCATATTTTGAAAATGAAAAATATCAAAATATATATATATATGAATTGCGCCATTTCCATAAAAATTTTTCGCATTCGCATTTTTCACGCGAAAATCATTTCGTTGGTTTTCAATCAACGCCGACGATTTAGATTAAAAATTTAACAATTTTGACTCTATACTAAATTTATGCATGCAACGAAAACTATTATTTGTTATTTATCTGTCGATATTAAAATAAAATTGAATATCGAAATGTATTTTGATACTAATTGAAAATAAAAACGTTTCTCGATTTGATTTAATTTTGGATTTTATCAACCGTATATGTATTATATTTTTTTATCTATTTATAAACAGTGTATTTTCTACAACATATAAGAAAATAAATAAAACCCAATGTAACTAAAATTACATAGATTTAATAGACAGTAGCAAACCTCATATAAAACTGAAAATAGAAGTCGTAAATAATGTAAAATGTTAAATATAATAGAGAAAAATATATAATCGTATTTATAGCGACACGTTGCAAAATAAAAATACATCGTCTTTACGTGCAAATCTTCAATTATATTTATAAAGTCCGACGAATAAATTTTAATAGCGCTCGCAAAAATTTAAATTAATAAACACACGACCCTGAGTCTTTATATATATATATATATATATATATTTTTTTTTTTTTTTTTTTGAATTCGGTTATAACGATATAAATCATGACCAATGCGTTTAATTAAAATTTTAAATTGTGTCCATTTGTAATATTTAATAGCGTGACCGTTTAGCGAGAAATTTAAAGTGGAAATGATAAATTGAATTGTACTGTAATTTCCAACTGTGAAAAGTTAAGGACATCTATCGACGTTAAATTATAATATTTCAGATACAATAAATCAACTGATTTCCATCGTGTTTTTTTTTTTCTATATATAAATATATGTAAAGTTTGCGATTTTTCACCTCGAAATTTCACATTTGAGGCAGAATATTTAATGGAAACATATTTTATTAATATTATTTCAATCAATAAATTTCCACATACTTGCAATTTTATATATATATATATATATATATATATATATATATATATATATAAATTTTAGTATGAATATAACTTTCAAAGAAAAGTTCTGAACGTTATAAATATATTCGTTTTATTTTTTTATTTAAATAAAATATGAAATATTTGATATATAGTGTTATTTATCGAATTTTTCGTACAGAGATATGTATTTTATTATAATTCGTTCAGCAATTCTATAGTCAAATATAAAACTACTATAACAAATTGTGTATAAACTACAATATTAATATTTTTAAATATATATAAAAAACATACTTTTTCAAGATTATTATTTGAACAATGAAGTTGAACAAAATTACTTTAGAAATCTAAACTAAATATATCTAAGAAAATCCATATATAAACTTCTTTTTAAAGATTAGTTGGCTAATGAAAAAAAGCATTATAATTTTATAGCACGTTATAAATTGTAATATCTTTAAAATATCTAGTTACAAAAGGATTTTTTTTATATTATTAGTAATGCATAAATAGAAGATTTTGTTGCAAACACACAGATATTTGTACATATTCTTAGACGTTTTATAAGTAAAGGAGCAGCGCAAACATTTATAAAGAATGAATAACACCAGATTACAAGCTATAAATGGATTTGAACACAACATAACAATAGCCGTAGCGGCGTAATTATAACAAAGAAACAAAAACAATAACAAACAACAACAACAGCAACAACAAGAACGGCGTCAAGAAGAAATAGAAGGCATTCCGCGATGCGAATAAATCGGCGACCGCAACGGGCTTCGAGCTTATCGCGATCCGAATTTATTAGATTAAATTCAAACTCGTAATTACGAATTTGCATTCCTAACAAGTGTATTAAAATATTAATTTCCACCTGCTGCTCTCTTTGGGAAATTATCATTTCCTCCGCGGCACTTTCGCCAACGACCGAAACTTTCTTTCGCATTCGACAAAAGGGACGCCGGCGAATTTTCCGTCCCCTCCCGCTCGAAGGGTTCGTAAAATTCGACGCTCGCACCCCTGCCATTTTCGCGGATAAATCAGGGATGAAAAACCGTCAAAACTATGACGAAATCGCTAAATTATGCATCTTCAAATCAAAACAATAAAACATTTCCTTTTTCCATATATATATTCAAACTATACTCATTGAAATCGATTCTAGACAAATTCAAAATTTATATATATATATATATATATATATATATATATATATATAACAATAATTTATTAAAAAAAATATTTTTTATTAGATTTCTTTTGTATATTTATTTTAATATATTTATTTTAAATTTAAAACATTAAAATCATTTTATTTGATATTGTAATACTGTAACTAAATTATTCAATTTCACATTTATTTTTGTACCGACAGTAAAACAATTCTTATTTTATTAGAATATGTAAAAAAAACATAAATAAACTTAATAATAAAAATATAATAATGTTTCTTGTTTTAAAAATATTTTTATATAGGTCAATTTTCATTTAATTAATATTTCAGTTGTCAGATTATTTTTGTTATAGTTTTAATATATAAATATTTTTTTATTTATTATTTAACAGCAATTCATGTATTTTGTACATTAATAATAAGTTATTAAGCATAAAAAGAAATAAATTATCCAACGTTTCATCAATCTTTCTAAACCAGAAATTAATTAAGATAAGTCAAATACAAAAACTAGTATAAAAAATTACGCTTAATTACATTAAAAAAATTATAAATAAGCAATTTTAGAAATTCATTTAAATTCAGCAAATAATATTTATATTTAATAAATTTAAAGTCCAATCTGTTTTGTTTATTACTACAATAAATCAATTAAATTTTATACAAAATGACTGTACACAAATATCGTTTAACATCAAAGCAATATTTGACTCGTAACAATTTTCCATATTTTCCTTTCGCACCCCCCTCCCTCTCCCTTTTCTCCACCACTTTTCAACATTTCGTTATGGCTTTTGTGCGCATCTACCGTCGCCGGTAAATTGATAATAAGAAAACACAGTGAAAATTGGATTTGAAATTTTCACAAATCTGCCGTCACGAATCTGCGAAACTTTTAAATCCCGATCCCGAAAAAGCCCGTAAAATGCGAATCGAGCATTGTTGTAAAAACCGAGCGCGTAAAACTTTTCGATTTATCTTCGTGTAAATTAATTAAGTGAAATAATATTGTGAACGGCGGGGGAGACTAGGCGAACTAGGGGAATGCGGGAGGAATTATTACCTCGCAACCGAAACGTTCCTAATTGGAATCGCCTGCTTTATTATAATCGAAATCGCGAAATTCGCAATGAACATTTCGCACCCGAGAAATATTATAATATTATCGATTAAATTAACGGGGAACGATGCCTCCGTCGTTAATTAATGCGCTCAACGACCGAATGGAATTTTCTCCGAAAAAAAAAAAGAAAAAGAAAAATCCGATCCGTTTTACACTTTTTTTCCCTTTCGTTTAATTTCTAAAAATTAAAATCGTTATTTTGCATTTCACGAACTCGCTCATTTTTTACGATCATTTCGCAGCGCAAAAAAAATCATCCGTTTTCACAGAAAAAAAAACATAAAATAATCACAAATATAAGAAAAAATAAAAATGAAAATATTCACCCTTCTCGAAACGATCGCTTGCATCGCATAAAAATTTATACGCGAAAAATAAACGAAAAAACATCCATCGAACCGAATAATTACTAAATTAAAAAAGTTTCTGTTTTTTTTCTTCCATCGAATGTAAAAGTCACCGCGGCCTTTAAAAAGTGTCGCCGAAATCGATTTTTCTTCAACCCCTTTTATATACAATATATAAATATATTTTTTTTCCGACGTAACTCGACGACTTGTAGCCATTTTTCCCGAGTTTTCTTAATCGCTCAGATTTGTTGTGTACTAAGGTCATTTTATAATTGCGTGATTTCATAAACGCGCCCCCTAAATTATGCATATTATAAATATATACGTATTTAAAAAAAGGAAAATCTTAAACTATTTTTGTACCTTGATAAAAATAAATATTTTCAAAATTAAATATATCTCATAATATACTTTTACTTGAACCATACATTGTATACTTTAATTTTTATATTCAACAATAACTTATAACTGATCCTCTAGTAATATAAGTTTATATATCAAATATTTAACACATAACTTATTTTTATTAAAAATAATTTAATATTTTCTTTCTAATATATTTATATATGTAATTATGGTTTCTTCTGAAAAAGTCCTTATTGTGTTAATTTATTTATATTTCATTTTAATAATTTTTCAACGTTAAAACCACGCAATTTATATTTTTTTCCATTTATTAATTATACAGAATATATAAATTTAATAAAGGTTCCTCTTTTACATTACATAAAGAAAATTATAGTGAAAGTCTATTTAGACATAATTTTCATATTTATTTTTATTTTCTCTCAAATACAGATAATTATCTCCATACAAAAAACCGCCTTCAGCATATTTTCTTTTAACATAATCTGTAAGATATTTTAATTCAATTTAAACCGTTACTCACTTTGAAAAAAGTTTCACAGCAAAGGAGCAATTGCGATATAAAATAAATTTACTTTCATTAATGTTAAAAAAAAACGAAAACATTAACGTTAACATCTAATAAAATAACCGGTTTAATTTAATCTTTATGAGATCTAAACCTTTCTTAATAGGAATTTGGAATTTATATGAATTAAAGAAAAATATTTTATAAAAAATATCGTTTATGTTGAAAATACCTTCTTCACTTCTTTCATATTACATATACATCAACATTTAAACATATAATACTAAACATTTTTTATTTCTAATAATTAAATCTATATCAATTTTTTATAGATAATGGGTATATTAAATGGAGAAAAATATTTTTTTTTATATAAAATAGATAATTTAAAAATCTTTTCGTTTTAAAAGTATGTCCTAGAATCGTCGATGTGATGCGAAATCGATAAAAAAAATTATGTAAATCACGATGAGCCGCATATTAAACCGTATTTTTCTTAATCTACTTCGGTCTGAACGACCACACTTTTCCATGTTTATGTTATTCTCGTATTCAATAAAACCTTTCCAATAACAAAAACACACAGAAACCTTTCCAAAAACACACAGAAACAGGTGTGTGTGGCAATCTAAAACTACTCGCGCCATATGCCGACGAAAATCCGACTGCACCAATGGAAAATTCATTTTCTTTACCTTATGAAAAATCCCACCCCCCCCCCTTTGTACGTATTCTTTCTATACGCCCATCGGGCCAGTCGGAAAAATAAAAACACCATCTTTGCCGAAATCGCGGGCAGATCTCCAAAAACTGTTCTATTTCACTATCGTAATCCGAAAAAATATGAGGGGGTAAAACGTAAAGACGACAGAGAAAAATAAAATATAATAAAATCAATCGTTAAATTCGATCGATTTTACTTCATCCTCTTCCCCCTTCCCACTCCTCTTATATAGGCGATTGTAACTAGTCGTCTATGCACAATGGAAATAGGAAAAAAAGCCAACCGCGATTAAGAAAACGAAATGACCTGTATCCATTGTGAACGTTGAATGGAATCGTGTCCGTGAAAAATTTCAACCGATTTCATAATGAAAAACTTATTTTATACATACACACATTCTCTATATACATTTTTTTTACAATTGTATTACATTTATATATATATATATATATATAAGTATTAATAAGTATGTGTGACGAATGCGGTTATCGATTTTGACCATGGATACAATTCAATTCGTTTTAATGAAATAATCCTGAAAAAAAATTCAGAAAATGTAATGCTGAAAATAGAATTTCAATTTTTTTTATACGTATATATATAATTACTAAAATAAAAATTATTTTTTCATACTTTTAATGTCATAATATATATTTAAAATTTATACTTTTTTTTAATTAATATCATATTCGTTAAATCATTAAACTACCATATTTATTTGAACATGTTTTCATTGAAATTTTTAATCTTCTGTTTTTGTTAATTATACAAAATGCATTCGACGAATTTAACATGAATTTCGATCATAAAACACAATAAAAATCGTTGCAATATATTCATTCGCAATATGAAAAATATTTTTTATATATATATTCCATTAACGCTTTTACAGTTTAATTCCATCATGTTCGTAAAAATATTATTTCAATATTATTTTTTATTTTGTACCATTACAAAAATCATATTTTACTATTAAGTATTTAAAACAATTCAATTATAAATATTGCAAAAATTATTCGATATAAATATATATAAACAAAAAACATTATGATTGTAAAAGTTTATCCAAATTTACATATTTAAATCGTTCTTATTGTCTCACTTACCGAGCCAAGTATTAATCTGTTGGCCTTTTTCAATTTAGATTTTAAATTTCGATAAGATTTTATTCTATCTGCGCACTTTAAATAGGACCGTTTTTAATCCAAATGTACATCTACATTGAACGATAATCAAATTTAACGCTTACACGACTTACGACGCTTTTACAATCCGACGTATCTCGAAATTTTCGCAGTATTTGCTTAATATTGTTAAACATGCCAGGATAAAATATGTAAAACCGTAATTTTTAGTACCAAAAAAAAAAAAAAAATATATATATATATATAATACTTTAATAGATTTTTTTATAATGGGATGAAAAAATTTTCGTAAAATACTTTTAAAAGTCAAATCAAATATTTTTAAAACAGTGAATCGAATATTTAATTTTCTATATTTTACAATTTTTTTTCAAATTTTAAAATTACTACTTAATTTTAAAAATCTTTCGAATTTATTCATAAAAGGAAGAAAAATATATATAAGAATTTTACAAAAAATTACAAGTTTATATAATATAATTGAATATTCTTATTATAACTGTAAGATAGTATTATATAGTAGTTAAGTAAGTTAATTTCAAACTCAATTCAGATATCATATTACACAAAGAAACATGTTATTAGATAAAGAAATTTATCCTGTTTGTGAAACATAATAAAACATGAAAACATCAACCTTTAAATATAACTATATTTTCCAAGACATAATAAAATACAAAAGATCCTTTTACTATTAGCATTAGAGTTATTAATTAACATCTATATATATTATGCAATTTTTCTTTGATCTATTGTTTTTTCATACATTTAAATAATTATTTTTAATTAATTTTTTTCTCTTATTTTATTATAGATTTTAAGGATTAAAAAAATATCGATCACATAATAAATGATTCAATTTATCATTCTAAATTTTCAATCCAATCCAATAATTACAAAAATCCAATAATATAATAACATCATTTGACATTGCGCTTAATATTCTTAATTATCGAAAACGGTGGCTTCGAAAATCGCCCACCGCTCCACCCTTTTCGAAAATTATTCCCATCAATCGGAAAACACGAAACGACCCATTATTCGGACGCGCTTTCTAGCTTATTAAAGCTCGCATTATCGGTCGAGCGCGTGAAAAATGACCGCGCTCGTCGAAATCATTGCCAAAATTACAGGTATGCTAATGCGATTCGACGGGTCGCGTCGATTTCGACCTCATTATACGGTCATATGGGGCACGGTCACATTGAAATAATACCAGAATTTAATACGGCAATAAAGCATAATTACGCTCGTTACGAGCTTTCGCCGCGTTATTATTATTATTATTATTAAGCGGGTGAATCTCGGCCGCGTAACGCGTAAATGCGCCGAAAAGCTCCGCTCGCAAAAGCCTGAACGTATTTTAAATATTTTTTTTTCCAATATACACAAAGGAAAATTATATTTTTATTAATGGCGACTATATTTTTCATAGTTATCTGATAATTTTCACTTTGCACGTTCCAATTGCGATTACGTAGTATTAAATCGTATTCTCATATATTGTTCTTTGACTTCAGATATTCAATCGATTTTAATCATTTAAAAAATATTATTTTTTTTATATTTAAAATAATATTCCGTTAAAAAAATATTAATTTCATTATTTAAAAAAAAATATATGTATTTTTCAAAACTTAAATATTATTAATATAAATAAAAATTAACAATCCCTGATAAATTAATATGCATATATGCAATACGTAAAAGCGCATCATTTATATATTAAACGAAATATTTTTGTCGAAAACAAACGTATTTTAATTAAAATTAAAAATATTTGCAATTCATCGTATCAATTTTAATATTATAATATATGAGCGTATTACAAATATGTGCATATTTTTATTAATATGATAATTAATAAAACGTTTTATTTTATCAGACTGCGACCAATTTAAAATTTACTTCGAACGCAAATTTTGAACATAAACGATTATAACGACTGACATTAACAATTTTAACTGTCATTCAGCCATTTTAACTATTATATTGAAAACAATTTTCAACAAAAAAAAAAGTATATTTTTACAATATTGATTTTTTAAAATTATTATTTCATATAATAATTTAAGCGCTTTTATATAATATTTGTATATTATATAATAACTCTTTTCTATAGCTATAAATTTATATATATATATATATATATATATATATATATATATATATATATATATATATATGGTATATATTAACATAGACAGTAAAGTTAGACATGTGTGACAATATATTTAATGTGTAATATTAAAACGAGATATAATAATAAAATATTACCGCCCTTAAGCTGCACAGTACATAAATTATGAAATGAAAATTAATCCATTTTAAGAACCCACTATTAATATTATATTCCACGTTGATTTTCTAATAAAGCGAATTATTATATACTTAATTAATATATTTCCATGTACACGTGCATTTTTTTTTTATTTAACCGCAATAACTCGATAAATATATTTATATGTATAATAATAATAAACATTGATTAATATTGCAAATTTGAATTAATTAATCCAATTTTCATTAGTTACACGTAGCGATTTTCTGAGAATTTCCATATACATATTATTTGCGAAATTTATACAGCCTGTTTAGTCGGATAAAATTATCACCTTCGTTTCAAATATCGCACGTTATAATTTTCCACTGTGAAATTATGTTAAATATATATATATATATATATATATATATATATATATATATATATATATATATATATACAATACAATGTTTGTTCACAATTAGCATACACGTTTTTTTTTTCAAACACGTAATTTTTCTTTTCGTGAAAAATATTCGAGAAACAGTCAATTTTCCACAGTATTTGTTATTATTTCGATGATCATTACAGATATAGACGCATATCTTTTTAATCAAACGAAAAAATTGTATATGTTACCTTTATAATATGAAATTTATTTAAATATAATTATAAATTTATCATAAAATTATGATACTTTTATATTATATACATTAAATTATATAAATCTTGAAAATCACACTAAAGGAATAATTATCATTAATATTCCTCTTCTAATATGGATAATATAAAGAATATACACCTTAAAATTGTTTTTATAACTATTATTTATTTTAGTAAAAATCAAATATATTTTACATAATAAAGTTAAAATAATATTTTATTAAAATTAATACACGTAATTACAAATTGAAGGTCATAAATTAAATAAATATGAATAATATTCTTATACTGATTTCATATTAATAAAATTATATTAATCCACAAAGAATATTATAAAAAAATTAAATTGAAATATGAGAAATAAGGTTAAAGAACTTTAATTTTTGATATATTTTTTAAATTTGATTTTTTTATATTTATTTTTTTTTATGTTTGGTGTAAATAAAAATAAAATTCGATATTGTAGGAAACACGTACCTGAATACGTATAGAGAGGGGAAAAACGAAAAGAAAACCGACTGTACAGTCGTAAATCTTATCCGGTAATAAAACACTTCAATTTTATTGTGTGCTCCTTGGGCCGGTTAATGTCTCTATTTTCAAAAATAGGACCGCCGAATGATAGATAAGAGGCCGACTCTGGTTTTTCAGAGCAGATGGAAAACGAGCGATAACGGCGGGGTCGCCGCCGTGAAAACGCTTCAAATTACGTGAAAAACACCTCGCGCAGTTTTCTCATTTCCCGGAAGGAAGCAATACGGGCCCCGCGCGTGTTTTATGCTTTGTTTTTGTTTCGTTTTGTGTTGTTCCCTTCACGCAAACCGGAATGTGTCCAGATGATGAAAAAAAAATCGTTTCTATATATGCGCCATACGGACTGAACTAAAGAAAAAAGCTCCAGAAAAATATTTACTCCACCCGTCGTGAATGTGTGAGTGTATAAAAAAATATATAGGGAAAATTTTCGTAGAAAATTTAGGGCTTCTTTTCTTTTTTTTTTTCTTCGTCAGCGTTCCGATTGTCCGTCGTAAATTTTCGCGTACATCGTCTTAATTGACCGCCGTGAAAACGCTAGAAGATATACATGTTTTATTGCGTTAATTCCGAAATTCCGATTTATTTTCCTAGAAAACGTCTTGTATTCACTATCAATTAACGTGAAAATTATAATAAGGCATATATATTATTCTATTTATACTTTAATGGATATATATATATATATATATATAATTTAATTTTTTATTATTATATTTCATAATTTTATTTCTGTCGTTACATAATTAGAAATAATATAATTTCATTGTTATAATAATAAATGTTCTTTTTTTCTACATTAAATTTCAATTTATAAAACTAAAAAAGTCTCGGAAAACTCTGTCATATGTAATCTAAACTTTCTAATAGTTTACCTTTTGCGAATTAAACTAAAACGTGTTAATTAAATTATGCAAATTCGCAAATTTTCATATGCTAAAAACTAACCCTCAACTATTTTCTGATAATCACGATTTCTAATTATAGCGCATAATGATCAAAAATATAATCAGAATTCAAAACGTTTAAAACTATATACAAAATTTAAAGCGGTTTACCTTTTTGGAATTAACGATTTTTCCGGAGTACGAGGTTTAGTTAAACTATTATATTAATATCGATAACGCACACGTAAAAACTAATTCCGTTACAACGATAATAGTTATATATTGTAAGCGTAATCTTTTCGAATTTTACAAAACAGTGTATCGAGATTCGTTTATAGACATAGCCCTTATTTTCCCTAGATTTCCCATTAAACGGAAAAGACATTTCGGTGGTCAAAGTGAAAATTCCACGGGGAATTGCGGTCAAATCATCGTCGCATCCCGTACGTGAGAACAATTCCTTCTTTACTATATATATATATTTTTTTTTGTCGTCGACATTGCATTGTAAAAAAGGGAAAAACCACCCTATTTCGTCGTAAAGTTAATGGTCAAGGCATTCGATTTTCCTTTTTTTTTCTCGTGGTCGTTTTACGGCGTCGGACACGCATGCTTTTGATTCGACAAGTCGTTTTTATTGCTTATTTATTCAACGGTCTCGATTCGTACAATTTGCGTTTAGGTTTTGTTCAAGTTGACGCCGCATTTTGAGGGTTGACGGATCAACCCTTGACCCTTACGCTGCACTTTAACCGAATGTCTATATCGATTTCTCATCCTTCTTCATAGCTCTTACATATTACATATACCATATAAGATATCCATTCGAATTTTCTTCTCGACGTTCGTTTATATTCATGAATAAAAAAAGATTCTCCTTTTTTTTTTGAAGGGCATGTTTCTTGTATCAAAAGATTCCAATTTGCCATTAGCTTTTGTAAAACCTTTTTTTCAAATCCAGATTTTACTTATAAACGATATAATATATTGAAATTTTCTTTCAATAATTTCGGATAAAATCTAAAAATAAATAAAGTATTAAGTAAATACTGCAAAATATAATATAAAACTTAACGAGAATTCATTTTTTTGTTCTTAATAATCAACTAAAAGTTTTTCTATATTGAAAATATAATACTTTTCAAATATAAACAATTTTCAATTTTATTATATATTTGTTAGAATTTACTAAAGAATTTTTCATAAAAATATAATTTTGATATATATATATATATACATGTATATGTACGTAAATTTTATTTTATACAAATCGAAAAATATATTATATGCAAAAAATAAAGAACAAAAATTAAATATTTTTCATATATACTATCAGAACAATTTTATATATACGATAATTTAGTATTCATTTTTGAAAGATCAAAAAATATGAACTTTAAAATGCAAAATAACTGCAACGGTTTAAAACTCGCAATTTTCGTATATTTCTATTCTATACATATACACACATATAAAACACTGCGGGAATTTTCAAATTAAATAAATCTTAATGGCAAACCAGTGTTATAAAACTCGGTCAAAATATCAAACTGAAACAAAAGTACAAAAATATGTTCACAATAAAATTATAATACTTCACGGGTGCAAATTAGCGGTGAAAACTCTTAATTCTTTCGCGAAATAATTTTCGTTCGTCTAATTGAAACGTTTCGCAACGTATAAATAAAAAAATAATATTATATTATTATTTTTTAATATTGTATTATTTATAAATAAAACGCTTTTCCGGAAATCGCGTTTTGAGAGCGTTCGCTCTTTTTTTTTATTTTTTCATATCGTCGAAAATCGGAAAAATCGAGTTGTTTCAATTTTTGTAAAACGGCGATTCACGTACCAGACATAACATATTTGACGGAATTTCCTGTTGCGGAAACGAAACTAATACGAAACATGAATAGTAAGGAATGGAAAATGGAAGGTTGCATTGAGAACGTTACGCCAAAAGTTGCACAAGAGCACACACCGAGCCTTTATATACGACAAATAATGCAAAAACTGTAGCGTCAAAGAAATTTGCATTGTGAATTTTATACACAACCACCCGACCACCCACTTTCGTTAAAATAACCGAGTCGCATTTTCGCATTTTCACATTATGCGGAAATGGTATATATATATATATATATATATATATATATATATATATGTGTGTGTGTGTGTGTGTAGTTCGCGTGTAAGTTTCTAAATGTGTCCCCCATGTCAAAAATTTTGTCCACGTGTGCCACTGTTTAATATTCTCATGCTGTTTAAAAACTATAGTAATCTGGATGACTATTTTCCGACTATATGCAAATTAATAATTTTAATATATTCTAGTAATATAAAGTTGCGTTACGGTGAACCGTATGAGCTGTGTTATAATTGAATATTGCATATTACTACAATGTTTGGTTCATAGCAATATATTCACCGAGCGTAAACTGACAGTTGATACATGAAAATTGTATGAATTATTTGTTGAATATATATATATATATATATATATATATATATATATGGATATTTAAAGCTTAAAAAGTATTCTCAAACTCAATATATATATATATATATATATATATATATATATATATATATATATATATATATATATATATATATATATATATATATATATAGATTAATAAAATAATTAAATTATTATACAAAATTACAAAGAATATTCTAATAAGATAAGTGTTACAAGTTAGAGATAATCTTGTTTTTACTCGTTTAAAAATTCCGTTAAGTTCTCTTTACATTTTATAGTAGACTTGTACATTATAAGAACGTATAACTTTAATAGTTACTTTAAAAATTTTAAATTTTCTCTCGCTCTTTTTTTTACAATGTACAAATTATAACTTTATAAAATAGAAAAAAAATGTTGCTTTACTAAATCTATTAATTATTTATTAGTATATTTAAAAATTTAGAAAAATCCCATAAAAAAATTTTTTTTTCATCGGTTTAACTTAATTAAATTTTTATTTTTATTTAAAAAAATATAATACGATATTTTAATATAAATTAATATATAATAATTTGAAAACGATGGACCCGAAATGACTGTAATGTCATCATTTAATTAATTATTTTGATATTATATTATAAATGATTTATATTTTCGTCATATTTTTTTTTCGTAATTTACCTTGAAATATATTATGATAAAAAATTAACCACATGCCAAAATTTAATTTTACATTTTCGATATTGTTTTTATTATATATTATATTATAATACAAATCACTCATCCATCAAACGACCGCGCCCACTTTATTTTTTCATAATATGCAAGATTATTAATTATAGATACGAAACGAAATACGTTTTTTTTTTTATTATTATTTTAATTATATTATAGTGAATTCCGATATAAAACACAGTTTATAATACCGCATAATACGACCCTTAAATACTTTGTCAACAATGCCGTTTTTGCGACTCCCGTTTTCCAAAAAAAAAAAATATTATTATTATTTTTTAATGTTGACTTTTTACGACTTAATCACTCCATGGCGCAATCACGCTATGGTTTTTCACGTTCGACAAATTATAAAACATTAATTAATTACCGAATATTAGTGAAATTATGCTCCGGTTCGTAATAAAATTTACATATTAGTTTTACTTTTATGATGCGCGACCCGAATTCTCCACGTGAACTTTGAACTTTAAGTATCAAAGAATACGTTTATTTTAAAATTATATATATATATATATATATACACATTATAAATATGAAAGAATTAATATTTTTTTCTATACAGTATATATTAAATTGTCTCAATTATATATTTATGTATATGTATATGTGTAAATGTTCGACTGTCGTTTATTTACTGCTAACGATTCCTTTAACTTTAACCGCATTCGTTGTTTCACTGTTCAATATTTAGGAAAGCAGTCAAGCATTGGTCGAATGTTAGAGTAACACTGTCTCTAAAGTTGGACGACAACTTGTTTCAGACTTTGAAACCTCTATCTACTACAACAATTGTTTCCCCATTTCCATAGTAATGTTTCGTTTCACTCAATAAGAATAAACTTGTACCATTTCACTCTATATTTATTTTTAATTTGCACTATTTAAACCACTTTAGATTAATTATTTTCTTTCTTCTAATAATTCGCAGTCATTATCTCTCTATCTATATTCAATATATAATAAAAATTTAACACAATTTATTGATGTTAAATTATATTACAATTCCAATTAATATAAATCTTTATCTTTCATATCAAAAATTCTTAAATAAAATCCTTTATCAATATTCAGTATATTTAAATAAGAATACAATTTTGAAAATACACATTTTAAATCACATTAAATCTACGTACATATATTATTATTCATTAATGTGTAATATTTAATCATTTTTTCGACATCAAATATTATAAAATACGTTGATTATATTTTTTAATTGCTTTTAGATATTATATTTATATAGTCTTAATTTAAAAAAATGAACGTATATTATATGATTTATTTTTACTTATTTCGTATTTTTCAACAACAAAAAAAAATAAGTAAATTAAATAATTCTGAATATTGAAAAACGTTCAATATTGATTAACTTCTATTTGTAATTAGAAATTAACTGAAATACTTGAAATTTAGATTGAAATTATACACGAATAATGTTTAAATTAGATAATGATCGTATCATTCTGAAGAATAATAACCATTTCCATAGAGTCGAGGCATCATATCGATTTAATTACCGTTATATAATCCTCACTTTTGGCCTATTCACCACCGCCTGACACCCCCCTTTTAAGGGCTCTAACCCTTGGCTCTAACACCACCTAAACTCCCACACCTAAAGAGAAAGCTTAACATTTCTCACCCTTATAATTTGGGTTAATTTGTAATTTACCGGCAACACCGAGAAAGAGAGAGAGTCTAGCCGGTATGGACCCTCAACCCTAAAAACGTTGAAGGGGCAGAAATGTAAAAAGGGGGTTGTTCGGCCCTTAACCGACTGAGAATTTTAATTCTGTCCATTTTAATAAAGGCGACACTCACGTGCCGGGTTTATTTCAGACAATTACAGTCGACTCACCTGTATGAAAATAGTGTGCGTAATGCACTGCGACAGTAAAACAGCGAAAATAAGCTGAAACTTTTCAGCGTCTTTGCTTTACCGAGTTATGAAAAATTATTTCAAAAATTAAAACGAAATTTTTAATTTTAATTTATACAAATATTTTTTTTTTTACGAATGCGCTAAAGTTGACTTTGTGACGCGTCGTCTCATATTAATATATATATATATATATATATATATATATATATATATATATATATATATATATATATATCGAATAATAACGAACATGATATATCACAGTATATTATTTATAAAACCAAAACTATATAAATTCACAATTAAAATTTTATAAAGTTTTCTCATATAATAGTAAAAAAAAATAACGCGTTTATAAATTAATTATACAACAATTTACGTCGAGCTTTCTTTCTTTCGTTCTTTAACCGAAAGCTCGTAGCTTAAAGCGAGGCGAAATTAGTTTTTTTTTCCTTTTACCCCCGGCTGACATTTATTTTGCCATAAAGCCTTCGAAGTGCACGAAACTTAACACGTGCTAAGCGCGAAAATACACGTGGAAATATCCACGTTTTTCCGCGAGCGAGAAAACTAAGTTTTCCATACTGTAACGCGCAATTTAATTTTAAACAGCACTCAAGTCAAAAATTAACTTGAAGTAGATCATTAGCTATATTTTCATTTTATAATTTATATTTTATATAAACCTATCAAGTTTTTGAATGATAAATATTTTAAATTATTGTATAATATATTATTTTTGAATCGCTATTGATAATATTTTCAAGGATTATAAATATCATATTATTAGACATAAAGTTGATGATTTAAAAATACTAGAAATAAATCTTCAATATTTAAAAAAAAAATTATGTGCAATATTCATTTTTTTTTAGTTTTTAGAGTATAATTTTAATATCAGTGTAAATAACACTTAAGTAAAATTAGGTTTCGTCAATATGACAACACATCTAAAATCAGAGACGTTCAAGTGTTCCATTATTGAATAATTTGATCAATTACTATATATATATATATATATATATATATATATATATATATATATTTATATATATATATATATATATATATATATATATATATATATTATAATGATAATAATAATATATAATATAATGGAAGGTTGATTGACAAAATACTCTCACACATCGCAAACAGACGAAGGTTTAATTGAGACATTCAAACATCAAGAGTTTTCGCGAAAACTTCCCTTGTCTTCTTGTCACTATTGTTTTAACACTATTGTGCAACAAGGACGATCCGGATCATACGTTTTCAATTAATAACATACACACATTTTCCTTACCTACGTTCGTTATGTGTCAATGTGAATGTAAGGCTTTCGCTTATTCTGATTGTATTCTTAATTGTAAACAATCTTAATTAATTTTCCAAAATCAATGTACAAAGTTTTTTATTTTCATCCATCTATTTATTTATTTTTTATTTTATAAAATAAATAATTACAAATCTTTCGTTGAACTATTTAATCTAATTTTGATCGTTTTTTTTTTCGATTAATCTTTTAAGCCTTAAAGCAAAATAAATGGCGTCGTATTGAACAAAACTTAATAAGTCTTGGGTTACTAATAAAGAAAAAAATATTTAATCATTATTATAAAACTCTTTAGAACAAATAATTTATATAAAGAAATAATATCTTATAAAGATTACTCAATTTTAACAATTAATTTTCGTTTTATTTTAAGTATAATAACAATCTTACTTTTATTTTCTTTCTATAATTTAAATTACATTAATTTAAAAATAAATATTAAAACTCACAAAAGCTGATTATTAATATTGTTTAAAATGTATACATATAAATTTAATAATATAATGAAACCTGAAAAGTATTATAATTAATAAAAAAATTTCAAGATATTTTCAATCCTACTTGAAATGTATTTTCAGTAAAAATTTAGTTACGATGTATTTTTTCGCAAAATCAGCTCGAAATATAAATAAATATGTATACTTTTTACTATGGAAAAAATATCTCATCTATTATAATATATATATATATATATATATATATATATATATATATATATATATATATATATATATATATATAATTTTAATATTACTTAAAATTAAATAAGAATGAAATATTTCAAAATTGTATATTATATTATATATCATATATTTGAAATCGCACATTTTTCTTTCAGAACTTGATACCAAATTCAACGCATAACATTTCCCCTTATTTTTCTTGAAAACTTTTTTTCCACTTTATTGTTCATGGATTCTTTGAACTATTTTGACCTTAATATTTCTCCAAATAACAAATCATCCACAAGAGCTTTTGTAGCACTTCAAACATTTTCCTGCTGTATATTTCAACAAGTGTAATTTTTCTCACTCTATCACAACTACCTTATCTTATTATTTTCATATCATTATCATATTCTATATTATATATCCTACATCATATCCTATATATATATAAAAAACTAAATAAATATTTTAAGTACCAATACTTCTGTAAATATTAAGAGAAAAATTTCAATCACATTATTTTCGAAATAATATAAAATATTTTTTAATAAAAAAATATAATAAAAATAGAGTGAAAAATATTTACATTTAATTTGAATTATTTCTTTTGCTCTTAAATTTCATTTGGTATGAACGCAAAAATTTTAAATAGTATTTTTTTTGTCAGATTTTAAATATTTTATTTATATTTGTTTCATCATACAAACGTTTATTTTAATTTAAATTCTATTTAAACGCAGAAATACGATATGCTTCATAAAAATATTTTTGATGAAAACTACCAAATAGTCTCTCTCAAAAAAAAAAAAATATTTTCATTAAAACATTTTCAAATTTTAACTCTTCATTATACAAACGTAATATAAACAGAGTATATATTTGAAAATATAACAATATTTTAAGTTAATAATTCTTTATATAACATAAAAAATAAAGTTGAAAAAATTAACTATCGGTTATCGTATATACTTTAACTCCGTTTTAGTATTATAGCATTTGGACTGTTTACATTCACCACATAGATCCTTCGACATCTAATAAAAATAAATATGAAAAATATCTTTGCGCTCAAGCTGTGAGTGGGACTCACAGTAGTCATTTTTGGTATGATTCGTTGGTGTATCTGACTCATATTTTTAATTATAAAATATTATGAAGATTTTACAGATTTATTCGCTTAAATTTATATTTATAATGTACTAATTTATTTTGTATAAGTACTTCAAAAATAATGTATAATTAAAAATCTAAAAGTCTGTATCTTTATTAATTAATAAATGAGCGATTTCATGCGAAAATTTAAATACGTGTGTGATATCTTTTGGATTAGATTATACATTTGAGAGTTTTTATCATTACTATAAAAATTCTCTGAAAATTTTGTGTCATAAGAATTATGACAAGATTGTGTTTCTATACAATTTTTCACATATAATTTATAAATAATTTAAGACATTTTTAATTAATATTATACAAATTAAAAAAAATCTATTCAACTTTTCACCATATTTTAAAATGAAATATAAAAAATTCAATTTGAGTTTTCTTTCAAAGTACGCTCGTACATTAATAGTGACATATGTAATATATATATATATATATATATATATATATATATATATATATATATATATATATTAATGAAAAATGATTCTTTCTTTATATACATGAAACAACTCGGAAATATATAGAATATTTCGTTTCTATATATTTTTGTTTATATTGATTTCTATTTATATTGCGTTTATCTATTTAATTTAATTGATTTTTGAAAAAAATATAAAACGGTTTTTTTTTCTTATTCGACGGAGAAATTTATCTAAATTATATATATATATATATATATATATATATATATATATATATATATATATATATATGTATATATATATGTATATATATATATATATACATATATATATATATACATATATATATATATATATATATATATATATATATAATGCGTAATATTTATCATCATCGGCACGCGTAGTTATTGTGATTCGGTTAATTGTACGAATCGGTGACAAAGCGGGCAACGTTCGCTATCAACTAACCGTGTCGCGTTAATGGAGAACTAATTGAGAACTCTGGTCGGGCTTATGGCGACCCGGCTAATTCGAATTATTTAACGAATGCGACCCGACAAAATAGGGGGTTGGAGGGGTGGGTTGTGCGAGGGTGAATCTCCATTATATTATTCGCATATATGGTATATATAAGCGGCACGCGCTCGCACTCGTACGCGAAAAAATAAATAATTTGTTGCGCGCAATGCGTTGAATATATCGGTTACTAATTAAAATGAACTATCCGGTTGAAAGTAACGCGTATTATTTATTATTATTATTATTATTATTTTTATGCTGCAACGAGTATTTGTGACGTCGTTCAAACGTTCAATCATTGATTATGATTGTAAATACGTATTATGTGTAGTTATTTTAATTTTCTATCACTGTAATAGTGATGGCAAATGAAGATTTGCTTCAATGATTCATGTAATTTGAGTACTTCGATTATGTTATAATAAGAAATCTTTTAAATTGTGATTTCCTGTAATTGGCGATGAAAGATAAAATACCAGATCAATTGACTGAAGTAGATTATCTTGATTCTATAATCTACACAAGCGATTCAGAAGAATTTTGAGATATCTGCAAGATTTTCTCGAAAAAATAAAATAGAAATGATGATTGCTAAAGGACTTAAAAAAATATTTTATCTAAACTTTGAAAATATTTTTCCCAAACACCGCAAATGATATTTTTTTATTAAAATTTTCAATCGAATAATTATTATATTATATTTTAATAATATCAATTTAAAACTTTTCAAATAATAAAATATTTTTATGTAATGTAAACAAATTTCCTTTTTATCGAATCATTTTACCATTTACGTATAATTTATTAGAAATCAGATTAAAAACAAACATTATATATATATATATATATATATATATATATATATATATATATATATTTCTATATTTAGACGCTCATAAAATATCAAGAGAAAGAGAAAACTTTGTTCGCTCGTACGTATATAATAATAGTTTAATACTATTATCACAAATATTATATCGACTTAAATTTCTAATACACACTCATGTTAATCATTTCATTCCGTTATTAAAATAAATTACGGTTATATTTCAAAATTTCCACGTGAAAAAATTACGAATAATATATACCTTTGCGAATTAGTCCAATAAACAATTCTATTATTTGGTACGCCAAATAACGGTGTAACGAAACGAAACTGCGAAATAATAACGAAACGAAACATAAAATATTATATTATATCATATATATATTTATATATATTTTACATGTATATATTTGAAAAAAAAAATTAAAACATACCGAACACGAAAAATATTAATTTTATATACTTCGCCACGCTAATGATGATTTCTAAATAATACATTTTTAATAATAGCCTGCTAAATCGCTTTAGTATATTGAAACGGTTAATTTCGTTTCATTTCTTTCGTCTTCGATCGTCGTTAAGACGTTAAAAGTAATAACGAAATTAAAACGTTTAAAAGTCAATTAAACCGAGAAATGTCGGTAAAATGTCGTTCCATTTCGAACGTTAAAAACGATTGAATAAAACACGCTTGGTTCATCATGACTATATTATATATAATATAATAAAAAAAAATTTTTTTTTCGTCTAAAATAAATAATAATTATTTTAGAGTAGTGAATGTAATAATAAAATATTGCTAGAATAATATGTTCAATTTTTATTTAATTTATCTGAAATTATTTTAAATATGTATATATATATATATATATATATATATATATATATATATATATATATATAATATACTGTGTAATTAATATATACTTACTTTACTTACAAATTTCAATACTTATTTAACTCACAAACCAGTAATATTTTACATAACTATAATTATAAAGTGTATTTTTTTAGTATTAAACATCTTTTAATTATATTATTGAAGCTTAATATATTTTTTTCTAATCATCATACTTTACACAATTTGTATGCGCATCGATAGTACTATATATATTTATCGATTAAAAAATATAGTAGGTTTATATATTTTCTTCAACTCTGTGACTTTTTTGAAAAAATCTGATATTTTCCTTTAAGTCTAAAGTCTCAATCGACCTTAATTTAACTTTGAATTTTTTCACCCTCATTATCAAATTAGTCTCCATTTTTTTATATTCAATATTGTCGCATTTTTTATTTAAAAATGTGATTTAATTTACGTACATCAACATTTTCACATCTTGTATTTAATTTGAAAAAATATTCTTATTTTATATGATAATCCGTAACAATTTTTTCCCCTCATTTATAACTTTCTAATATACAGTGTGTTTCTTTATATATTTTTTTATATAATCTGGCTTTATAAATATTTATCATCATTTAGATAAAAAAAAATCGTTAAAAATTCAAATTCTACAAAATGATTTAATTCAATTTCATCAAAATAAAATTTAATACTAATGATGAATAATAAAAGGGTGTTCTTAAAAAATTTGAATATAAAGAACACTATAATATATATGTATTCTAAATAGTGTATAACTATAAAGTTTGCGTGACCAACAGGCGTGTGCCACTCAAGTTAACCGAAATATTCGAATACGGCGTCTTAAATCCTTAAGGTTTGGCGTATCGTGTTTCTATGCCCTTTGCATTCTAAAATATTTTCACGTCTCCACCCTCGAATATGTTAGGAAAATGCTTCACAAACTGTCTTTTCAGCTGCATTATCTGTTTGAGAGTAAAAAAAAATACGATTAAAAACGATCAAAAGCTTCACCGCAGTTGCGGTTAACTAGTACCTTTTTTTTTTTTTTTGAAAAACTATGCAGTAATTTTACGTGTTCTAATTTTTTTTTTTTGATTTCTGCACGGGTGCAGTTTGAAAAACCGTTTTTTTTTGCTTTTCAGTTTCGTTTTTAGCTCACTTATCTTTCGCTAATATGGAAAGCATTATCTGGTTCGCGTGTCAAACAGAAAACTCGCCTAGAATAGTAATAGTATATGCGCGATGAACAAATGACTCCGACGAGAGACTACGGTTATGCCGCATATCGCATAAGTTTATCTTCTGGCAATTTTTATTAGTGTATCGTAAAAAAAATATTATTTTTCTTTTCTCGACAGCGAATTTTCCGACGATTTTTTTTTCGTATTAAACGTTCGATTTTCCTCGTTCATTTTGTTTTTTGTTTTCGTTCGCCCTAATTTTTCCTGAAAGCATCATAGTCAAGGTCGTGTGTGTGTGTGTGTGTGTGTGTGACAACGATGCAAATGTTGAACCAGTTCTCGAGTAAACATGGCTATTAACTATTAATCAAATTTTCATAATTTGTCATTTTTCTAATACAACTAGAATGAATTATGAACGTTTTTCGTGTCTTATATTATAATCGACAATTGTTTATTATTGATTTTAAATATATGAAAATATTTTACATCATATATGGAAAATTTTATCCGCCGGTTAATTATAGTAAAAGATGTATTTTCACATTCGCCTTGGGCTATCAAAGTGAAACTATATATAACTTAAAATATTTTAAAACGCGGTTACTAACGTGTATAGATCAAATTTAATTTACTTAATGGATTCTTACATTCAGTACGTGTATTATAAAGAAAATAAAAGATACTTTTATTCTACATATATATAAGATATATAAAATTAAACGTTTTCACTCGGTAAGTTGCTATTATTATCAGATTTCAATTTTCAAAAAATTTTTCCTTCATTATCAAATCAAAGTAATATATTATATTAATAAAAAAAAATATATTACTATAATTTTAAAAACAAATATAATTATAAAAAATATTGTGAAACAATCTAAAAATTTATAGAATCTTTTGCTATAAATAGTAGTTTAATATAATATTATTTAATTAAACATTAATAAATGGCACAATAGCTCAATAAAAATCAATATCAATTTTCCTATTTATACATATATAAGTTTGAATTTTCAATCATATGAGTACCTATTAGATACATTATACCAGGAGTGGTCAACTTTTATGTACGCAAGATCGACTTTTTATTTGAAAAATGTGTCACGATTGACTTATTGTCATATGTCTAAAACTCACGTCCAGGAGAATTAAAATAACATGAATAATTGTTAACAATATTTATTAATTAGGTAAACATATATAGAGATATTATGATTTCATTTGTCATAAAACACTTATGTCTGTGTATTCGGCCATTAGTCAAAACTCGATCGCCCAAATTGGCTACGAGATCGTCCGGTTGGCCACACCTGCATTATACTATTTAAAAAATTTTAACTTAGTTATTTTGTTATAATTCCCGTTAAATAGTAAATATATGATTATAATATTATAAATATGCGATATCGAATATTTATAAATTTATAAAATAAATTAATTATAAATATAAATTAATAATTAAATAATTATACGAAAGAAGACACCGTAAATTAATACGCCGATACCCACGTCAACGTAGCATACGTGAAGTATCCTGAAACCGACCGTAATTATTTTTCAAACGCACACGTTAAAAACGTACATATAATAAGTATTATATATATATATATATATATATATATATATATATATATATGTGTGTGTGTGTGTGTGTGTGTGTGTGTATGTAAATAATTTACGTTGAACTTTTCACGTTTGCTCGCGTGTATGATAGCTGAATCCTCACGTGCTTCATATCCTGTACCCGGTGTCAAGCTCTGACTCCGTTCCGTTTCGACATCGTGCACCTCGCATTTACCGAATGCTCACCTGTGTGAATAAATAACCTCTTCGTTGCCTTTTTCATTTTCTAAACTCGTTCACATATCTAAACGTGTGTGTGTGTGTGTGTGTGCGTGTATGCATTTGCATGTTTTGATCCTTTTCCGTGTATTATATCAATATTTATCCCGTCGCCTCACCTTTTTAACGTTACGTTTCCAGCTAATTCCAGAAATCCTTTATATTTAAATCATATTTTAAGATGACGAAAGTGCCACTCAGTCTCACAATTGCTCGTATTTAAAATATGCAACATGACATATATATATATATATATATATAAATATTTATCGTTGCAACTATCACTTAAAACTATATAACTATAGTACATTACTCATACAATATGATATTAATCAATTGATATATGACTCCCAAATCCATTCTATCAATATATAACAATACAATTACTATCTTAATTAACCAATAACATTACATCTAACATCTAATGCTTCGTCATTTAACAGCATATGTAATTAATATAATGACAACATAATTTTAATGCCCTTGATAATCATAAAATACCAAATATCTAAATAATTTTTTTTTGAATATATATCATATATTATATTATATTTATTTAAAATATCTTAAATTTTACTAAATAATTTATTTATTTCATTTTTATTCTCTTTCAATATATAAAATATTAAAAAAAATATATTTAGGCTCTATATCGATTATCATTCACCAAATAAGTTGTTATAATAGACATATATACATTATAATAAGCAATATGATATGTCGATTAGTTAATGATTGCGTGTCAATAACCCATAAGAATGCAACATTAAATAAATATAAACCATTTTAAATATTATATGAACTAATAATATTACACATTTCGAATTTGTTCTTTTTTTTCATAATAAATTAGGTATAAAATTCACGAAATTATTTCTATAATACATAAAAATATTATATACCTTCCTCTTTGATCACTATAATATACGATCGAGTAATTATTTATATTAATATAAATATATTTTTTTTATTATTTCTAATATAAATTAAATATAAATCTTCTTCCTCTAATGGCACTATAGATCTTAGAGATATTTTTTTAATACTTAAATTCTACTAATCTATTCATAATCATGGTTTATTTAAATAGATAGATAATTGGTTTTTAACCTATGTTAATTTATTAAAAAAAAATACATATACAAAATTCGAATTCAACCCATATTTTATATATACAAGATAAATATTTGTTAATTATAATTTTATTGTAAATAGATAAATGTAATCCCTAATTAAATCTCTCATATAAGCTAATAAAATCTATTTAATTTGTGAAAATGTAATATGCATGACATATATGAAAATATACTGATTCGTAATAGCTATAATTAATTAAAATACATCTTATAATTATAGTTATAAATCCACTTTCATATATCAAAAATAAAAAGGCATATATTATGAATCGTTTATTTTCGAAAACTCGAAATAGAAACGAAAAGTGAATTACAAAGAAAACGGAACATTTAACATGATAACATTGTACCACTGAAATAATTTAACATAATTTTAATATTTAGTTCGCAATGAATATATATATATATATATATATATATATATATGCGAAATCAAATATTGAATTATACATTTCACGCTTATTATTTTAAATATCGGATGAAAGCTTTCGGCGTAAATATGCTTTGAAGATCATTTCGGCGAAAGCAAAACATTCCGCATTTTATTTCATACAAAAACACGTGTGTAAACGTACAGACGTTACACGAGTTCACGTCGACACACAAACGAGCTTTATATGGATGTGGAAAACCGCGAAAATTTTCAACGATATTCATTCGGCAAATAGAATTCGCACATATTAACATTATACATATTTTACAATTATGTACATGATAATAATAATAATAATAATAATCGCGTACTCTTTTTTTTATTATTATTATTTTTCACGTATATTTGACAACGGGACCACTTTGTGAACGTCGCAGAGCTGGCTTCAGATGCCCAAACAATAAACATTTCATTCGACCGAGGGGCGACCGGATGTCAGATGACCACAAAGGAAGTCACATAGCTTTTCGCCTTTATTGCTTTTTCGCCTGTCAATCCAAGTCAAAGCCTCTACACCTGAACGGCGACGGTCGTAAATGCGAATTTTCAGTTGCGACATATATAGAAATTAAAAAAAAAAAGCGAAACGATGGCGACTGTTTTCCTTTTGTGGTCTTAATTTGAAAATAGACAAAAATTTATTTTGTCGTACTTACTATTATAATACAACAAATCGGCTCTGAACAATCGTAGATATTCGACATATATATATATATAGTAAAAGTTTTAAAGTTGAAATATTTCTTTGGACAACGACGTCGTTGTTTGATTTTGAATTTAAAAGAACAAATAACTGCAATTGTGACACGTAAAAGCACTCTCTATTGTGAACTTGGTTTCTATTATTTATTTTTTTAATATTCTTTTATATATATATACGTGTATTTTATTTCACAATAATTGTAATAAAATATCAATCTAATTATATTTCTCTTTTATAAAAAAAAATTCATTATATCACTAAATGATTTAAAACGGATACGATTTCAAAAATAATATAATATTTCAATATTCATTAGTTAATTAGTTAATTAACTTTTGTAGAATTAAATAAAATAGCTAATTATAAGTAAACATTAAATATGTTATTAGCTTATATAAATTTGATTTCATATTTAATTGAAATAATAAAATTTATATATTCATATTTTTGATTAATTAGTAAATAATCTTTTTAGGAATTTTCATGAAAACATTATCCTTTACGACTGTAATATTTTTATTTTTATTTTTTGAATATATTTGCCAACGACGCAAAATATTATAAAATATGAAAAGAGCCACTGAAGCGTATTAATTTTCTTAGAAGATTATATTATTCTCGTATCTAGCGTATGAGAATTTATTTATTTATTTTTGTAAATCGCATGCCTGAATCGTTATGATAATAATAATATAATTCGAAGTGGCGGCGTTCGCTCGAATATAGTACGCCTAAAATGTTATGCGGCAGTTGTCGTGTTAATATTAATAAAGTTAAGTGAGGCGTCGAGGATGTTTTCCTTCAGGATATTCGAGCGTACGCCAAGGGAACATTTGTCGAAACACAGAATGGATATGGACCATTAAACCTCTGTTATTTCCATGGTAAATAGCTCAGGTGTCACTGTGTCAGGTGATCAATTTCAAAAAGAAAACCTTAAATCTTCACGCGAAATTCACCACTGCAACGTATCTATTTATATATATAAAAAAATGATTTTTTGAGCAATATTATGAAAAAAATATAGTATATATATAATACTAATATTGCCGTCGTTGCCGCCGATGTCACGCTCAAATACAAACTTGTTTTTTACAATTTAATATTAAATAATCTATGCAACTCAAAATATACAATCCTTGCCATATCCGCATTTAATTTATTACTATACTAATGTGTATTAAATCATTAGAAGTACAAAAGTATAAAAATCACTTTTAAAATAAAACAAATGTGAAATAATAAATTCTAATTAATTGAAATGATGAATATGAAAAAAAAATATTTAATTTGTAAACGTTTATAAAAAATATAAATACAATTGCGGTGAGAAAATGTATTATTTGAGGTCAGCCGTCAAAAATCAGAGAAAATCGAAATAAAATTGAATCGTAAATACTGAAAAATTTTACATTAAATCATATAGTAATAAGTTGAACTTCGACATGACATTGATTTATTTATTTTATTTTTTGAGTTGTAAAGATTATTTAAGATTAAAAAAAATGCTATACCGACACTAGTATTTTATATATATGATGTTTTTATGTAAATTATTTTCAGCATTTACGATCCAATTTTGTTTCGATTTCCTTCACTGATACGCTATAGATGACATCAACGATATTTATTTTTGTATAATTTTATTATTTTATATATATTTTACAATACATATTTGTAAAAATAATATGAATTTTCTCGTGATAACGGACGTTAAACGCCATCAACGGTTCGTTAAAAATGCATCTCGAACCCGCCCATACATAATCATGATAACGATCCATCAGACCCTAACGGAACGAACAAGGGGCACCCATACAGCCTTTTCGTGTACTTATTGAGTGAGATCCTTATCGTTTTCATACGTTCTATCAAAATGCCTCGATATATATAAAAGCCGACGTTTTAAAATGCGCCCCTCTAGTATAAAAAGAAAAATTCGATTCAAAAATTTTATCGTAATATAAGTGCGAGCATGAAAAATAAGTTTTTTTTTTTTTAAATAAATCCGTTGTATTATATTTTATAGTGAATAGTGAAAATGTAAGCGTTATTCATAATATAGAATGAATTTAATATCGTTAAAATAAATCGCAAAACATTTCCACAAATAAATATTACAATTTAAATAAAAATCAAATGCTGTTTTTTTTTTCTTCTTCACAATATGTATAGTGAAAATACAAGAAAACGGTACGTTTTTATCGTTTACATTTCCATTATCTACATTGGAAAAAATTGGGATGGAAAAGGGGACAAAAAGACAAAATCCCTCGTGAGTATATACGGTGAAAATTGGATGAGTTCTAGATAAAATTTCATAAGGTCAAATTGAATCCAATTTCGGTTGACACTGGGTGGATTTTGCGGGTTTTAATCCGTTTTGGGATAATCTTTTCGGGAATAACTCGACACGACACACGCCTGAATTGTTTATGAAATCCAAACGGAAAACGGCTATGTCTCGGCAAAACTGCACAATCACTTTGTGAACCTGAAAACGTTTAACTATTCACCCTCTAGCGTGAGTCAAAAGAAAATTCACCGAAAACGTCAAATATATTCTATACTATTCCATTTCAGAGTGCTTTCAAAATAAATATTATTATATGATTTAATTCTCGTTGAATATAACAATTATAATCACTATTTTAATTTTTAATTTATTTACAACAAATTTTCATCTTCATAATATAAAACATATATAGAACATATATAAAACATATATATTATATTTCTTGAACAATAATATCTAAAGTTTTTCATTCAAAAATTATAATTATTTTCTTTCAATTCTAAATTGTATACAACTATTGTAATATCTTAATGCAGCAATTCAACGATTTAATTAAAATGCGTACTTTATATATCTAGATATAATAAAATAAACGAGTTTCACATACAAAAAGCGTGTTTTAAAATTATTTCACAAAATTAATCTCAGTCAAACGCCTTATTTTTTCTTTTGTCGCATTAAAAGTTTTCTTTCAAAAAATAAATAGAAAATGCGACAGGCACCTTTTTTTTTTAATGCATTTTAATAACTTCACGCTCGAAATAACCTGAAAAGGGGTCCGCGTTGCATTATATCATTTTGATATATGGAACCTTAAATAATACGGTTTAACGTTTATTTGCTTAATTGGATTTATTCGATGTACGGCGACGATTATGTGCGTTTAACCGAATTTGTTTGTATTAAATTTTCGTATATATTATATATAATAATAATAATAATATAATATTATTATACATATTTGCTCATATTAAATATTCGTGTATGCTCCGGTGGACCTTATCAAAATTATCGCGTGATAAACTCTGATATGATTAACTAATTAAGCTGTGACATTTAAATGGAAACGCTATTGACCTACATTTTCTTTGTAAGTTATTTGGCTACAACTTAATTAACAAACACAATAGATATTCAAATAATGTCGTAAAGCATATATTGTAAAAACGTAATACTCAATTATAAGTTCGACGAGACTCTTAAATGTTAATTATTATTTTTGTGTGTCGATCGATTCGTTAATTTATCATTTCATTTATTAAAGTGTTGCCAAAATATTAATTATATAAAAAATAATGATGACATTAAATTTTTGCATCATTAAAAATTTTAATTGTCATTAACTATAAATATAATTATCAGGTTATGTTATTGATTTATTTAATCAAATATTCAGCATTTTTCTATGAAATATCTCAATAAAATATTTATTTAAAAAATTCTGATTGTTTCAGAACTTATTTCTATATTTAACCTATACATAATTTTAGTTATATAAATTCTATAAAATTACTAAATTCTGTTTTCAACATACATATGCGATATTTTACAAATCGAATATAGTAACCGTTCTACAATTTGACATTTTGACGTTCTACTTGCGCCGCTTCTGTCAATGAGAAAACCGTTATTTAATATAAAGGTTAAATAATGGAATCGAACATAAAATATAAAAAAAATAACAAAATCGCATATAAAAGAAGACGACAGTATCCAATATTTATATACCATATATATATATATATATATATATATATATATATATATATATATATATATATATATAAAATAAAATAAAATAAAATAGGTGTAAAATGTAAAAGAATAAAGCCTTTTTTTCTTCTTCTTCTTCACGAAGATATCGAAAATGTATCCATTTTTAAAACCGACGATTGAAATTATTCAACGGACCGACTTTACGGAAACATTTGAACCGTTAAAAAGAAAACAATCGACCGAATTCGACATCCGACGATGCGTAAATATGCAAATGGTATTTCTTCACCAAACACAAGGCAATTGTTAGTATGTACACATTTATTATTACTAATCAATAAGTATAGTATAATATAATATATGCTCATTTTAATATCACTATATAAACTAAGTATTAATTTTAACACTTTTAATTTTGTTATCTATCTATTTTTTTTTTTACATATTTCGTATATTATATGTATATTTCAAAATAAAAGATATATTTTTATCATTATAGTAATCCCTCATTTATCGTACGAATAGCGGTAAATGAAAATCCGCAAAATATGAATACTATATTTATTTTATAATATTTATACATTACATATATAAATAGTTATACATTATTTTAACTCCTCATATATACTTAATTATACATTACATAATCCTCACTTCATTCCTTTAATAGTCTTTCCCATAATGTTCTACATATACATTGTGTTCCGTTTTATTTTAAAATATTCCTTCTTAAATGTATATACATATAATAAACATATTTTAAAAATTTTCAAAATCATCAAAAATTAACGAATTTTTTCGTTTTAAAAATAAATATATTTTTTTTAAATAATATACTTTATTTGATATCCACTTGAAATAATATAAATTCAATTAATATGTATCGAAAACATGTACGTTATTATTATTGTAGTTTCAGAATGCGTAATAATTTCGTATTGAAATTGAGCACTCGTGTATGGAAACGTGTTCATATCGTGATCGTTGATGAAAATTTATTACAACTTTTAAACATGTTAAAGGAAACGATTAAATGAAAGTTCTCATGGGGAATACGAATGATGCATGAAGTTTTCACTTTATTGCACCCGCACGCAGTATAAATGCATAACAACGATATACTAACATGTATCGGGTGTGAGGGAAAACTTCTGCTCTAATTACAGGAAATCTTAACATATTAAGCAATATTAACCCATTTAGATAATATATGAATGTACGCTCGAAACCGACTGCGCGTAAATTCAGACGAAATTACCGGTTTTCCACTAAATTGTTGAACGAAAAAAAAAAAAATATATATATATATATATATATATATGTATCGTAACATTTCAACTCGAACACATTTGCAAGTGGATTTTCTTTTATTTTATTAGACTTTTCTTTTTAGCTTTTCATCGTCGACACGATTTTGTAGGAAAAAAAAATTAAAAAAAAAAGAAAGAAAGAAAGAAAGAAAGCGTCTACGATGCGATGCGGCTTCGTTTTGAACTCAGGTATATAAATTCGAAATAGCTTTTACGAGTCCATAAAAAAAGTTACGATTCTTAATAACAATATTTTTATATGCGACGGCGCGTTATAGTAATTACTTATATAAACCTAACGAGATTGAATATATCGACACGTAACTTAATACGCAAAAATAATAGGAATGAAAATATATGTACATATTAAAAGATAAACTTTGAAAATTAATTATGACTCATCATTGTTATTTTGACGATATATATATATATATATATATATATATATATATATATATTTTAAAATATCGTAGAAAAAAAATTATTATAATACGTTTAATGAAGCATAATAGAATACGTTGAACAAAGTTATACTGGCTAGGTGTTAATTTGAATAATGTTACTTTGTCATTGTTTTCAATATATTAGCGAGCTAACTATCGCCGTGAATGGGAATTGAACACGGAATTACTTGTACGAACCGAACTTCGACTAAAACACAAAAGACAATAGTAAACTACCGTATTTACGTGTCAAGATAACGTTTCTAATTAACATTAGCTGCAATTTCTCAGTTTCAACTGTGTACTCGTATAGAATTATAAAATATGAAACGATGAAAGTGAACATTACTAAAATATTTATATATTTATACAATGTATAAAAAAAGTACAATCGAATAATTTAAAATTTTTTATATATATATATATTTATATATACATTCCAAAATAAACAACTAAAATGATATTTCTGAAAGGAAATTGAAAAATGGTATCGCTATTCAACAAAAAAATTCTATAAATCAGTAGTATTCAACAAAAATCGTTCGTCTATATTTTTATATCGTGCATACATTTAAATTACATATGGATTATTCAACGTAATAATACAAATTTGATCATACATTAAATAAAAATATTTCTATTAAGTACTCATATATCAATGTTTAAAATAAACTTTTTTATAGAAGCATTTAATTGATATATTCCATTTGTTTCATTCAAAGCTTGCCACAAAAACGTAATTTAAGTATTCCTATTTTAAATGAATAATACATGCGCTACAAATGTCTGCTCAAACCCCCCCCCCCTGACGATAATGAAAAGTATTATATTATCATTTTTAATTGAAATTTTCACCGCTAATTCGCCGAACGATTTTCCCGTTCATACATATTCATAGTTTGCAGTCATTAAAGCGTTACGAAAACCTCATCAGACAGACAGATAGATTCGAATCGTTCTTATTAACAGCTTAAACAGAAAATAACTTGTTTCCATTACATTTAGCAATGATTTTCAATTTCCAGTGGAAAAACTCTAGCGGCAACTAAATGGAATAATTTCATTTATTTAGCGTTTTAAAAACCGCAGAGCGATATCATCGAATTGAAAATCGAATTTTCCCACCCCTCTTTTCACCGTTATAATTATACGCAGAAAAAAAAAGTGGCTAAATTATTATATAGCATTATCGATGCTTTTTCATTTCATGCTAATTATCCATAGAAAAAAGATAAGGCTTTTAATGTAATATATTACGACGATATTTTTCGCTTAATGTCGCCGATCGACTCAACTTTCGTACGTCGGGATTCGTCGCAGATATATTCGCGCAAGTTGTCCCTCTTCGTTCGGAGACCAGGGGAAAATTAGAAACTTGGGAATAATATTTACGCGCGATTGAGCACAAAACAGTGGTTTTCCGCGGCGGCCGGGAATATCGTTAATTATAAGACAAAGTTGCCAAATTTTAATAAAACACCCTTCCTCACACTGTGATTCCGACGCTCAACGAGTTTTAAGGGAAGAAAACCGAGAAAGCGATAGGGAACAGCCGAGGATTTTTCCGAGCATAGGAAAAGCTCTTACGTTTTACGCGAGATTTTTCCCGGCTGACATTTACTGCCGGCTGCTGCTAAAAATGTGCCGTTTTTCCGATGCGAAAAACTCTCGGAAAGTATTCATTTAAATAACTCTGCGCTTAAATGTAAGTATGCACGTGTATATGCGATTATATACGTCTTTCTAAATATTTATATATATTTTTAACCAGGGTAAAATATTGAAAATGTCATATTTTCTAGATATAATAATTAATTTCATAATTAAATACTCCCGTTTATCGTTTTTGTCGTACATAAACATTATGTACGAATCACTTTGTTATTTTTTCTTCTTATGAAATGAAATTCTAGAGATTTTTTTCTAAATAAGAAAATATTATTTATTTTTAATCGCTCTTATATATTTTTTTATTTCAATTAAGCAATGTTTTTTATATTATATATTAATTTATATAGAAAAACAAATTGCAATTATTAAAACATTGAAATTAAAATTACGTACATTGCATTAAATATTATCACAAAAAATATACATTTATAAATATAGATCGTTCTAAAACACCTTTAATAACAATGATAAAAACAGTATTCCATAAACCAAACATTCATAAAAGTGTGAAAAAGTAGCACAAAACTGAAAATGAAAAAGTATGAAAAAGGTGTAAATTTACCATTTTTATTACAACACTAAAGTCCTTCATTGTTGACATTCTTTTTTAACTTTAAAATATATACATTGAGCTTTTATTACCCTACATCATAATTTTATTTCTGTTTTAATTATTCATTATAAATTTACACTGATAATTTGTAATATTTATAAGGATTGAAACTTTAAATTATTATTACTTGTAAATTTCAATATAATTTATATATTAATTTTAGATATTTAAAAAAATTGAAATTTAATACTCTACATTAACTTAATATGATATTAGCACTCACAAAATTCATCCATTCGCCAAAATACAATAAAGATAAAAACGGATTACGATGTAAAAAGAAATTACTCTCTGCCGAAAAACGCATACCTTTTTACCGATTCGTCTTTTTTTTTATCAATTGATGATGAAAAAGTAAAAAAGAAAAAGAAAAAATCGGACGGAAAAAAATTATCCTCCCTCGTGGAAAACCTGCTTGAAAACTTTCGCATTATGAAAATGGACTCTGATTTATGTCCAATGAACGATTCGGTTCGCGAGATAACACCTTAAATTTGAAAACGTATATTCATGCTAACGATTTAATATTTTATATAAAATTACTTATATATATATATATATATATATATATATATATATATATATATATATATAAGATGAAGAAATACACGCATAAATAACACGCGTGACTTTATAATTTCTTAGTACAATTATGTATTTTAATATTTCAGAAGCTTTTAAGGCAGTTATGCGTACCTTTTAAATATCATGCTTCGTGTTTATCATAAAAATTAACCGACACTGTTAAAACGTATTTTTATATATAGACAATATTAAAAAGCGCAGATGCAATAATAACAAAATGAAAATATATAAACATTAAATGATATATAAATTTGTTCTATTCCGATAAAGGTATCCAACTTTTGCCGATTTTGTACGTTAGTTATCTTTATTTCGAATCTAAGGTTTATCTTAAATTATTATCGTATGATTTTGACCCTCTTTCATGCTTTACATGTTCCGTGAATTTCCACCAGAACATTATCGGAAGTTATATGCCGTTTAAATTTTATTTTTCGTAAAATAAAATCCTTTTTGTTCCGTTTTTTATATTTATTTATATATGAAAAAATATATATAACGTGATATATTTAGATTTATAGTTCAATTTTTTTTATTTATGTGCATAAATATATTGTTTTGCTTATTTAAAGATATTAAAACTATTAATTATTAAAAAATATATATATTTACAAAATTCATTTTCTGTTAAATGTATATTTTTATATTATATATTTTAATGTTTTTCAAGTAAATAATTAGTTACTTTAATAATATATAATTAACCAAACGTCAAATCAATCCACATCATATATAAAATATCCATTATTATTATTAAAGAAGTATTCACTGAAAAAAATATATTATATAATATTGAAATAAAAACAACGTATCTTATTTCATATTTAAATAGCATATATATAATGAAAAATAATACTTTGATTTTCGACGTGAAATTTTCTATTCCCCACATAATTTTTATTTCCACAAATTCACATACACATTCACCCTCATCCTTTTTGCTAGAAAATGAAGATGCACGTTCGTTTAATTTCATCATACAAACGTAGAAAAAAAATATATATATATAATACATACACATATCGTATTACCGTACAGAAATTATTCAGTAATTATTTTCACGGATAATTTTTATTTTCGCAACGAAAAATTTTCCTCGTTCGTTGCGCCGTCGACGATGCAATCTTTTTGCAAAGTGGGAAAAATTCATCAATCAACGGCCGTCCGTCGAAATTGATCGAACCGAAAATTTTAATTAAAAACACTGAAAATTTATTTATACAAATTAAAACGTCGCAACAAACGGTTGCACGACTGATTAACGTTACGCATTAATAAATCATTCAATTTTTCATCGCAGCCGCCACCGAAAACAATATACAACTTTTGACGAAATAAACATCGCCCGGATAAAATTCACAAAATTATTTATATACATATATATATGTATATAATTTAATATTATAATATTCAGCGTACGTTTTCGAAATATGCAAGCGAAACGGTCGAGTCGAGAAAGTTTATTGTGGAAAATAAATCTTCATAATTGGAGAATCGTGATGCTTTGCAGAACAACGCAAAGAAGACAAACGATTTTACACGTATGAAGCATTTCCATTTTTAATTATCCACCCGTTTTTCTTTCGCATTTAGTCTCATCGTCCCCCTATTTTTTTTTTTCTAAACTGAAATCGTTTGTATACTTTTCATTTATTATCGTAAAATTGAAAAATTAAACGCCGCATCGTTGTTTCGTTACGTGAAATGGAAAATTCGTTGTCGCCGCCTAGCATTTTCCTCGGGAAAATCGATTAATTGCGGGTCATTACGAGTGAATAAATATTCAGGTCATATTTTATTATGTGTGTTCTTGATAAACTCTTTACTAACGTGACTTACAATTTTCATTGCGAGTTACCTTATATAATCGTGATAATTTCTACAGTTTTAAACAAATATAACGAGACACGTATATATAAAAATATATAAAGTTTATCTAATATAAAAACTATATAGAATTTAGAAACATTTCAAAAGCCGCGTACTATTATTAAAATATTCCTATGATACAGATATTAGTTTTAATTTTAGACGGTTATAATTTACAACTCGCACTAAAATATTATAACAGGCAATATAATAAATAACGCTTAATACATTAAATGTGGTCGTAATTTACGAAATAAGATCGTGTGATGATTTATTGGACGCGTAGAACGTAGAACTTTGAATTTCCATTTCGCCTTCGCGCTTCTCATTATGAAAAGCCTAAGTCTAAAGGGGACACCAGGCAATTTGTTAATAAACGATAATAATGATAATGATATCTAGCAAAAAGAGGGGTTGAGTGGTTTTTTAAGGAATGTAATATGTGTCAAAAAGTGCAAAAAATACCGCACGAAAACGGGGGTGAGACTTCTTTTTTACAAAGATTTATATCGCCGAATTAAAGTTCACATACAAAAGTGCACAATAAAATATCGCCGCTCGACGTACACAATGAGAAATTTCCATTATTTCTCTACGTATATAAATTTATTGTTCATAATTTTTGCGTAATTATATAATTTAAAATTTAATTGTTAATATTCATATTGTTCCAATTCATCAATAATACTTAGATATTGTTGATTAGACGATATTATTATATATAACAGCTACAGGTCTCCGTTGATATTAATAAATAGTATTTAAATAACCGAATATGGTCCAAGTGAAGACCCCTCACATCTAGACCGCAGGACGAGATCTTTTAATCGTCTCAAAATTAAACTTTGTCCGACGATAAAACTTCCCCAAAACTTTTACATGTCCCGCGGCAAAAAGAATTCCAAACCTTACCCTCAAACTCTTGTCTCCGAAAAAAAAAAAACCACCTCGCGGCCCTAAAAGACGGTGTTCTCGGTGATTTATGGGGTTTTTTGTCCGCCTTTTCATATAGGCATTCTCATTTTCTCACAGTGTCGAAAAAGCGTCCCCCATCACGTCTCCCCCTTGGTGATACGCGAATATACTTATATGCAAAAAACCTTCGCTTCTCCCGTCTCGTGTTTTGTGTATTTGAAACTCTTCGTTTTTGGTTCCCATTTCTTCTTTTTTTTTTCATCAACCGCCTCTTATGAGCATTTCGGAGTCATAATCATAAAATATGCCAACGACCGCCAAAATCTTAAAATTTAATTTTCGCAAGTTGGTCTCGGTGAGGGTTGAAGATGCGAGTTTTATAAGCGCTTACTTTCGCTAGGTTTTTCAGCTGAAAAAAAAATCAACGCTCTCAAGAATATGGTAATTTTGATTTTTTTACAATAAATCACAACAATAGAGCCTCGTTAATCTATAAAAATTGAATATAAATTTTAAATATATTATACTTACATATTTATTTTAATTCTATATAATTATATTAATTACTCTAACTATAATATTAGTTGAAAACAACTATTCACGTTTAACTCGTTAGCGTAAATGAAAAGTTTTGATCATTATCTAATGAAAAATTCATTACAAAATGAAACTAATACTTATTTCTGTTTACATATTGAATACATAATTACTTTCAAATTACTTATTATTATATTTCATTACCATTATAACAACACATAAATTTTATAATATATTTTGTGTCATTCAATATTATTAAAAAGAAAAAAACGTAAATTAACGTACGTTTCTCATCGCAATATTAAATTTTCGTAATTACCGAAACGTACGATCAGATGTCGTTAAACGGAATCCGTTCATGAAACGGAATAAGTATAATAAACCCGTTCATGAGTCGATTGTTTCATAAAGTTTCATACATTCATAAATAGACGATATTAATCGTAATACGAATATATCGTCGATATCCAATAAATATTCTCTACGACGCACTCTTCGATGCACACAAAATCCGTTTGAATGGTCTGATCATCGAAACGGATGCCTTTAATGAGACATTCTTGAATTTAACATTCAAACTCGAACCGGAATTTTCGACGAAACGAATATATTGAAGTTATATTATTATTATTATTATACATAAATCTTATATGTAATAATATAAAATTTCTCAAACGTGACGATCATACATATTCTGATAGATGAATGCACGATATTAACGAACCGTATTTAGAAGCGATTCTTTTGCGGGCGGTCGAAAATTAAGATAAAGTCCTGACACTATTTAAGGCCAATAAGTTATTGCGGAAGGATACACAAAATCTGGGTAGTATACTCTTTTCGATGCTGGATTTCCGGTATCCCGTAATTTGTCTTTATTTACCGAGAGAAATGCCCTTAAGCCTTCGCGGCTTTTCCCCGTACCGAACTGTATCGCGATATAAATTGCAAAAATCCACTATGATTTTTGCGAAAACAGAATTCGCTATTATGAAAATCCTTATTTAAATATCATATTTTAATATTCATATCCAATATTTACAGTCAGAGATATACATTATTAATTTTATATATGACGATGATAAATAAAAACATATCTAATTGATATTTAAAAAAAGACTCCATTTTATTTAAAATAATAAAAAATCTTATCTATAAATAAAAACAAATTATCAACTGAAATACTTAATTAAATCCATATATAATATAATAATGGATCGATTTATTCTGACTGTATATAATTTTAAATAATTATTTACTATTTAATAAATTATGAATTTCTATTTAAATATCTATATTTTATACATTATATTTGAGTAAAGATTTTTTTTAATAATTATAAAAAAAATTACACTTTAATAAACTCGGAATATATTCAAAAAAAAAAACCGACGATATGATTCGCTCCACGTATTACTTTTCCCCTTTGAAAATTTTCCCCCAGCTCGAAGCGAGAGCTTAGAGCAAGAACCACTTTTGGACGAGGGCTATTCAAACTGGTATAGGGTGGTCTCTGACCAGAAGGTAGTAAAACAAATTGAAAGTCCTGACCCCTGCGAATTCCGACCATCGATGGTAATCTCGGATCAACAGTCGTGGACCGGGCAATAAAGAAAATTGACAAACCTCGAACAAAAACGCCCCGAGTCACTTATTCTCACTCGTGTCCAATAGATATTTTCGCCAATTGTCTAACTCCCTATATATATATATATATATATATATATATATATATATATATATATATATATATATATATATATATATATATATATATATATATATATATATATATATATATATATATATATATATATATATATATATATATATATATATATATATATATATATATATATATATATATATATATATATATATATATATATATATATATATATATATGTTCCATATAATTATACAAAGTTCACTTTTTATATCATTTCGCTTTATGGATTTATTTTTAGTATTCGGAATCTGTATAAATCGAAAAGTTTCCAAAACAGGTGGGAAAAACGAAGATTTTAGATATCATATTAAAAGTAACAAAAGTTGAATATTTCCATTCGGGACATATTGTTGGCGCTTATCCTTAAATTTTCGGAGACTTGTTAGTTTAAATTTGCGCGATTGTTCTTTGGATAGCTTCCAGAGCAAAACTCAAATACGATTGTTTTATATGAAACACTTAAAAGACATTTTACTGCGCTGCAAGAAGTTTCCAACGTCGAGAGAAAAAAAAATATTAACGAAATTCTACGATCGTACATATTCTTTCAAATATATTCCGTTTATTTGCATTCAATTTAAAATATATTAATTTTAATCAAAATTATTCCTAAAATTCAATTTTAATATTTTTGAATGCATAAATTTCATATATTTAAATACGATTTGTTCGTATTTTTGTATTCATTCAAAGAATAAGATAATTTCAAAAATTTATTTATGTAAAATAGAAATATTATTCATACATCACATTAACTATTATATTCATATATAAATATAGTCAACCTTTGCTAAAACGTGATCAATTCGTACCGCGTTATATAAAAATTGTATTCTATCATATCAGCTTTTATGTACTTTAAAAAAAAATAAGTTACCAGTTTGATAATTAATCACTTTTAATTAATACAATTACAAATTTATTAAACGGAATTTTATCAAAAAAAATCGACTAGACACAAATAAATATGTTTGTTTTACGGATTGATCGGATATTTTGAAAGTTCACTTTCGTATAAGACATTTAGCATTTTAATAGTAAAAATCGAGAGAAATGAGAAATTTTCAAATAATTTTCATTTTGATATATAAATATATGTACCATATATATGCACGAATAATAATAACTATGTTCACGGTCGACCGAATAAATAATTCAAATATTCATCATATAAACTCGATCAACGAGTTAAAACGATATGCGTGTTAACGTCCATATTCACCTACGTTATTGTTTATTTTTCCTACGTCGTTTTTTTTTTGTTTTTGTTCATTTTTACGACTTTTTTTTCACATTGTTATTATTGTGTTTTGATTATTTTTTTTTTAAATTTTTTAATTCACCGTGCTCGACGTTGAAAAACGAGCCTTAACCCCGTTGACGCATTGTCCGAAAAGCGGTCATCTGCTTTTGTGATCAAAAATTGATGAGTACCTCTGAAAAAAAAAATCGAAACAATGAAATTTTCTCATAATTTTCCATTCGTTTTTTTTTTTTTGTTAATTTTTCACCCTCCGTTTCTATGCCGGTCGAAAGATGAGAATTCAATGTTTGATTTATACGCGATGCTCGGCTAATTTACATCGAGATCGTCGACGCGAAACGATAAAAAGCAGTCGTCGCTGAAAAATTAACAGAACCTGAAGGAAAATTTCAACGTCCACAAAAAAGTGAATAGAGAGGTGAGAACGGGATGAAAATTCGATGTGATAATTCGAACGAATCTTTTAAAAGGTTCCCTTAATTTTCGGGGTCGGACCCGGTTCGGTTGTGAACATAATTAGGTAATTTTCCTCAGCGGGACGTTTTCCAGGACGGGCGTCCCTTGACAGGAAATTGTTTTTAAATTTAATTTCCTATTGTGTAAATACGCAACTGTTGTATTTCCGCCTTAACGCTCGTTATGTAAAGATTTAAAGGCAATTTCTGGACGACGGATGAATTATTAACCTCTTTTCTGAAGTGCCCACCTGTAAAATACGTTAACGACTTGCAAAAAAAAAGGGCGCGAAAAAAAGACCATTTTAATCTTTTTTTTTCTACCAATTTTTATAATTTTTTTTTCCTCTCGGCTCGCTCTTCTGTTAAACTTCGCTTATTTAGAAGTGAAAACCCTCATTTGCGTAATGAGAGTTCGGCTTTAAAAATTGCTCATTTTCACGTGCGTGTTCTTAATAATGTGCGTGCGTACGTGTTAAATTCGTTGGCCCGAACACCGAAAACGTGTTCCATATACGGAATGGATTATATAATCGATTGCCAGATTAGTACGGTGATCGATTATTGAAGTTAATTACTCCGCAGAATAATGCCTAAATAAACACACTGATATTCTGCAAAATATCGAATTTTCGCATTCGTCTAACAATAAATTGTTAAAAAAAATATATTGTAATAAACTTGATTTTATCTTTATCTACGTAATATAACTTTTTGTGTTCAAAAATAGGCGCTCATTATTTATATTTTAATTTTTGATTCCACAATTGTTATTCTGTGGTATATACGTCATTTTTAATTATATATTGTATTGTCATGGACTCTTAAAAGTATTCGAAAATATAATTCGACGCTGTAATGTAATATAATATAATATGATAGATCCTCATCACAATACTAAAAAAAATTAATCAACAACTGAGTTCAATTTCAAATGTTTTCATATATCAAAAAAAAAATCACAACTTCAATTAAAAATATTTTGAGATAAAAACTCTTCTTATAGTAATGAAAGTACATTTATAACGACGCTTACTCGTTATTTGATATTTAAAGACTGACAAATTGCGCTCTGAATATGCGATTTAAATATTGTACGTCACTCTATATTTACATATATAATTATATAAATATATTATCACATTATACATTCTAATGAAATCATATTTATTAAAAAATAAATAAAATTAAAAAAAAAATGATATAAACTTAAATATGTATATCTAAAGTGTTTCATTTTTGACATATTCTAGACTTTAAGTCTTATATGGCGAGTCACCATACGGAAAAGTGGTGTCATGACACGTGAGCAGATTAGCATAGTGACAGATAGGTGTATCGGTGGACATGGACCTGTGTTGTCAGGGCTGTCACCTGACAGTGACAAAGTGCCAACCCTGTATACTGCCTTAAAATCGCCGTTGACTCTTTCACTTTATCCTCTTGCATCGCATTATATAGAAAAGAGAAAACGATTTTTCAACATCATACATTATCGATCTTCAAATATTTTCAATTAATATTTAATAAAATTCTTACTTAATAAAATAACTAAAATATACTAAAAAAAAAAATAAAATAAATATTTTTTTCCGCTTTACACCCGATTGAAACGTATCGTCGTATTAATCGAACCATTGTGTAAAAATAGCGATTGTGTAATATTGTGGCGTAATTTGACATTATTGATATTCAATAATAACGCCCCATATAAAGGGTGGTGGAAAAAAAAACAAACTTTCTCAGAGGGGGAGGGGAGCATTTTTGCTATTATTCGGTATTAAATCGGTAAGGTTTCCGATGAGTGAAATCGAAAATTTGCGTGTTATTCACAAATAACAATTTGCTTGCCAACACTCGTCGAAATATTTTTCTGCTAATTTCGTTTTTTGACTAATTTCAAAACCGCATATTTATTTTTCAGTATATCTAAATGCATTTATTATTAAAATTTTCCACCTCAAATCAATAATATTTTCTATTGAAAAAAAAAAGCTATTTTGAAATATATTATTATTCATTTTTATTTTTAACTTATCTATATGAATCTTTTATAATTAATTAAATTTTTAATAAAAAATAATATGACAGATTTAAAAAAAATGTTAATTTTGAAAAATTATAAAATTACCGATACAATTAAAACTTTTTCGTCGTAATAATCAATATACGAATAAAAATTATTATTATATAAGTTATATATAATAGCTCTACTAAATTTACTGAAATGCTATATTCATTTTAAGCAGAATTTTTTAATTATTTTATTCGTATTAATCATTAAAAAAGTTAGTTTGAAGTTTTTTTTGTAATTTTGTATAAAATAATGTAATGATAATTTTATTGTCAAATAGATTATAAAACTATTTTTAATATTTTAATCGTATATTTTTATTTATAATATTTTATATAATAAATTTCTTAGGATTTTCATAATTTATAAATAACGTTTTCATTCAAAATGATTTTTTTTTAATATATGCAATAATTCTGTGTATATATATATAAAATATTTTCTAGCTTTATTACTGTAAACCAACACTGTCAAAATATTAATATATTAAAAAGCTCCTTTGAGCAAAACTATGTACATACGCCATAATTGAAAATGAAATATTCCATTGAAGAAAACAAGTAATGCACACAGAGAGAAACTATTCCGTCGCCATACAAAATTCAGCATTGAAACGTCGAAACACTGTTTAGTGAAAATGATGGAGATTTCATATTAACGAAAGTCATATCCGACGTAAAAGGGGATGGTCGACACTCTCGTGTCCTATGTAAAGTCCCGCGGGTTATGCACAGGATCGACGCTTTAACGACGCATATATATATATATATATATAGACTTTAGTACGACGAATGCAGCGAACAGATAATACGAAATCATCCCTTATACGTATACGCTCTTTATATTCACAAAGGGAATATTTTCACAGAATCGTATAAAAAGGATATGAATCACGTTTCAATATCATATTCGATATATAATATTTATATACCATATATACCCGAAAAAGTACGGTGTGCGTTCGACTTTCGAATGCAACTTACGTCGAACTTTGTCCTATAGTCGCTATCGGCGACTCGTGCTTCATTGGAAAAATGTTTCATAGTCGATTTGTTTCAGAACATTGAATATTTGCCAGTGTTTCATTGCACACATTGAAAACAATTTTCGTATATAAATATTTGAAGATTTTTATTCGACTTTGATTTCAATATTTTTTTCATTTTTTTTCTTCAATACTATAACATATAGTAAGAATAAACTATACGTTCAATCATATTAATTGAACATTTTTAACCAATACATATAATAACTTGTGTTTGTATACAAAATATATACTCTTTATACTAAGTAAAGAGATACTATTTCAAAATTTTCTAAATAAAATATGTGCAATATGTAATATTATATAACATATATACACTTATTCGAAATATGATATGCTATAACATTATCTTTAAATAATTGTAAAGTGCACATAAGAAATTGAAACTCAATATTTGTTACATACTAAACAATAATATTTCTATATAAAAACTTTTAATAAAATTTTAAATTATAAATATCGATTATCCATATCAGTACTAAAAATATACAAATTTACATTTTCATCTTTCAGTTTAAAAATATCGTCAATATTATAATATTAAAAATATTTTCGTATAATTCAGATATAAAAATATGTTTTATAATCACTAATTTATATTTACTATAAGAATCGATACAGTGCGAGGGCTGATATCTCTTTGATGTTAAAATATTAATTCATTCGTCGTCAACATCAAAGTATTCAAACGTTAATATATCAAGTCATTTCATTTTTTTTTAACATACAATCAATATGAAATATAACAAGCCTAAAAATAGGCTTGTGAAAAAAAATATTTGTTTATTTTGTTTTCTACGTTGGCTAATATTGACTATTTTGTCAGTTTATTATGTGTAAAGTGCGTACTTTGACCTGATGTTTTATTTTATTTTTTTATAATGATTCAATTCGTTTTTATGTTTAAAATATTATAATTTTAGTTGTAATAATCTGCAAGTGCATCTGATGAATATTAAACATTTTCTTATGATGAATATATCCATTGAGATAATTTTCTTATACATATATAATAATATTTTTTGTTCAACAATGGTTTTCAATAATTTAAAGATCGAAACGGTTTCCGAATACCTTTTCTATTATCAGAACCGATCAACTATAATTTAACAGATACTTCTCTTGAATATTCATGAAGAAAAAAAAATGTTCAGGAATATCCTGGGGAGGCGTTCGAATGTAGCTCCTGGATAATGAATATTTCCCTTAATCCCTAGCCGAATTCATGGGATTCGGATATAAGGCAAACGAAGACAAAAAGGGAGAATATGGAATGGGAGAGGCTTCGCGCTTTCTCAAGTCGGTTTGCATATCAATGCCTTATCATTTTATATGAACGAATGTCTGTCGCTCGTCAAAGGCCTTAATTAATATTATATTATACGAGTTTGCCGAAGCGCTAACGAAATTATTATCAAGTCAAGATTATAAACGGGGTATAGGAGGAGAATTAGGGGTTGAAACTAAGGGGTAAAGCCTCCGAGTCAACTTTGGCACGACGCGGCGACGAAAAGCTCCGCTCTTTCAATTGCGGATTATCCGTCGTACAATTCATAAAAATAATACGTATTCTTTCATTTCCATTCAATCCGCTTTCATATCTTTTAAAATTCAGATCCGCTTCTTCTTTATGAAGTATGTGTATATATTCGGTTTTTTTTTTTTTCAGTATCCGTCTTGTGTTTGAACCGTTTATATTCCACCGACTCCCTCACACTAACGTTCGTTCTATTCAGAGCTTTCCTTTGGAAATTATTGTATTATATAATATTATATAACGGTAGTTATTTCGCGTTTTAATGAAAAACTCAACGGCGCAACAACACTATTACGTTAAATAAACGAGCTTTCCTTTCAGCACATATAAGCCGCTCGTATGCATTATATCAAACGAGATTACGGCTCTGAAAAAAAATTCACGCTTTTTATTTTGCTATTTCTTCTTCAATTCTATATCATAATTTATAATATATGTATATATTCTCTGCAAGGTGAGAATTTTGGAGCGCGCGCACTCGGAATCGTATTAAAAATATATCTTCATTTAGATTTTAATATACGGCAGCGATTCCCAGAAGGGATGAGGGAAGAAAGAGATATTTCAATTTAATGATTCATGAAGATACTGTTGACGTACTTGTAAAGAAATATTATATAATTTCTTCGCATACACAAATATTTCAATAATTATACGAAAAATGTTACGTACTTAATTATTTACCACGATAATTAGAAAAAAAAATTCTCACGTAATAGATTACATTATAGTTACATAGTGATATTCCAATAATTTACTCGTAATAATTGAAAATAATTATATATTATTTATTACAAAGGTAAACAAATCATTCAAATTGAAATTAAATACTAAACTATTAAAAAATCGATATAAATTGGTACATTTTATAATCTATTTGATCTTATGATACTTTTAATATCAATTTAATATATGAAAAAGTTATTAAAGTCAAGAATAGAAGATTGTCTGCATTGCTTCATCCAACATTGCTTCCTCAGCAATTCTATTTTTGCAACGTTTAATACATATTTTTTTTACTTTAATTCAAACCTATGTATGAATAAAAAATCATTTTTAATAGTATAAAATTTATTTTATAATTAAAAATCCTAATGAAAATCTAAAAATACGGATTTTCTTGAAGAAAGCAGATTTATACGTCTTAATTCGATAAATTTAAAATTAATTACCGTTGTAAATATCTTATATATATCTGAAATATATTATTAAAAAAATAAATTATCATATTAATCATTTAAATTACAAAATATATAAAAAAAATTAATAAAATTATTTTATTAAATTTGTTTCTTTTCATCAAAAATATATATTTATTATTAAATTTTAAAATAATACACTTTCAAAATTAAAAATCATATTATTTTTTTACTATATTAGTGTTATTAACAAAAATTAATGTTATATTAGTGTTAAATGCTGTAACTAATAGTGAATGCCAAAATCGATAACATTCTTTTTCAATAGCGTAATTTTCTTTTTAATGACCGAAACTGGGTTTACTTTAAAACAGCTTGATAAGTAAAATTTTAACAATTTAAGAATTTTCACCCAACCATAATATTTCTCATTACTTCAAACTGTACACAGTAAAATAATTGATGATACATTAAATTAATCTTTATTTATATAAATATATATAATAGTTATATATTTTCTAAATATAGAATATATATACTAATAAATATTCTTGAAAGATCGAAACTTTCGTATAGTGCTCAATTCTAAAAGCATAGATAAATAATATATTTACATACATCACAAATACCCTTGGTGTTCTAATTGACTCTATTCGAAAGTAGTAGAAAGCGTGCTCCAGATAAGTTCCGCCAAGTGTGGAATGAGTTCGTGGAGTTTCATACTCCGGAGTCATGGTGTGGGTCAAGAGTGGAATTGCGGAGTGGAACCACCGTCGTTCTGCCATCGAGACCGCAAAATTGATAAGTTCAGAAATAAATAAACTAACTGCATCCGGCAGGGTTGACTAACGTCGCTCGATTTATTGACAAAGTTGAAGGTGGAGGCGGTTTATCTAATAGAGGCCATCGTTCGACGTCGTCGCCATATAACGGACCTTTTCCGCGAAAATCTGAATTGCGGCCGCTCGAAAGAGGCAGAAAACCGAGAGGCGGTACAAAAAAAAAATAAAAAATAAAAGGGAAAGACGGCGTCAAATTTGGGGTACGAAAATACTGGCGTCTCCCCCTTTTACATTTTTGAAGTAATAAATCAACGAGTCACGCCACCGATCGCCGATTTCGGCGTTTACCGCTTAATTAAAAACTCCATTATGTCCCCGAGCCGCTTCGATATCGTTAAAATATTGCTTCGGGCTTGAAATTTCGTACTTTAAACAGATGTTCGTTAACCCTGTTGAAGATTAATTTTAGTCTGATGTTTAGATTTTTTTTATTAATATACGACTATAATCATTTGATACGATCAGTTATTTTCTATAAATATATAAAATTTTAAATTAAAATAAATCATATAGTAGGTAAATAGTATTAATTTTCATAAATGCATTGCTCATAGACTTTATACAGTACCAGAAAAAAATATTCCAGCGGTGTTAAATCGCATAATATTGAAGATCAATTCATGGGTCAATTTTCACCAGCAACTTTGGAATCTATTCACCAAATGTACGACAATTCAGTGATCGTGTGGTTTTAATTCTTTCACTAGTTGAATTTAAAAATCTAAAATCTTCTAAAAAGTGGATGGACTCAAAACAGCAAACAAATCTTTGATTTACACATTATAGAATAAAATTGATACAAAATCGATCCATAGTTATTCGAATTAATTTGTTTGATAAACGATTACGTTGACCGTAAAATATACGAATAATATATGCACATCATGATTTACGTAAAAAATTAACAAATAGCTTCCAAAACGGTGTACATATCAAAAAAAATGTTATTAATGTTAAGTTTTATATTAAAATAACAACAAAAAACAACGATATTCAAACTGTATAGTATCAGTTAACATGATAATAAATGAAAACAATTCAAAACAACGGAAAAGTGTAATAAAACACAACGTCTACCGCGTAGTCGTTTTATTTGCACAAGTCGTTGAAAGATTTTTTATTGCGCCGTTTTTGTCGTCGCAGTTTTAAAAGCTCTATGCTTTCGTAATTTAAAGGGTTGAAAACTATGTACGGTTGACGCCATCACTTTTACTTCACATCCGGCGGAAGAAGGCTTTCAAGTGGTAGGTCAGCGCTTTTAAACGGATATGACTAGATACGCCAGTAAAATACAATACCGACAAATAGACCGCACTGTCCTATAAATACACAATTGTTTATCGTCACTATGATTTTCTCATTATATTCATTTTCAATAATATATAAACTATGACTATTGAATAAATAATCTTAATGAAATATTATTTTTTAATATAAAAAATCTAGTTTATCTCATATTTATTATGAAGACCGACTCCAAAAATACAGACTTTTCTAGCGAAATTCTACGTAGAAACACTTACAAAAACACAATTAACTTCGACGGTTCAAAATTGATTTGTTTGTTGTTGTTTTTCTTTTTTTTTTCATCCTCTTCGCTTGCTGAAAGTGATGACGGCGTCGGCGGCGGCGGCCGCTCTTTTCGACGAAATGTGAACGATTGCGTTTTCTTTTTGCGACGAAGAGAAGTCCTGAAAAAACAAAAACAAAGCCTGAAACAACCTCATTCGCCGAAGATCGACATTACGCAGAGGAACTTCTTTATCGATATAATAACATTTGCAGTAACACTTCGTGACTGGGATGCTCAATGGGAAAAACCGAAAACAATCGGTCTATCCAATCACGTATATGAGTGCCAGTGAGTGCTAAGAATTCCCAACAAAAAAAAAGAAAGAAAAAAATGTATACAACCAAAAAAAAAACACGACTCCATAAGTCGTTCAATTATTCAGTTTTTCGATTTCGCATTCTATGAATATTTATACTGTCTTTTCTTTATGTATGAAAGCTGAAAAATTTCTTACTAAATATTCCTAGTGATGTTCGTGTTTTATTTTTCTTTTAAATTTTTCTATTATATTTTTTATACGACCATCAATGATTCGACGACTTTTTAAACGGACACAAAAATCAATATGTAATCTTATGTAAACGTTTTCATAATATACTTATTATATTTTTCGCATCAAAAATTTTCATTTCAAATGTAAAAAATTCTCCAATAAAACTTGGATCCTCTAATCTTATTAAAACTATTCATATATATATATATATATATATATATATATAATTAAATATTAAAATTTAATAAATAATATCACAAACCTTTTTAAAAATATATAGCTAACTATACACACTCATAATTTCGACATCAATAAAAAAAATATACAAATTGCATTACTTAATATAAAAATATTATATGTAGATTTTTTTATATTTTATATTAATTTTAATACATATAATATTTATATAATATATCTTGCATTTGATGTTAAGAGAGAAATGCATTTGAAATAGCAAATTCCCAGCTGAGAGGTTTGACCATTCATTGGCATCAAACCCACCGCAATCCGAAAGAGATTCGATTCAATAGCCTCAGAATCGAACACGAAATATAATAATTAAATTCTCAGCGAACATATTAATTTATCATATTTAATGTTCACTATATAAAATTTACGATAAAAACGTACTTTATACGAGTGAATAGAAAAGTTTACAAAAATCTATGCGTGCATCGGACGCAATTTACAAACGAGTCCGTTGAATCGAGAGAGGCTTTCAGGGAAAATGGCTCAATGTATCGCAGTATATTCTGATATGAATCGCTGTGAAAGATTAAAGTGAATGAGTGCATCAAACATTCGCCAACATGTATATCGTATATAACACACTTTATCCTCGCTGAAATATGTTTAGAATATGAACTGAAATCAGAATTTTCAAAGAGACGAATACGGAATTATATTTCAAAAATAATAATTTATATAAAAATATATTTTATTATTATATATGAAGTTAAAATATAAAATTATATCGACTTTAAATGTTACTATATATAGTGTCGTTTAACCGATGAACAGAAATATTATGATTTGCGCTTAACTGGTATTTTAACGGTTAGTCTAAAAGTTAAAAATTGATAACCGCGCCAAAACACACAAGGACAGATTTCTCGGTATTCAATCGAAATCCGTTTAAAGCGAGCCACGCTTCAGCCGCTGAAAACGTCTGAAATAATCGCTTCGAAAGACGGTTTGTTTTGTTTCCTTCTTACAGTCAAAGCCTCCCCGTTTCCCCTCTCGCCGTTTCCCGTCATCTAAAAACGAACGAAGGACGAGTTTAATCCTTTTATGCAAAGCATCCAATTTGCTGAGTTCATGTTCGTAGCTAAGCTCCACGTAAGTATCAAAATTTACGTTCCCTTTGCCACTCACACGCGCTACCTATATAACATAGAACATACTTGTCTTAACATAATATCAACAAGATTTAAGTTCATTATATGCGAACACACACACACACACATATATATATATATATATATATATATATACAAATATGCACGCACATAGTACACACGCATTAAGCTCGCTTCGGCGACTAAACTGTGACGTTAACATGTAGGCGCGCAAATCTCGGGGAAATTGATGGAAATTCAATTTTCCCGCGACAAAGTGACGATATATAGGGAAACTTATCAAAAAGTATTCACCGCGATGGATGCTTCGCTTTGCCGTGAAAGATTCCGATTTCCGAAATTTTCCGAATGTGAAATTAAAGTAGTTAAACTGATGTAGATTATTATGCAAAATTTTTCAGTATAGAACATATTATACTAGTCGTCTAAACCAATTTTTATTATAAATAAAATAACTATATATTGAAATAAAATATTTTGAACATATGTAACAAAAATAATAACGTATATCAAAATATTTCATATTTGATAACTCAACCCTATTAATAGTACATTAGCATTAAAATGAAAATATTCATGCTTTTCTATTTATTTTTATCAATTTTTTTTTTGTTCAAAAATGCAGTATGATATTTATTTACATATTATAAATAATTCAATATTTATTAAATAATAATAATAAATTAAAATATTCAATTTTTCTGATAATTTTGTTTGATTATTAACTATTATGCATACGCTTTCAATAATGATATTTTAATTTTCAAAATGAAAATTTCAATTTCACTTCATTATTACGTAATTTAATGTCGTATCAAAGCCGTTAAAATCCGAAGCGGATGACTCGACTTCGTTAAAAATAAATTAATATTAATAAGAATCTCAAAGGTGGAATATAATCCGCCCACACAAATCGCAGTAGCATTTATAAATTTTTAAAATCCTGTTCGAATTTTGCGTTATTTCAAATTGAATATTTGATACAACAGAGAATATTCAATATATTTCAGTGTTTTTTCAAAAAAAAAATCAGTTTTAATATATATTTTTTTATTTTGAAACTCGAATATTAGATTTTAGATTTCATTCAGAAAGCTTCACAATTAAGCGTGTATTTACGCGCGTTTGTTTGTTTGTTTGTTTGTTTGTTTGCCGGAGGAGTTGAAATCCCGCCGATTCAGTATCTTTGATTAATTATTTAATCGTCATCAGGTGTTAGATGACGGCGGAGTCTTTGTGTAAATTTACACTCCTTTTCAGCGGATGTTGAATTAAAGACGCCGAGGACGAAGAGTGCGAAAACAATACACTCGCCCTTTTGTTAGACTTTCCGATGAGCCCTTCGCCATTCTTACCCTATTTCCCTTCCTAGAGAAACAATGGTAACGCGCGAGCTTTCGCCGAGAGATTCATAACCGCGATTTGAACTTTTAAACTTTCGCTCGAAATCCACTTCAATCCGAGCTAATCCGCGTATTAAAAAACGACGAAAGTTCATTTTTTGCGCGAGAGTTTTGCAAAATCGATGCGGACGTAAATCGAATAGTGGCGTAAGTCGGAACAATGTGAAAAATTATTAAAATCGAAAATTCCATTTGAATTATGAAACTATTTTTTTTAATAACTCTTTTATTAAAATCGACATTACACATACTGTGTTTAACATATTTTTAATAAAAAAAATTTTTTTCGACATTTCATGATTTGTAAGAGATATGAAAAAAGCAAACTTTGAACTTTTACAAATATTTAATATTTAAAAAGTCTTATCAATTTAAATATTCTAGTCTATAAATTCACTTACCAACATTGAGCTGTTCAAAACGCGAGAATTCAACTCAATGAACATTTTAATTGTATAATTAGTTTTAAAAAATAACAATAATGCATCAAAATGTATGAATAAATAAAGGTTTGGAAGTACATTTGATTATTTTATAAAAATAAATAAATCATTACCAAAAATCTTTGTCTTTCATAAGTCTGATAAAAATAAAAATTATATAATACATTAAAAAGGAAACGAAATATAGTTAAAAATTGATAATATGTATTTTATAGTGATTTTCTAGAAATTATAAAAAAATATATATATATATATATATATAGTTAATATTTAGAAAATCTCGTTTTCTAAGAAAATGTTCAAAAGTGTTATGGAGAACTTAAAGATTGTTAAGACACTTCGTGGTATAATATTTATGGAATATATATAATTAATATAGTGAAAATTGTGAAATATGATTTAAAAACACCTGTAATTTTAAAGAAAATAGAAGTATAAAATCTCATACGATGTATTAAATATAGAAATTATAAAGAATGATATATGACTGAAAATTTCAAAACACTAATTGCAAAATTTATCAACTTATTCAAAAAAAAAATCCTTTTTAATATATAAAATTGAAAAATCACTTTCCAAATTAACAAATAATAATAGCAAACTGTGTCGTTTTATCAAAAAAACAGCGGCCTCCTTCGAGTTATTACTATTTTCGATAATTAAAATTAATGACCGCACCGGTGTTTCTCAACCCTTTTAATTAAGTTAACGATTTTGTTTCCACGCTTTAAATTGCGAAAACAGAAATTAAAAAGAATAAATGAATCGAAGTAACAAATGTTACAATTTAATTATTACTTTAATAATATATTTATATATATATATATATATATATATATATATATATATATATATATATATATATAATATTAAAATTGCATTACGTTTAATAATAAATAAAGCGCATTTTTTTTATTACTCATATATTAAAGTGAAATGATTTACATATATTTTTTTTTCATTCGAATTAAAAATAATTTAAGAATTAATATATCAAGCGTCGCTTTTATACTACACAAATTTTACATGAAAATTTACACTTAAATGCCATAAATAATAATGATTTCTTTTATTTTATTTTTTTTATTTTGTAGTACAATTACTCGTAATATGCACGCACTTCGTGACAAAACTCTTTACATTCTCTATTTACAATTTAATTTTATACGAATAATATTTTTAAATATTCACGCGAAAAAAAAATTTTTTTTTTTTGTAAAACCTTCTAAATGAACGATTATTTTGATTAGTGTTTATTGTTTTATAATATACTAGTAAATTTGTACGAATTTTAATACGCGTAATCAATTACAAATATATATATGTACTTTTTTATATACAACATATATCGTTTATAATTTTATTTAGAGCCTAAAATTTATACTTAATACACCTGTTGAATTTATTGCATTTTAATTTATGTGCTATGAGAAAATGTTACTTTATGAATATTCTTTAATGCATACTTTGTAATTTACTATATCGAACTAAAGTTTAAATAAACACGTTAGAACTTTAACCGACAAATTTTGATACAAAACAATTCCCGTCGCTTACGCCTCATTAGTCTCCACATTGACCCAACTTTCACAATGCACAGAACATAAGATAAGCAACCGGCATCGGGTCAAAACTGTTGTGTTTGTTACACAGCAAAAGTTGTCCACCGTAGAGAGTTCAAATTTTAACTTAAAAAAAATAATAATAATAATAAATAAATAACCGAATAAATAAATAAAAACCGGCGCGTTGTAATCATTTTTTTATTTGATTTTCAACATAATTCGTACGATCTGCGGGAAAACGACACGTGTTCTACGTACGTCGCTATGATGATAATATGCGAGTGGAAAACAAAAGAAAATCCACCGCTGTGGATTTTCTTTTAGCAATGACGCGCGTGAATTATTCACGATGTCGAGTGACTTTCGTCGGATCGGTGAAGAACAAACGACGTATCCTCAGTGCGAAAGCTTTTATTGTTAAACGACGATTAATTGGCAAACGGCAAAAGGGCCAAATTGAACAAATCTAGTCACACTTTTAAGTTCAATTCATAACATAAAAAAAAAGTTTTCATTTTTTTAAAAATTATCTTATCATTCAATCTAAATATATTTTTTAATTGTTTTCTTATCAAGTTTCTATAAAAATAAATTAAATTGTAATAGCATAAATTCATAACTATATATTATAATTAATACCAAAGAGTAATGTTTTTTTTTTAAATAAATATTTAATAAATATATATGTGTCAAATATTTTTTTAAAGATAAAAAAAATATGAGTTCATTATTCGTTAAAATAACAACTGCTGAATATATAAAATATTTTTATTCTGTATCTAAAAGTGACCATATAAAAATTAGTGTTCGTGAATACTTTAACATTGACCCAATTTATAAAAATTTTCTTCAATTCTAAAAATATCAATTTTCAATGTTTTAAATCAAAATAATCTTTATGAAATTAATGATAATATATAATTAAAATGTTTTACTTAATATATCAATTATTTAGAAATCGAAAATCAAAATAGTGTTACAATTAGACATAATTGTAATATTATTAGACAACATTATCATTGAAAATTCGCAACTTCTAATGCACATTATTAGTAATAAAATGTATTAATTTTATTTGTAGGCTTCGAACTGTGATTCTTATTGTCATTTGAGCCAACATCAAAGACTTGAAGATTCTTCGAGTCGATTTATCCGATTTGAGGCTTTTCCTTCGTTGTACGAATCGCGATCGTTAATTGCCAATGAATTTCAAACCCTCTTATGAACCAGAAGTCGATTTTGGAAAAATCACTTTTAAAAAGGAAAACGAAACACGAACCGACTAATTTTCATGTCTAATTTGTTTTTCAACCACCCTCCTCCCACTTTTAGGCCAATTGTTCTCTGTCAAGAAAGAGGTCGAAAGTTTTTTGACAACTTTCAGTCGACCTAATTTTAAATACGAACGAATAAACTATATCATATAACTGAAATATATTTTATTATTACAAATATAATATAATGAAGAAATATATTCAATATAATTAATATAATAAAAAGAACATATTTTGAATTTTAAATCGATATCATTTTGATTACTTTTAAATCAATTATATAATTTCAAAAATAAATGTCGTGAAATAAACAATTTTTATAGTGAGGCTCGTTTTACCTTTGTTTTTGATTTTTTCGAGAAATTAAAAACGATTATTCAAATTTTATATAGTTTTTCAATTTTATTTGGAAAATTGTTGGATTTTAGATTTTTTTTGCAAATTTTGAGAAAAAATTTCCTCTCGAGGGGATATAACTTTTCGGATCCTTTTTCAACTCGTTATATAAAATATATTATATATCAAACATAAAATTTTAGTATATCAATATTTTGAAAAAAAATGTCTAATTTGAAGTATTCATTTAAATAAACCTAAAATTTTAATTCACATATTTTTAAGTGAAAAAAATATGTATCTATTATATAAAAGTTGAATATTTTTGATACAATATATAATTATAAAACAATACTTTTAATTCACATTCTTATCTTGAAAGCTTTTAATATATAATAACAGTATTAAATAAAATTACAAGCGTTTTGTGTCTTTGAAATTCTATATAACCAAAATATAACATTACAAAGCTAATAAAAATCAAAAATACGGCGACATTGTATATTATAATATTACATACGATTTAATAAGAAAACACTAATGTAAAAACAAAAGACTAGGGCTGCGGTCACATTGAATATGCCCACCTCTAGCCGCATAATAGTTTTAAAGGAATAGTTTTATAATGTCAAACGCGATACGAAATACGATTCGTCAACCCCTTCAGCTCGAAGGGGTTGTTTTTGCGATACATAATAATGTGATAAAATTTATAATGAATTAAAATCAGCCGAAATAAATCGAGTGGCGAAATGCGCACGACTCCTGATTAAGACACGCACATATATTTAAAGTTATCATATTTATTATGCGCAGTTATTATTATGCAAAATAAGCAGCGGAGCGCTTCTAATTTATCGCCATTATATATATATATATATATATATATATATATATATATATATATATATATATATATATATATATATATATATATATATATATATATATATATATATATATATATATATATATATATATATATATATATATATATATATATATATATATATATATATATATATATATATATTTCAGCAATTTTAAATTTTGCAAATTCGTACATAGAATAATATTATTATTATATAACGAAAAATTTTAACCTCATTTTTATGTTTATTTTATTTTTTTGAAATGGTCGCTAAAAAATGCTATTTTGAGAAACCAAATGTCGTGTGTTTTGTTGATTAATCGAATCGGATTAAGCGAACGAACGGCCATTGAAAATTAATGAAAATTGAAAAATTATTCTGAATCTTATCGATCGTTTTGTGTTTTTGAATTTTCACATACGTGAAAATTAATTTTCGCTCTTTTTTTTCTACCCCCCGCCCATCCGCCCCCATTTCACAGTCAAATATAATGATCGTATTCATTATTATTTTTTCGTTAAAAATAGACATGATAAAATCATGAAGTGATATTCTGCATTAAAGTCTTTTAAATTAGTTAGATTAATGATTAACCCAATAAAAAACAGATTAATAAAACTTAAAATATTTCACATAAACTATTTGTAAAATAGCTAATGAAATTTAAAAAACAAACACATTATATTATACTAGGAACCGAGGAAAAAGGAACTGTTTCATTGTTCGCTCATATCAGAAACCTCAGTCGCATTATCTACAAAAGTTCAAAAGCAAACGAATCGCATTTGTTTCCTTTGCAAATCGCGTCAATTTTCCGATAAATCGGAAAAACCAGATTCAACTTTGAACGACAAGTTCACTTTAGAAAATTAAAATATGCGTTCCATCAAAGGCTTATTTATTCACTATATATGAATAAAATCGAATAAATTATTTCAAAATAAAATATTAAATGATAAAATATAAAATGCACATATTGTAATGATTTTTTTTTTGTTATTCTGAAGGTTGTATGCGTTATATAGAAAAATCTTCTTTGAAAATAATGTCACAGTAACATCCATCATTCTCTCTCTTAACCTTTGAAATTTGACAGATTGACATTTCGACAAAGGAGACAGCTTTGCTTACGACAAAAGCTAACCTTTCAGACGCGGTACCTGAAAGTTTTACAGCAGAGGTCATCCTTATTTCATTAGTAGATTTTAAAGCCCCCCACACCTATTCGAACTTCCTTCAGACCATGTGCAGTATCGATTGGAAATTTCGATGTGACACGGCTGGAAAAATTATACGTTTATTTGCGTAACCGATTTTTCGTTTGCGTAAATTTTGTATTTTTCCAATTCATCTCACATACGCGAATCCTCGTTAGCTCTCTTCGTTTTAAAAAAAAAATAAAGAAAAATAAACAATCGCGACGTGATTTTTCTCCTATCGAGATTATAGCAAATATTTACTTTTATCAATAGGAAAAATCTATATTCTTTGCATTCGATTTTGATTGTAAAATATTCTTTTTAATATTATCAATGTGAGTTTTAAATATAGTGATCTCGGGATTACGAGTAAAATATAAAAAAAGTATCCTTATAAACCAAAGTTCATATATATATTCAATACAAAAGCATGAAATTACGATATTATTTCAATTTACGAATTACTTTACATACTTTATTTTAACTTCAATATATAGAATTAATTTTGTAAACTGAAATTTCAACGGTAATACATTACTTAAATAAATTTGATATTTCTAACGTTCTAAAGAACTACATAATAAAAAATATTTACAGAAAAAGTATAATTAGTTTTTAAATAATTATGGAAAACTAAGATTTAAAATGTGAATATTGAATTGAAATAAATTAAATTTATAATTCAAGATGATGTTGTACAAATATATATATATATATATATATATATATATATATATATATATATATATATATATATATATAAGTTATCATTACTAATTCAATAGATTAAATCATAAATTTCACAGTCCACATAATTTTAAACTAAAAATGATGTATAATATGTATAATTATAAATCATTACATCTCTTATTATAATTTATTAACGAATCAATAGTTTCATATGTGAAAATTCAAAATGTAATTGATATCATAAAAATCATATCTTAAAAATATCAAAAATTAAAACTTTCATTCCTTGCACTCAAATTAATTGAACTTTCATTTCTATATCTATCTAATGGTTTTTTTAATATATATTTTATTTATTTTTTTTAATTAAAAGAAACTATTAAATATGAAATGTTTACAATAGATGTCACTATTTTGTACTTGAATAGATAGAATATATGAAAACATGATTTATAAAAATACAATTATAAAAAAAACTGAAATACAAATTTAAGAGATATATTATATATAAGGAAATAATACATTATGTAACACACAATATATATATATATATATATATATATATATATATATATATATATATATATATATATATATATATATATATAGTTATTTTTTGAATTAAACCAAATGTAATATTTTTCTCTTTTCTCTAAAAATAGACATATATTATATATTATATTAAAAAAAATATCTATTGAATTACATCAGTCCATCATAGATATTAAATATTTAAATTTCATTTACAAATTTTATCACAAATAGCTTACCCTTCAATAGTGAAATTAAATATACCACACAGATAAAATCGATCGTATATCACATAATAAAATACGAAAATAATTGCGATTTAAGTGAAAAATATAAAACGAATAAAAATATCGTATAATAAACGACAAAATGAAGCTATTCACTTTACCATTGATAAAAAAACAGAAAAATATTAAAAAGACTGAACCCTACTTTTTTAAAATCAGTACCATTGCAAAATGGACAGGCAATCAGCAAATGGATATATGTTCAGTATTCCACTTTTCTTTTTTTTTTCAACTGAAAATATAAATGAAAAAATCTTTCATCGTTTCAACGACCGTGTGTGTGTGTGTACAAACATGAAAAAAAGGGTACGATGGAAAATCAATTAATTAACGTTCGACGTTACTCCGTATGGAATTTTTTCAGATACCGAAAGGTTACGGAACGGGGGGGTAAAAAAAGACGAATTTCAACATTATATTTAACATTTATTATACATATTTATAATATATATATTGTAATGAATCTCAAAAGATATCACACTCGCATACTGTTAAAACTTTCGAAACATTCAATACATTTTATTTTTACATATTATAGATACACACGCGCGTGTAAAATGTGTATTGATTTTGATGGTTTAAAAAATATATGAAATTTTATATTGACATTCATTTATAAAATATATAATTTAATAAGACGTTTATTTTTTTAATGAATAATAAATTAATACAATATGTCCAAAAGTAATACAAGTATTCTTTTAATTTTCAATATATATATATATATATATATATATATATATATATATATATATATATATATATATATATATATATATATATATATATATATATATATATATATATATATATATATATATATATATATATATATATGAAGCAATTATCTGTAGCACCGTAAAATAACATTTCTTGAATCACATTTGGTTGTAAAAAGTAAAATAAATATACATGTTATATAAGAAAAATTGTCAGTTATTTTTATTATAACGAAAAGAAATAATGTAATGAAATATGATTACAATTTATTTATCGCATTATTTAGATTTTATTGATTTTTATTTCTGATAACATAGATCTAAAATGTAATACTGATAAATTATAAAGAAATAACTTATTAATAATTCATATATTCTTCTTAAACTAACCACAAGCCTTTCATGTTTTTTGTAAGAAAAACCATGGTTGCAAATTAAAAATACTAAATTGAAAAGTCAAAAGATTTTTTTACTTTATGGTCAAAAATATCATCGTAGTCGCCATTACAGTAAACATAATATAATCTCGAATGATGCAACAACTAATAATGATTTTAATAAATTCGCTTTGAATTATCTTTAAAATATATTTATACAGCTTTCACTGTGCTTTATCACATATTCTTAAAGTTTAAATTAAAGAAATCAAACACAAATATGGCATACCAAAATGTTCAAAATTTACATACGACCTTACTCTACTAAGTATATTAAATGAAAATCGATACTAACAATATATCTAAACAGTTAATAAAATTTCAATAATTATTGCATTGACAAAAACGATATATCAACATAAATAACTAGGTGATTTTTAATTTAGTATTTTTTTTACTAATAGGTGCACTTAATATAAAAAAATGAAATTTTGACCACATAAAATGCTCTTTTCAATATTTAAATTAGTTTTACACATTTTTTGGGACTGGTGTTATTTCTCTAATATTGAATTTATCTTCTGGTTTCCAATTCCACATAACTGGTAGAGAAGACTCATAATTGAAATTGTATAATTGGTTCTTTATGAAACTTTGTAAATCGCTTGGCTGTGGATACATGGAAGCTAAACCTGTAAAATACGATTTATTTAATATTAAACATTAAAATTAAACTTTTGCAATTTAACAGCATAATAAATAACGATTATTATTTAAAACGGATTATATAAAGATAAAAAAATCAATAATTAATTTTTATTAGAAATTTTGAATAACATTAAAATTTTGATACACATAAAATTCATACACGTGAATTTTTAAATATTAAAGCCAATATTTAACTACACAAATACTACAAATTTTAGGCGTAAAATTAGAAATAAACAAAATTTAGAAAAAAAACTATATATTTGTTTTTCATAATAAATAAACTGTGGATTAACTATCATTAACTAATGAACATGTACATAACATAGATTTTCTTGCAAAACCAACATTTATGATTAACATTCTTAAATATAATTTGATATTATTATCAATTTTCAATACCAATTAAGCAAAAATTACATGCACACATAACGAACTATTTTAAATTCATAATTAAAGATTAAAGCGTCATCCAATATATATAACAAAAAAAAAATCTAATAAAATATCAAGGCAAACTACAAAAATAGTGAACAAGCGATAAAATTGGTGTTATTATAAGAAATGTAGATGAAGAAAAAAATCCAAAAACGAATCCCACCTTCGTTTAAACTAGTGCTTATGAAATATGATTGGTGATCTTTGTTCTTGTCCCTCTGGTCTTAGTGTTTTAGGCAATGGTCTGACTTTGTAATGCTCCGGATTATCTTCTGGCCATGTGTACGTTATAGGAAGCGATCTTTCATAATTGAAATTGTATAATTGCGATTTTATAAATCGCTCATAATCTTTTGGATCAGGATAAACTGATGCCAATCCTTTATATTCAGCGACACGAATGCAAGGAACAAACAATTAACAAATCGTTAAACATATCACACATTATGAAAAAAAATTAAAACACACACGAAAAAATCACATTATATATAAATGCAAAAACAATAAAAATGCAACATAAAAATAAAAAATGTCATACTTTAAATAGCTATAATGAAAAATAATTAAAATATAAAACAGGCGCATGTTTTGAATCAAAAACTAATATACAGTTTAAATCAATGCATGGAATTTTCTAATTAATTTCTATAACTAACACTTATTAACTTTGGTAAGCTAACTGGGGAAAGATATATTTTCAAAATTAATCTAAACATTAATCTTAAACAAAAATAGGGATAATTCCAACAAAATTTAATTCGTTTGTTGCACTGATATGACAATATAAGATTGATTTTTCAATATATAAGAAAATACTACTTATTAATTTACAAATATTCGACAAACAAAAAAAACATTGAAAAATCATTAATTTTATAGTCAATATACAAGCAACAAATAAATTAAATAATTATTTAAATGTATACATTACGATTATGTTTTAAATACCTTCTTCATAAGCTAACTTGGCCACTTCAATAGCAATTGCTAAAGAAACTTCCCTAATAGATTTTAATGGTGGATATATAGAACCTTTTTGTAAATCTTCTGCTGCCACAAAATTAGCTAAAGTCTATATCAAAAGAGAAAGTTAATAAAATACCTTATTATTTAAATATTAACTATAAATAATATATTTACTTGAGCAGCTCTCAAAAACATGGTTTCAGGTATATGATGAGTGGCTGTTGTTATGACACCTAGAGCGATTCCAGGAAATATGTAAGCATTATTACCTTGTCCAGGATAAAATGTTTTATCGCCAACCGTCACGGGACTAAAAGGCGAACCTGATGAAAAGACACACTTTCCCTAAAATTTTAATTAAATATATAAATTGAAGAAAATAACTCAAAAATTTGATAATAAATACAACAAAACACCTCAGTATACGTATATGCAGCTTCAGCTGTACATTCTGCTTTATCAGTAGGATTTGATAACGCAAAAATAATAGGTCTCTGGTTAATAGTAGCCATTGTAGTTAATACTTCAGGTGTAAACGCCCCACTTGCAGCAGATGCACCTATATAAAATTAATATAAAGTAAAATCTCAAAAATTTAACCATAATATAATATATTTTAATTAACTTAATCGTTTTAGTAAAAAATTATCGCACCTATCAAACAACTAGGTTTAATTCTATTCACGAGAGCTGCTAAATCTTTTTCTGGGGCTTGATCTTTTCCAAAAGCTGCCGCAGGACCTTCTGGTAAGCCACCAGGACGTGAATGACATAATAAACCATCGATATCAGCCATATAAATACGATCTCTAGCTTGTTGCTCTGATAACCCTTCATGCTGCATAGCAGCACAAGTTAAATTTGCTATACCGGTTGCAGCCTAAAAATATAATAGTAATATAAAAACAATATTTTTTATGAAAATAACATAATATATGATATAAAAGACTTACACCACCAGCTCCGAGGAATAAATAAATATTCTCACTTATTTTCCTCTTTGTTATCCTTACACTGGCCATTAAACCAGCAACTACTACTGCAGCAGTTCCCTGTATATCATCATTAAAGGTACAGTATTTGTAACGGAATCTCTCTAATAATTTAAATGCATTATGTTGCGCAAAATCCTCAAACTAAAATTTAATCAAAATAGTAACCAACGCATATTGATTAGATTATACATAGCAAACTACAATAACAGATAATCAAATACCTGGATTAAAGTATTTTGTCCGTATCTCTTTACAACTCCCCTCATAAATTCATCTATAAATTCATCATATTCCTCACCTGTCGTTCTCCTTTGTCGCAAACCGATATACAAAGGATCTTCCAACAAATTCTAAAAAATTACAAATTCCTATTAATAAAATATTAACATATATTTTAATTACATATATAATTTAAATAAATTTTTACCTCATTATTAGTACCAACATCCAACGTTATAGGTAAACATTGATGAGGTTTGATGCTAGCTAAAGCTGTATAAAGGGATAATTTGCCTACAGGAATGCCCATTCCACAAGCACCAAGATCACCTAAACCTAGGATACGTTCACCATCTGTCACTACAATAGCTCGTACATCCGGCTCAGGCCTGCGGTGTCAGCAAGTATTCTTTAGGAATAATTATATTAACGCTTTATAACAATATACTTTAAACTTATTGTAAGAAAGCAAAAAACTAAATTTAAACAAAAATGAACTGCAATATTAATTTATATATGTGTGTGCATTTTAAAAATAAAATATACAAAAAGTCTTCCAAAACATGTATAAAATAATTAATTTAAAATTTTTCAACATAATCATACTTTAATGTACTTCATATGCTTTTAAAGACTTATTGTATTATGTATATAGTGCATATAAAAATAAAAAGAAACCTTACCAATTTTTCAATACATTGAAAATATGGCCTTTATCGTTAATTGTAATAAAAAGGCCTCTTGGCCGACGATATATAAGTCCAAACTTTTGACATGCTTGTCCTACAGTTGGAGTGTATACAATAGGTAACATTTTATCAACATTTTCTGATACCAATCGAAAAAATAGTCTCTCATTTCTGTCCTATAAATATATTATTTCAATAAAATCATTTTGTTTAAAAAAATATATCAAAACAATTTTCCAAATATAATAATAAAAACTTACCTGCAATTCAACTAAATACAAATATTTATTTAAATCATCCTGATATCTTTCCATAGATATCCGGCAAATTTCTAGTTGTTCCTCTTGAGTTTTAAATCTAGCTGGTTGCAAACCATGGATACCTAAGGCTTGTCGTTCTTCTAATGTGAACGCTAAACCCTAAATATTTCAAATATAAAAAATAGTACATTAATAATATAATCTACAAATTAATAAATATAATTTAAAAATATACTTTATTTAGACGAGGATCTCGAAGATGATCAATACCCATAACCATACTGGGGCAAATAATATCGCCGGTGACTTCATGATAATCACGTAATGGCACTGTATTAGATGAAGTAGGTGTTGGATTATTTCTTTTGCCCCACACTCCAACAGAAGTATAAACGCCCTTGGGGCCACGAATTCTAAAACAATTTTAAATATAACATAATATCAAGTAATAATGTCAAAACAAATTATTGGTATAAAGAAAGCGTTATATAAGGTACTAATGATAAACGAAAGTATTCTTGGCAACGTACATCATTGTAAAACACCTGGCAAAGAAACGGAAATACAATTCCGATTTAAACACTGCATGAAATAAATTATATAATATATATCTTAAATAAAAAAAAGTATATTTATATTCATAACACTCGACTTTATAAGATATAAACGACATAAGAAATGTTTTACATGAATATGAAAATAGGCAGCTCAACATTTTTAGACGTTTTACTGTTGAATATATTATATATGCAAATACAGTTGTCATTAGGTGTGACTTCTTTTCATTGTTTGAAGGAATAAGAAAACAAAATAAATGTTATAGATATATAAGCAATTCTTAATAAAATACCATTTTGTAAAAATTGTGATAATTAATGATTTTTATAATTAAAATAAAAATTAAAACACGCAATTTATTTCGATAATAAATATTAAACTATATAAAGATAATATTAACTACATTTGTATGATTACTGCTAAATATTAAAAAAGTTATATTCATTGATTTAAAAAAGAAATATATTATAAAATGCATTAATATGAAAAACTTGAAAGCTCTAAATAAAAGAATTTGAAAATGTAATTTAATCAATTTCAAAATTTTGGCCCTTCGTAGAAAAACAAAACGCGTAAACATCGGCTGTCATGAAACGCGATAACCAAACTCAAGGTTTTTTCATCGTATTTGCTGCTCTATGTAATAAATATGAAAGTGTTAATATTGAAAAAAACAATATACTTCCTCAGTTGACTGCCATGGCCAATATTATAAACAGCTGTAATGTTAAACGATCAAACGATCATTTTGTTGTGATTAAATAACATCACGATAAAATGCATATACGAATGATATCATAAAATAAAAAGTAGATGTTTACTATGTATTTTTCAGATAAAAAAAAATCACGACACAAATATATTTATAATATGTGCATATATGTATAATTCTCAATAATAAAAAAAGTTAAATAAATTACGCTTTAAAATCTTATCATTAAATTATAAAATATGATATACATCATCTTAGTAAAATAATTAGTTACAATACAATAATAATTCATAACAATATAAGTATACATATTTCGCTAAACTGATGATAGAACAGTAAAAATCTATTTTAATTAGAATTTTAAAGAAAAAAATCCATACAACAATTTCTAAAAATTATATTAGTAATATAAAAAAAGTTTAATGAAAGAAGCTATTAGAGAATAAAGTAAAAAACTAATTAAAATGAATTTAAATAATTAAAACCAATTATGCATCTTTATTATTATTATTTGCAATTATATAATATTTTCAGTTAAAACTTATTCACTATGACAATTTTAGAAGTATTCGTTTCTTAGAATTATATAAATATCGCATAATATACAAAAGAAATAGTTACTTATACTTGCAGCATAGCGTTTTTGCACAAAAACTATTTACAGTTATTCTTAAAATTAAAGCTAGAATAAAATTTCAAGCAGAACTATAATTGAAAACCCCGTTGTAAAAATAAGTAGTATTCATAAACAAGTTATGTTAAAAAAACATAAATTATAGAATATATTTATAACATCGATATATAATTTAACTATGTGTTTAATAATATTTCAACAAAAAATGTAATCTGTAAATTAAATGTTAAGATTTAAAATTATAGCACGTTTTACAAAATAACGGATAATCATGAAACAAAAAAATTTAAAATAATCATGGAAAAAACATATTTAAACTGGGAACAAAAATAGATAAATAAAAATCCTAGAAATTAAGCATGCTGTTTATCAATGAGTTATTTTATCTCAATCTAAAAAGTACTTTAAAATACTGTGGATATAACCATCAGTACATACATATATTATTAACATATGAAAGCAAATGATGAGGAAGACGTCATCTCGTTCAAAATGATTGCTAAGTTCAATGTCAATTCAGGTTTAAAAGAATAATTGCTAATCATCATCAACACTATCGCGAATGTGGTCGTTGTCCTCGTTTACCATCTATTTCAACCTGTGTCCAGAGTAACGACCTTCGCGTGACTGACTACTAACCATGACCGTAACTGACAGGTTTAACTCGGACATCACAAGATAACACCAAGATATGATGATGGAGACAAATCCTAAACGAGATCGATGATTACCATATTGAAAATAAATCTAAATCGAATATATGCAAATTGTGATGTTGTGCAAATTTAGCATAGTCGAATTGCTAACTGGTAAAATGTCAACCAACTAACTAGTGTAAGTGAATTCACGTAACGTTAATGTTCACGTAAATATATTCGAGCATTTATAAGCAGATATTACATAATCCAATATGCTAGAAGTGTTATACGGGTCAAGAACAAACTGAAAATCAGACGTTTCAGTCACAGTTACTTTTACGACACAGTTATGAGATTCTCTATCGTAACACAGGAACTACAAAAGCAAATTATAAATCGATTTTCGTAAAAGAAAAACAAGAATACTATGTAATTATGGCGTATGAGAATCAAAAATATCATAAAAAACTATTCACTATTCGACAATATTTTTTAATATGCATTCTGATAAAACTTTTATCATATATTTTCTGTTATTCATATCATTGACACATTAATCTATTAATATAACAAAGTACTGAACATTACATTTGCACTATTTATATAGAATAAAAATATTCCATATATAAAAGTTTATATATATAAAAATGTTAATACTATATATAAATTATATGCAAGATATATACAAAATATTTATAGAAAATCTTTTTTATTATTTTTTTTCAAATTTCAATTAAAATGCGACCCATTTAATAAATATATTTTCTTTTACATTAAAAATGTTAAAAACCTAATTTATACCGATCCATAATTCCCAAATTTACAACAATGAATCATTAGCATAATATTTCTTCAATTTGGAAAATAGATACTGACAGCAAATCAGTTAAATATATAAATTAGCTCGTCAAAATATGAAGTACGTAATAAATTGATATAAATATTTGTCAAACAGAAAACTCATATCCAGAACGAGTTATAAAAAGTAAAAGAGCAATACATCATAAAACAAGCATGATAATAAAATAATAAATATATAATAATACAAGTGCGAACAACTAGTATGTTTAGTCATAAAAATAATTGATAATAAACCACTTGTAGATTATATTATGTGAGTTTAAGCGTTATATTTCATCATTGAATATTATACTTTAGCGATCTAGTAAAATTAACATAAAACTACCATATCAAAATATTTTTAAGATCTATTTCAAATCAATATATAAGAATAGAATGAATCATTGTAACACGATACTGATTCCTAATTTATAAAATAATATATATGATTAACAAATTTATGTGCGTAATACAATGTCAAATATGAAATTACTGCATGACTATTTTCAAATAAATTAGTCAGCAAAAAAATGTATGATATAATCGTAATTTCAGTGTCATACAATAAAGTTATAAAGAGTAACGAAAATATATCGATTCGTTCTACATTCACGATAAGCCGGGAAAAGCCTGATTTTATTGCTCGTTCAAATTTCGATGTAAATGTACCAACCAATATAACCAGGGTAAGAATACAGCCTTGACCGAAAAATGCAATTATGTCACAGAATTGCATTGGATCTCAAAGAACTTTATTTACAATATATGTTTATAATTTTATAAATAAAGTTAATAAGATTAATAACCATAGAATATTCATGTATGACTAGATTTATAAAAAAAGTCCTTAAGATTTTTATTATAAATTAATAATAAATCGGGAAATAGATTTATTTATGATTGCTCGAAAAATATTAAAATAATTTTTCCCTTAATACAAATATGAACATAGTTTACGAGGTTACCAAACAAAAGTCAAAAAATAAATCCAATGAAAATAAACGATTCTACGGTTATTTTCAAAATAGTTTAAAATCACTTCTAAAATATTTGTAAAGTATCAGCTGTTTGTCAATCGAGAAGATGTGTCATTCGACGATTCGCATTGTTACATATAATATATTGTTTATACAGCACTTGTCACTATGTGAGTTAAAAAATATTGTAAAATGAGTGTTTGGATGACGCCATTGTCTTTCTTGACTCTAGTTATTGTAAAAAAGTACACCGATAATCATTCGATAAACAATACTTGCTGATATAAATATCGACTCTTCAAAATTACCGTTGATTAAATATATAGACATAAAATTAAAACACGTAAGCAATACCTATATACATATAATGTATATAACATATTAATTTTCCGAGAGTAAATGCGGAAAACAAAGTTTTTCATTGGAAAAACTTCAATTGAATAATTTCTAAATAACAGGAATATAAACATGTTTATTTAATTTTCACGACGCATTTCCTTATTGTGTATAACTTGCCAAATCACCCATATCTAACTAACTATATTGAAAGCAGACATTTATAAACATAATTACAAAAAAATATATATCTGTCATCAGCATTATTAAGAAAAATACGGTAATATTTCACAATTTAACATTCAAAATGACATTCAAATGTATAAATTATATAATAAATTCAAAATTGACACTGATAAAATCTATAAACTTCGATAATAAACATACTTTAAAGATTTCATCAATCAAGTTAAAGAATACAAATGAATACGCAATGTATTCTTTCAATGATAATAATCTTGACATGATTTATTTCACAAATATGAAAATGTAATCTATCGATTATTGACATTAATACATATTAACCAAAAAATACATCAATCTACTAAAATAAAAATAAAATTTTGCTAGATATATCTATTACTTTTTGAGATAAAACATTTTTTTTTTCATTATACTCTTGTAAATACGCTAAACTTACCTACGACAATCATATAAAAAAAGAAATAACACTCATAATATATATTAGCAGATATAATATGACTGATGATAAATAAAGATAAAAACAATAAAAGCACCGTATATGAATATTATAATATATACGCGAAAACAAACATCAATTAGTAACGAATATGTTTTATAATATAAAACATTTAGATTCATACAAAAAAAACTGATGATACATGTAAACTTCAATGAAACATCTGGCGCATCAAAATAACATTCGTTTTTTTCCAGAGACAAAATTAAATATCGACTATTCATAGATATCGCATTCAATAAAATAGCAAAATAACCGAATGTGTTTATTGTCGATTTACATATTATTTTGTATATATATGATGATAATATTGACGGCCACTTAAAAATAATGTAAATAATTTCATAACGCTCTTCAAAATGAAATATAGGTTATTTTAGACAATGAACGCTTGTACACTCTATAAATAAAATGAAACTGAAAGATACGCTGAAACATAATGTCAAACGTCTCCTTCTAAATTCAAACTGGTTCATTCGACCGTTCATAAAGACTTTCACACGCTCTCGCGCACACGATTATGAAACGGCTCTAATTGCTGAAAATCGTTCTGAAATTTCATGATCGGATCGATTCGACCGAAAGCGTAAATATTTCTATAGTTGTTTTATAGTTATATAAGAGGCCAAACAATGCAAATTAACGACACATATTATATATTCTAATTTGAATAAAAATTTTAAAACGTATTTGTTTACCAGAAAAACAACAAATATATATTATATATATAAAAAGAGAAACAAGGACTCGAATGGAATGTTGCCAAAAAATTTACGCGGAACAAAATTTGTTTCTTCTATTTTTTATTTTTTTTATTTACTTATATAATTCATGTTTAAAACGTGTATATTTTGGCATCTTACTGCTTTTTACGAAGATTTTCATAGTAATATTTATAAGTAGTCAATGACTTTTACATTCTTAAAAATACTACGTATTTAACCCTATCACTACTGAATACCTCAAATAATTATATTTGTAGTAAAAAATATAACTTATTTTATATATTAAGAGCAAATAAACTATAAAATATGCTAAATAATTAAAAGACGATAAAGGAATTAAATAAAATTGAAAGTTATTATAATCACTTAAAAATACTTTTAATAAGACGAGTCAATCCAATCATCGTCGATATTAAATAAAGTGATATCGATTTTTTTCTGATAAAAATATATTGCAAATAATGAGCGTTATATAAAAGGAGGAAAAAAACAAAATTGAAAACATTTACAATATTGCTCGTTTTAATTTGAGTCAATAAAAATAGTTTTATCATTGACAATTTACGCGATGTATTATAATTTAACTTTTATTAACGTTTATTGTGACCGTTGGATATATGACAAAGAAAAAAATGTATGGCATTTTTTTCACAAATTTTAAATAAAAATAATCAACTTAAATTGAATCCATTCGTTGTTGAAGAATTTAACAAAATCGATTCAATTAAAAATAATGGAAGCCATTGTAATTTCCGGTACAAAATTAAAAAAAAACTGTTATTTCTAAAAATGTGCAAAAAGTTCTGGACATTGAGTCGTGAATGAACAATTAGCATATTTTTATCGACAATTAAACGAAAACAAGTAAAACAAGATTATATAACACATTTTTATTAAAATATACAAAATAATGGGAAAAACAACCAAAACGAGTTTCTGTTTTGATTCTCGATTTTTTAGAGAAAAAAAATGGCGACATAGAAGATCCTCGTCTGTCTGTCAACTTCCCGGAAAACGATCAAAATAATCGGTTTAAAATGCGCCCCTGAAACGATTCGACTTTCGTACTCCGTTCGAAAACAGAAACGTGATCGAATTGAGACGTGAAAACGACATTTTTTAACAGTTTTCATTCATTTTTCGCGATCGTTCTTGTTCTATTTGTGTATAATGTTTGGCGCGTTGAAAATGCGCATGCGCAAACGGTGGCGTGTTTATCAACGCGGGAGAGACGGTTCGGCGCGAACGTTATTCCGATTCGAATTGCAATTTGTCAAACGGTCGCATTATTTATTTTTGAATATTATAAATAAATTTTAATGTTTAAAGAATTATAAAAATAAAATGGAAACTAGATGGAGACGGCAGTCGAAATATAACGCGAAGGCGCTCGACGTCGAAGGGCGAATATCGATCGCTGCGACACGTTCGTTCACAAAACGGCAAAGGCGAGTATAAAAAAAAAATGAGATTTATCAACGGTTTTCGTAACGTAAAACGAGGGTTTCAATCGAAGATTGATTCGTTTCTATACTCACAACAGCCTCCAGGGTAGCGTCGACAACATCGCGAACGGCCACCTAACAGCTGATTGCGGAATCCCCGCCCCTTGACGTTTGTTCTCCTTGTATTCCCCCCTCCCTCTTTGCGTCTTCGCCCGACGCGGCTAATTCGCGAAACGCATGCGCGCCAAAATATACAGGACAGGCGATCAAAACCTTTTTTACGACCATAACAATTATATATTTTTCGCTTTATGTTTTTTAAGTATTTTTTTTTATATATATCCATATTTACAAAATAAGTATAAAATGATAAAAAAAATATTTTTATATCGATATTAACGCTTTTATTTATTCATAATATATATCTGTAAACTTTTTTTATTATATATATCCGATAAGAATCTCATAAGGAAATAATTTTATAAATGACATTTTAAATTTATTTTTTGAGAATTTGTTAGTAAATCTGTTTAATATATATATATTATGTCATCAAAAATAGTTTTATCTTTAAAATTTTTAAATTATACTACGAAAACAAAAATTCTCACATTTACTTTAATTTATATAAAGATGTTCCGAGAATTATATTAAAATATTTTTGTTTTCTCTTTCCTTAATATAATTCGTTTTCCAAGAAATTAAAACAATACCTGGAATAAAAAATATTACCGTATCTACATTTAAACTAATTGTAGCTTTGAGCATGAGATTTGTGCAACCGGTATTATAAAAAATAAATACACGCCAACACGATGTTCCAATATTTAAAAAAAAACACATTAATATATTTATGATGAATTTCTATTAAAAATATTTAGAAAATCTTTTAAACAAAATCCAAAAAAACATTAATACCATAATAATATATTTTTAAAATAATTACGTAATGTTTTTTTTTGTTTTATTAAACAGTTATACAAGAAGAAAAACCATTAAATTAAACTATTCCTTTATAAATCATGCGCCCATTCACAACTTAATATTGTGTATTTTTTTATAATAAATATGAAGATGAAAATTATATATATATATATATATATATATATATATATATATATATATATATATACACATATATATATATATATATATATATATATATATATATATATATATATATACATATATATATATATATATATATATATATATATATATATACATATATATATATATATATATATACATATATATATATATATATATATATATATATATATATATATATATATATATATATATATATATATATACCATATATATAATTGAACTTACTATATTTTATACATTTAGTGTTAATGTTTTTTTTTATAAATCTTTTGTATTCCTTTGAATATTTTAATTATTTTTATTGTAAAAAAATAGTTCAAAAATTAAAACCAGTCTGTATATCATCTATACAAAAAAATCAAATCACGAATCTCTTATTAGTTCTTAATAAACTATCTTGATATTTAAAAATTGGATGATGTGTCTAATTCTTCAAAAACGATGGCATATCTGAAAGTCAGAATTAAAACATCAACTCTATATTCAAACTTTAATAATTATTCTTTTCTGTAGAATTTGAATTCAGTTTATTTCTAAAACTTATATTTGTGTTAATATTATAATTATAAAAAATAACATATAAAATGCAAGGATTATTTAAAATAGAACAAAATAAATAAATATTCAGTTATTAATTCTTTAATTATATCTTCCTAATTACTAATTGATTGAATAATAAATTTTGATTTCAAACAAATTTTATACTATTTTTTTAAACTCATTTCTTATAAGTTTTTTTAATTTAATTTGTATTTATTTATATTTTGTAAATGAATTTTTCAAAGCTATTTGTATGTATATTTTTCTCATATTTTTGACTAGTTTCAATTTTTAATTGAATACTTTTTATAAATTAATGGTACAAATGTTTTTTTCTATAGAACAGTTAATATCTGATATTTTACAAAATTTCAATAAGAATTTGATTCTGTCATAATCATTATGAAGCTAAAAATAAAAATATGTTTTATGCCATCTATGCATACAATAAAAAACTATTTATCCGTTACCAATTTCGCACAGTATTTTTAAAACAAACCTAAACTTTTAAACCAAAAACTTTTACATTTTATTATATCTGTCAAACATTCTAACACTATTTATCATAAAAAATCTATAAATTATTTCTTTTTATATATATTTTTTATAAATTATTATATTGTACTACTGTGATCAAAAAGTAAAGTGAGATTGTCATTTAAAACCCCCGGGCTTTAGGAAGGCAGGTGAATTGTAATTTTTTCCTAGGTTAGTAGGACTGTCTAAAACATTTATCAAGAATCTGTTTGTCAAAAAGTTTAATTGTCTCCGAGTTACACGTGTTTTTACAACTCTCGATTTCTTCATCAAAATAATGCACCATGTTAATCTGCATTGATTCTTCAACCAACCATCGTATTTGCTTGATTTGGCTCCGTGCGACTTCTGGCTATTCAGCAAACTCAAAAGGCCAATCCGGGGACGTCGTTTTAACACGATTGAGAAAATAAAAACCAAATCGAAGGTCTTGAAGGCTATATCGGAAAAAGACTATTTCGAGGACCGGAAAAAGCATTGGCAAAAGTGCATTTTATCGGACTGGGATTACTTTGAAGGGGATGAAATTTATTTGGAAGAATGAATAAAGAATTTATATCTTATAAAAAAATTCACCTTACTTTTTGATCACAATGTTATATATATGAAACTTTAATTCCAATTATATCAATAAAAAGTGTTAATAAATATAAATATTAACTAAAAATTAGATTTTTATTTTTTTCTTAAAAAATTCGCTATTACTTCAGTTTTATTTTTTATTTAAAAGAAAACAAAAGCTTTTTAATATAATTTATTTTAAAGTACTTATCTTAACAATATTTTATTTTGCCTCATTAAAATTAAAATACATATTATGCATAATTATACAAATACAAATGTTGAGAAAATTATCATATAGTTAACTTAACAACCGAGTGCTCTAACACATGTTACCAAAGGTGGTACAACACAAGAACAAGTTATACAATTATCATCAATCATTATTTGATCACCAACAGAGAGCATCTTTTCACCAAAATGACATTTCATTTCCGGTGTTGTAGCCTTTTGTGTAGCAGTTTCCATAATGGTATCGTTACTGCCAGCTAAAAAAAATATTTTTTATTGTATTGTATACATTATAAAGTATTTTATTATTAAATATCAATGTATTATAGAAAAATAATTTAAAATTTTCTTACGGCATTTCCAATCGATGGGACAGCAAGGACGTGATTCTAAATATATTGGGGCACATAAGTCGTTCACATCATGTCCGTGATAAATTTCTAACCCACAGTTTATTTTCGTACAATGTAAGGATTTGAGACTACCATCGAATTGTTTGGAACATATACATTGCTTGCATGTTCCAGATGGATAAAACTTTTCTCCTTCCCTATAAGTCGTACCTTCCCACTCACACGTTGGTAATGTTTTAATTTCAACAGAATCTAAAATTATAATCGATTAATTAAATTATATTTTATCTTTGTTCTTTAAATTAAATCAATAATTACAAGTTATACTTGAAAATTGCAAAAAAAAAATGCAAGACATAAAAATCTTCGAATTATTTTAAATCAAATTAATTATTTATATAATCCTGAAAATAAAATTTCACTTACCACAAATTTCTTTATAGCTGCAGCAATCCTTATATTTATATTGTCGAACGCATCTTTCTCCATCCGGTTTGGGAGGTTGAAATACTTCAGGACATTCTACTTGAGCGCAAGTCAAGGTTGCCCTTTTATACAAATACAACTTTATTATAATATAACATAATGATAGATAATATTTTAAGTTATTCCTTAAAAATCTCACCTGCCCTCAAATCCTTCTGTACAAACACAATCAACAGAGCAAGAATGTTCTATCACATTTTTTCCAGCAGATTCCCCAATATTATACTGCTTAGTTCTAAAATAATTAAAATTTACTTTTGTGATATTATAACCAATATTAAACGATTTCTATTTATATTAAATATTATATATATTTTCAATATTAAAATATTAAAAGACATTATTTACTAATACCAGTCTCAAAAGGCTAAATTGGGAACAACCAATAAGCCTATATTAATTTACATATTGAAGTTTTATAAAATATCTATGTAAAGAATACATTTTTATTATATTATAAAATTAACATAATATTCATTTCCTAGAATTGTCGAGCAGTTATCTGAATTATTTAAAGATACTGTCTATATATAATAATTGAACCAATTCGTAGACAATTTCCACGGTCGACATTGATCAATTGCATAAAATATCCTTGACACCTAAATATCGAATGACCGCAGAGCTCGTTTGTCGAATTTTGTCTAATATACGAAAAAAACACAATTAAATATAATATTTAATTACATTTCGTCGATTAATCACTCGTTAATTTTGACACGAGTGTTATGTATTTGAAAAAAAAATGACAGAACGGCGATAAAAACATCGTATTTCTCTCAATGTCGTTCGGCCTTCACATACATTTCGTACGAATTTCAGATTTCGCTCGTAATGACCAACGGATTCGATTGTAAACATTGACACATTTTTGCGACATATTGCGATATAATTAGCTAAAAATATGTCTTTCCTCATTTTTTATCGCTTTTTTGACATATTTTTTTTTTTTTTTAGAGAGAGAAAAACGTGTTCATCCGTATAGTGGTGAGGCAAGACGGCGTTTTATCCGCGATTAAAAGTTGAACCGCGCATTTTTTGAAAAATATTGTCTTATCTGTATCTTATTTTTTTGGCTGTTAAAATTTTTAAACTCACTTGTAATAGCATTTTTTAGGATCTGAAGAACGTTCCAAAAATGGACATTCGTATCTTTCTGGACATCTTCCGTTTCTCTTGGAATAAATTGGTCTGCATCCCAATTCCAAGTAATGAGCGATCGGTTCTTCACATTTTATATTAGACTTTGCCTTTTCCATTCCTAAAAAATAATAACGAAATAAAAACTATTGTTTAAAATTAAGCGATGAAATATATTAATCAAATAGAAACTCAAAACGTCTAATATGATATCGTCATTAAAAACAATGTGATATTATTGAAATCCTTTTATAAAAGCCATTTCTTAGTTTCCTTTAATATTAAATAACTTTAAAATTTTCGATTAAAATAACTTTTAATAACAACAATAAAAACTTCTTGGATTATTTTAAATATACCAGATTAACACAAATATTTAGTAATTTTTTTCTAAATTATTTCACAATGTTTTTACGAATTCTTCATTACTTTTGCTACTTTTATTTAAATTAGATAAAAAAATAATAATAAATCTTTCATTGTTAATCATGTTTGATAACAATGTTATTATAAATAATATATTTTTTAAAATAATTTAGGCTGTATTAAAGGATTAAATTTCATGAAAATTGTCATAATATTTAAAACATGTTTCCAGTAATCCACCGCATTTATCATTACGCTAAAATAATTATGTAATATTGTTTACAGATAATTTCATAACAAATATACAAATAATAATCTGTTTATAGAATATAATTATGTTATATAATTATTAATTTGTTTTCTTCGTGCGTCTTTAATCAAATTAATACATTATTTAATTATTTTATACTTTTTAATAGTATATTTTTAATATATACCATATATATATATATATATATATATATATATATATATATATATATATATATATATATATAAATATATGTATATATATATATATATATATATATATATATATATATACAAACAATTAAAATATAATTATGGTTTTTTTAATTAATTGATTCGTAAATACAATCGATTATTTTTTTGTTTGTCACTTAAAAATAATAGATTTTTCAAAAAAAATAATAAGATACGTGTAATCAAATTTGATGTTAACGTTTCTATTTAAGATATACAAAATTATGAATTGTAAAATTATTGTCTATTTTTTACATAATATTATATGTATATAGATAAGAACCGTTTTCAATTAAGGCGCAAATTAATTGATAACAACTCAAAATCGAAGGGAAAAACATACGAATATAAAATAATACTAACCGTGTACCGATATCAGTCCGATGATGCATATTAATAATATCCGTACTACCGACATAATTTCAAATCAGTAAACAAACGTGTAATGGACGTGCTATCGACTCGGCTTCGATTCAGCAACTGAGCTTGACGAGGGAAAATCGTCACTTTTTAGTGTAAACCGCGAGAAAAACCTTGGAAAACCGGCATCCGGTCAAACTGAATTAACCGTTTGTGATTTTTTAATTGATAAAATACAAATCTGTTAACTCAGGGATGAAACTGATATAATTGTATTATCATGTTGATAATGATTACTCTTATTCTTTTAAAAATTTTAATTCATTTTAATGTGTTTAATGTAGTATCTTCATATTAAATGTACGATGCCAATAATATTGAAAATGATTAAATAATAATTATAAAGTTTTTAAAAAATATAATATATAAATAACATATTTATTATAAAAATAAGTATTACATTTTATATGAATCAATTTTCGTATATAATATGTTTAAAGAATAATAATATACGTCTTAATAGATACAAAAAAACTTTTATAAAATTTAATAACCATTCATTTTTCCATTGTTCCAAGTATGTCATTTATTTTTTAACGTTCAATCAAACAGATTTCATAATAATTTCCGTTAATTGTTTTATAAAAAAAGAGATATTTTATTGTGTTTCACATCTGTATAACATCAAAACACAAAATCGCCAATAAAGTCATTGAAATCTAGGTTACAGTTGAAATTAATGGATTTTCATGGGGAAAAAAAATAAAAAATACAACCTCATATTCACAAGTTTTCATATGTATGATATATATATCATATCAATTCGATAATAATATTTATTATTGATTTAAAAAATAATAATAATCATTTAGTACATTAGTTTTTCATAATCTATAATCGGTGTTTTAATGTCATAACTATTAGGCAACTAGTATTTGGTCACTGTGACCGATTGTGCAATCTTTAGGTCAACAATTACATTTTTTTTTACAATGTTATTACAAAAAAAAAAAAAAACAACAAAATATTTTCATAATTCATAATACTGTTATAAAACTTGGTTTTTTTCACGATGCTTTAATCGTGACTGATAACTATAAATTTAATATAGTCGTGGAAAAAATCTAATTATGCACATACCTCTGCAACGAGGCCATAACTCAACAACTTTATTATTGTCATCGATATTAATTTGCAGACCAGCTGAATATATTTATTGACATTAAAGCGATAAACTCGAAAAAACCAAAAGGAGTCTTCTTCTGCGTATATGCTGTTGTATACAGCATGTTTTAAATTCTTGACCGTGAATTAGGATAGTAACCTTTCAGATATTTCTTGATAATTGATAAAATCATTTAAAAATTGGTACATTTTCTTATTTTGCGTTATAATATTTATATATTTCACTTCCAAAATATATTTTTTTTTTAATTATTAGTCGAAATAAGAGATTTGTATTTCACTATCGAGTCCTTAAAAAGCGATATATTTTCTTTGAGTTCAGTTTTTTTTTTTGACAAACTTTATTATTACATATTAAGAACCTTTATTAAATGAAAACAACTATTATATCATAAGAATTTCAACCCGTGACCTGCTTGGTACAAAAACATATACATATTAGTAATCGTTTGAAAAGAGACTTTATTGATACTTAATATAATAAATAATTTTATTAGTCAATTTCTTTAAAGCGTATGCATTATAATGTTTATTTATGTTAATTATATAATATAACTGCACTTGTGATTTTATTATTATTATTATATGTATTTATTTTTTAAAATTAAAATAAAATTAAAATACCAATTGTATTTACTTTAAATCACAAACAAACCAGTTTCAGATAATAATTTCTTTTGATATGTAAATATTCATAATATTTACGAATTCCTCATATCATAATTTACAGAAAAAATTAAATATTTTTGAAGAGTCCGTAATAAAAGTATATTCAGATAAAAGAATCACTATTAAAATATAAAAAATATAAATCATATCAGTTAACATTATCATTGACTAGTCACTAACAACTTGGTCATTGAAAACCACTAGCTAAAACTTTAATCTTCATAATATGTTAATTATCATTTACGAAGAAATTGTATTAAAAATATATAACAAAACACGAATGTCATATATTAAGATATATATTACTAGATATTATTACAAAATATAAAAAATAAATATTTTTTAGAAATTTTTATTATTGTTTAAAATATTTACCTTTTTTCTATTTTATATTTAATATGAAATAAATTAGAGATTCTAAGTTCGACTCAGTGGCAAATAAAAAGTTATAATTAGCACAAAAAAAAAGAAAAATTTCTACTAAATCCTCATTACTTATCCAAATATTGTCTTAAGTAAAGCTATATTTACAGATCCATTAAGAATAATGTCAAGATGTACATCTTAACATTTTTTTCTTAGAAATAATATACCTGACAATAAAAAACATTTACATTTTATATTTCAATCGAAAAAATTTAGCAACTATTTTGCAATAAAAATATGTAATAACTACTAAAAACTAGTATCTATTGATTAAATACGTTTATTTTTTTCAATATATTTTTTTTATAATTATAAAAAAAATAATATATATTATTTAACGACATCTATATTCATAGTTTAAAAACAGTAAACTATAATAATTTTTTCTGTAATAATATAGATGTAAAAAAATTGATTAATTAATTTTATTATCAATCCATCAATTTTTACAATTTTTAAACACCGCTTCATATAGTTTAACATTATAAAATAACTATATAAATGAACCACAATTTACATTTTTCATATTTAATATATAAAGACTAATTTAAAAAGGGATAATACGAATTATTCAATATCAAGAAATATACATCTAAATCCAAAATATTTCAATAAAACATAACTTAACAAAAAAAAATATATTTAAAAATATTTGATTTCATTTTATATACATTATTGCTTTTCGTAACAATCTTTAACATTTTTTTGATGAAAATTTTGCATTATTTTTATTTATATATATACTTTTTATCCACAAAATCCATATAACATTGACAATTCGAATTTATCATAATATAAACAACTTGAATCACAATTTCAGTGGCTCTGCCTTAAAGTTTATATTGCGTTTCAAATCGTCCTTAATTAATACTAAGTCAATATTGTCTTGACAATCGTTCTATTTCAATTACGCAATTGACGACTTAATTAATTGGCATCTACTTTGAAGAACAGACCATACAATTTCATGTAGATTATTTTCATCTCAATTAAACCCTTGGTTTTATGCGCATATTCCACATATGATAAAAGTGATTATTTTATTAAATATATTATATATAATTTTTAAACGAACAACATGTTATAATTAATAATAAAATTTTACCAAATTCAACAAATACAATATTTTTAAAATACACAGTTTAATTATATGAAAAACTAATTGGATAATATTTATATCTCAATAATTGGAAAAAATCCATTGCTTTATAAATTTATTTTAAATTATCAAACTTTAACAACTTTTAATACGTTGTAAATATCACAATAAAATTTATAAAATTATTAAAGCTAAGGATCTTTTAGAAGATGATTGTTATTTATGTATTATATATGTTATGTTCTTCTTCGAATTAAACCTCTTTCATTAAACCTAATACACTAATTGTTCTATCGTTAAGATCTATCTTTTCTATCATAATATTCTTCATTGATAGATGAATTATAATTTAAATTAACGAGAAATCGAATACATTGACAAATCATACACTTATATATAGGTGATTTATATTTATGTACGTCTAAAACGTTTCTCATAATTCATTTTGTATTTGAGAAAATTGTGAATAAATAAACTTCGTTTCGAATTTTCTATGAGAGATTTCACTCTCACAATTTTCAGCCGAATTTAATTCCCTTCGAATCGAAAACGAAATCGATTAAAATTCAACGAATACTAATTAAATATTGCGAAATCGTTTCCCCATTTAACATTTTTCCCGATAAACGAAAGTCGTTCCCGGATTTAAACCGTAAAAATTAATCGATATCTGCTCATCGTAAGCATTTTGTCATTTTTGTCACGTCTATTTGTAAACGTTGAGGTCGTATGATGTACATTAAAATTTTAAATGTGGTTTCCATTTTCATACGTTTTGTTGTGCATTGAATGCAAAATGTCATTGAATTTTTACACATATTTTATATTTCGTAGGTGTATCATTATTGATCATTTTTCATATATTTTCATATATGGTCTCAATGACCGCGAAACTCTTATCTGAAACACCTGTATTATTATTTTTATTATATGTAAATACCACCATAATGTAATACATAATATAAATTATACCATACAGCGATAAGTCGCTAAAAATAAACGTGTAACAATGGAAAAAAATACAAAATGTAATTGTTTACCAAAAAAAAAAAAAAAATTGTTCATATATGATTAAATTGATTTTTTATTTGATTATTTAATATCTTTTTTTTAGTATGTATAATATAGAATAAATCACAATTATTATTATTATATAGCAATATTATGCTGGATATATATCTTATCTATATTATTTATCAAATTAATACTGATATATGTGAAGTCTCCTCAAATAAAATATTAAATTTTAAAAATACTATTTTTATATTAAATCAATTTCAAGTGATATGACTTATTGTAAATACACTGATTTTTCGATAAATGCGTAGATAAAAAAAATACATTTTACAAATTATATCAAAAGCATATTTTTTTATTTAATGTATTATATAAAAGACCAACAAAAAATGATTACATTATTATAAATTACTTTTACACGTTTAATTAAAAATAATTTTACAATATTATGTATATAATTATAATCTTAAAAAAATAAACATTATTAGAAAAATGGGACAATTTTATAGTTTATATATCATGCGAGTCATCGAATTAAATTGAGTTAGAGCCCAATTGACAATTGAAAAATTAGCTGATACCAAATTAAATTCCAGTTACAACCCAATTTAGATTATTTTTGGAACAATATTACTTAAAAAATCAAGTTAATATTTCAACAACATATTAAAACAAAAATTTATATCGCAACTGGATTGAGATATAAGCTAATATTTATTACAACACACTCAATATGATCTTATAATATATCAGTTGTAAATTTTATCATAATTAAATAATTTAATTTTATAAATGGAATTATATAATATAGTACTACATATCAAAGTTCAAGTTTTAATAGAACAAATCAATCATAAACATCAATTTTATCTTATAATAAAATATAACTAAATAATGGGTGCTATGAAAACTTTGACAAATGATTAAACAGAAGTAAGATAATTCAGGTCATACTTTCTAGTGTACAAGTATAATATAATATAACGTAATTATTTAAAAATAATAATTGCGTACGAAAATAATTAATATTCATTCAAAAATACGTCAATTTCGCAACTAACCGTGGCAAAAAAAAATATTTTTGTCGAAACTCAGGTGAACTACTTTATCGTAAAAAAAATACCCGTTTGTCCGAACATTAAATAAGCACGAAAAATATGTAAAATTCAAAATATATAAAAAAATATATATATTCGATAACGCTTTGAAAATATAATAATATGAAGGCTTAAAACATGTTGTGGGTAGAATGGTCATTTTGCAATATTGCTTAAGCAAATTGAACCGACTGTATTAATATATTGCTCAAGTATAAAGCAAAACATGCATAACAAGAATGAAAGATCGAAAAGATGGTCTGATGACATGAATGATGATGAAGCTTCTGCAGAGTTTTTGTATGCATGACGATGACTTTGTAGAAAATTATTATGATTCTTAATTAAAAACACTTTCATTTGTAATATTCCAGGACATTTATTAACTTTATATCATATAACTTCCAATAATAATAATATATTACAAATATAACTTGATAGTTTTTTGTAAAAATCAATGGCGAATGTGGTCCTGAAAAAAGAAAAATTATATTGTTTCTCTTAATAGATATCAGAATGACTGAAAATGATTAATTGCATGTAGAATCCAAAGATAGGCCGAATTGTACTAGAATAGTAAAATTAACTAATTAGAATTCTAAGACACACACACACATTCAGTCATTTGTACGTTAATCTTTTCTACAATAATAAAATAAATTCATTAGAACAATTCTCTATAAAAATCGATTCCCTTGACCATATTATATAAATTTTACATTTCGACATATTGTATATCCTAAATATGACCCAAATTCAAAATTAATTACCATAACCATGTTCTATATTTTTTAAAGCCTTGATAATTGAAAATGCAAAGAAATGTATTCTATTAACATTAGATTTATTATTTTAAAATATCGATCACAAATTCGTAAAATATACTGCTAAATTATTTATATCGAACGGCCTACATACATATCAATGTACAGTGGCGTGCGTCAATACAAAATGATGTGGGAAATATTTTACATAAATTTACTCTTTTTTTCAAATAGATTATTTTCTTTAAAAATCTGTTAAAACATCAATAAAAAAATTAATATAAATAATGAAATATTTTTGTACACCACTGTATTTCATATTCAACTTATAGTATATAATATGCCGTGACATATTTTATTCGATAATTTTAAATAATCACAATATAAATTTATGTTTATTTAATTAATTCATATTCATGAAAATTGTGCATCATTGCGGTTAATGTCCTTTTAATAATACGACGGTTTTTCCAACAAAATCTACATATTTATATTAAATCAAAAATATATTGAATATATCATTATAATATTATTAATATAAATCCTTTAATATTTTTTATTATATTCTATAACTTTGTATTTTACTAATATTATAACCTGTTCTTAGATTGCATTGTATGATGTAATATTTACACACAAAACGTAGGCTTATATTGCACAACAGGTGAAATTTAACTATGCATTTCGTCGTTAAATCATTAATTTGACACTTAATATTCACTTCATAAAATTTGTAAGTCTAACTGTTGATCAGTTTTAATACTATGATATCATTTTGGAAGAAAGAAATATTTTTTTTATTAATTAATTACTCTTACTATGAATATTGTAATCTATTGTACTGTAATTCTGATGAGATTTTATTTTATTGATCAATATAAAATGTGAATCCAAAAATTCTTGAAAATTATTTTTGAGTATCTATGAAACTTTGAATGTTACTAAAATTCAGTATTTAGAAATGAATTTATAATAACGGTTTTAAATTACTATATCTTTTCAGATTACTCTAGATATAAACTGTTATTGCAGATTTTACTATAAAAATATTTTTTTTTGCGAAGAACTATCAGCATTGTTCCAAACGACAAAGGAAGGTTAGTTAAAACCAACAATTCAGTAGCAGTACAATTGTTTTTTTTTATATCGTTCTAAAATGGCAGTTGAATAATATGGACATATAATTTTAGTAAGAGTAAATATAATAATAATCACATATAATGACAAATACGAATAATCATAGGAAACTTTCTATACATTGTCATTATTTTCGATCTCATTTACGTCATTGTAGTATAATATATTAGAAATTCGTTTGATTTCCATGAAAAAACTTAATTTTTTTTTTAATAACGAATTTTTAACCCCTATATAATTACAGTGAGTGAACATTAAAAATTATTAAAATCTACGTTCGTGACATTTTACAGCTCTAAATTGCGTCTAATTAAAAATAGACCCATTTTTTATTCTTCTGTATACAAAATACGTTGAATTTTTAAATACCCATATATTAATCAAAATGAAAATTTAAACAGTTTTTTTCTGTGATATTGCACAAGATACAGCCCACAATAAACAAATACCACCTACCATAAAACGAAAATTTAATTATTTATATCAACAATTTTCCAGAAAGTATTTCGCGTACCAATTCCAAAAATTGCACAATAATTACGACAATAAAATCAGTTGCACATAGTAGTCGATTTATTGTGAAAATATTTATTAAATATATTATAACATTATTGTTATCATTTTTTTTTAATTTATATACAAATCAATTTGCTATTAAAATACACAAAAATATTGTAAGGACGTACAAATATAGAAAAAAAAGATTGACCCAAATTGTTAAAAGTCGTTTTTTTTTAATATTCAAATACATAATTTGAAACGAAGAAATTTGTAAAAGATCATAAAACGAATATGTTATTTATTTTTAATAAACAATAAATGAGTTTTTTAAATGGAAATAAATCGATATTTAGATTCGGTAATCTAAATTGTTACATCGGATTACGTAAAACGTCTTAATCACATGCCCATTTTTAGTAACTTGAAATGCAATAATCGTAAAACGGACCTTTCATGTAAGCATTTTACAATACGTAATCCACAATATAATCAAAAGATATACGTGATCTACTCAACGTTATCCTTTTTAATAATTTCAATTATTCCTCGAAGGGTACACTCTGACAATAAAAAGAAAGAATAGAAAGTAACAATTATAATACTTAAAACGCTAACAAAATTTAAAACATACTAACATTTTTAATATGTATGTAACATTACAAATATAAATTAAACTATTTGTTTAGTGTTTCTTAAACTTTCTTGACTTGTGGCTTATCAATAGGATGTTACAATATTTTCATACAAAATTTACGTCGCATAATATTTTTTATTGAAAATGATTAAATTCTTATAGAAAAAGTGATTTACATGGATGGTTTTTATTTAATCATATATAATCTCTCTTCTTCCCATATTATGTCCTTCTTTTGAAAACTATTAAACTAGATAATTTTATTTTAAAAATCTATTGAATTCGTAATTTGAACTTCTTGTTAATATATTAATCAATAAAGTATGAAATTTTGTAAAACAAAGTCTATTTTAAAAATTTTTAATTATTTTGAAATTCCATATTAAATATAAAATTGTAAATAACATGAAATAAAATATTATAATAAACAATCATATACTGGAATCGATTATATCAATAAAAAGTGTTTCTAAACTTTTATATCAAATAATAAAATCAAGAAAAATGGATACGTTATAAACAATCTAATACAATTTTTAAACCAAACATACTGAAGATCGAAATCAGACGAACAATAGTTAGATCCAAAACTTGAAACCAATCATTAATTTGTGGGAATGAAATCTATTAAATGCAATATTTATGAATTAACACAACCAACAATGGTGCCGTTCACCTTTACCGAATATTTTACGAGCGCGTGTGAACTTCCAAGAAATTGTTCCGTTTTTTTTTCTTCATATTAGTCGTCTGATGCACTTTCCACCTCCACGTCCATCATCAGGTGTCTCTCTTGGGTGTGCGGGTGTTATTTTCGTAGAAGAAAAAGAAAGTGATCGAGGTCCATTACATCATTAGTGATCGACCAACGTTGAGGAACGATCGCGCTATATACTTATTAAAAAAAATAAATAAATAATAGAATATTTTAATTATATCATGACACGAAATCGGATGTTAAGATGATATACAATAAACACATAAATATTTAATTTTAATTTCAATTTGATTGTAATATTTTTTTATATAATTTTTATAAGTGAACGCCATGCGAATAATAAGGGTAAGTGTATTAATACAATTTTTATTCATAAATTATTATTCATATATTATTTCAAGATTATGTCTTTTATGTATTAATTTAAAAATAATATATTTTGATAATTATGAAAAAAAGCATATTATTTCATAATTATAATAAGTCTATAAATATTCATTAATTGATTTTACGTATTAATTATAAAAAATTTGAAATTCATCAATTTTTCATGAACCTAATTTCAATAAATATTATATTATTAATCATAAAATATTTTTTGTTATTATTAATTTATCAATGTTTTTAAAGATCTCAATTAACATTATTTTATGCAATTTTTGTTATAAGACTAATTTTTGAGACCTATTATAGAATTTTGTCTTCCTGTAAATTATTGACTTAAAAAAAATAAATAACTTAATATAAATTATATATTTGTAGTTCCATTCTCATATTTTTAAATTTTTTTTTCTTTAAATCACCTTAAAAGAAAAAAACCATAATCACTCAAATTTATCGAAATCATTTTACTAAAATAATTTAAATTTCAAATATTTTTTTAGAGAAATATTTGAAATTTTTGTGTTCAGAAATCTCCTACTGTCTTATATTTCTAAATTTTTTGTTATCTATCTTTAAAAGACGAATCGTTTCAATTTGCATATTGTATTTCTCAACAAATTGTCGAAATATTCCAAATTCACTTTCTAGCACAGAAAATCTATTTTTTTTTTATAAACTAGTGATTTATGAAATATTTTCATAATACAGATTAATGACGCACAAATACGAGGAAAATCCTTAATATAAAAGTTTGATTCGTACATTATTTAGTTCAGACAATATTATTATAAATAATATTATCTATATTACTAAAATTATTTCCATTGACTTATACTTTTTCTCATACGGTCAGCGAAAAAAATTAACATAATAAAATACAAACCTCCTTTTGCTATGATATAATAACGATTACGCAATTTTATCTACATTACAAAACAAGAAATTCTACGAACATTTTTTATGAATGGATAAAAAAAGAAACCAAAATTTTACACGAACACGTTGAGAATTCAACGAAAACAAAAAAAAACAATAAACTGAAAAGAGCGTCAATTTAAACAAATTAAATATAATAAAATATAAAAATCCGATTAAAACTTCCAAAATTAGCGGTCAATAAGTGTTTTGTAATAATTTTTGATTTGTATATAAATATTATTATTTTTGCCGATTATGAAATAGTTGATAATGTAATATTTTTTTTTAAGTGCGCACTTTGCAATCATTACTCAATATTAACGCCAAGCTAACGAACTCTGACTATGAATTCGAATAATTGTTTGAGGATAATTTGCTTTCCATTATATTTTCCATCTTTGATTTTTCAAGGATGTATATTTTGGGTCATATATGTCATCCGTTTCGTTACATTGCAATAGTTTGATTTTTGCGCGTATTTTGTAATTTGTAAATATTGTCACATTAGAATAAAATACATACCATATATAGTTAAAATATTGTAATCGTCTATTTAACTATTTTCAGCTAATATTTGTTACGATTGCGATTATATTATCATCGTTAAAATGTGGTGCCATCAGAGTTCGTCCTTGTCCCACGAATAAAATAGCACCACATATTGATTATCATGGGAAAACATTCAATCTATTATTTAATAGACCACCACCCATAGCTGATGATCCTTCAGAATGTGGTCCGTTATCAAACCCTGATGATGATCCATCTCTTGTCACCGTTGATGGTGATAATAGCCAACAGAGTGTTGACTACGATGCAGTAAATAGCGAGGAATTATCAGGTATGCTTTAATAATTGTACTACTTAACTCCAATGTTGCTATTATATATAAATATACAATACGATTAAAACTACAGCTAAATTAACTGACTGTATTCAAATTCACAAAAAAAATAAGATCTATTATACATGCGAATAAAAATGTGTAAAAATTAAGAAAGAAGCCATCACACAATAGAATTGTAATATTATTTAAATTCAAAACTGGTATGAATATTTTTTTTATTTTTAGATAATCAATATAACTCAAGGCCACCTCAAAGACCACCTAATTCCAGTGGTTTTGGTAATGTTTTGAATTGGTGGCCAGGTATATTCACTCCAGATAGATGGCCAACAAGACCACCTCATTCATATCCTCATCGACCTCCGCGACCACCATGGTCTGCGAGACCTCCACGACCTCCGAGACCTCCGCGACCTCCGAGACCTCCGCGTCCACCGAGACCGCCTGTAGCTCCAAATAATAGCTGGTTTTGGGGATGGTTTGGAAATCAAAATGCATCTCAAAAACCACCTAAACCCTCAAGGCCACCTTACGGTAAAATATTTGTAGCAAAATTGTTAAAATATGATTTTAAGAGATTAATTCCATTTAAATCGGCAGATGACAACACCAAACCAGTGTATGAACACATAGAAGATGATTACGAAAGCTCAACTTGGAGACCCGGATTGGTAGTCGGCGGACCTAGTAATGATATTGTCGGAGTGACTCAAGATCTATCAAATTGGAGTACTACTCCTACTCCTCGTCCTACAAGACCTTTTATTCCCGGTTATACCAATAATAACAATACCAGCGGTAACCGTAATCAAAGAGGAAGCGAAACTATATTCGGTTCATTTGTCGATCTTTTATTTAATTAAAATATTTATATTAAAACATTTATAAACCTAAATTATTATATTTATACTAATTATTTCATAATCATTCTTAAACATATTATGTATATATTTAACAATATAAATGTAAAGTTCCTTGACTGATTTATACTTTAATAATAAAATAAATAAGCCAAAATTTTTGTTTAAATTATAATAAAATACTATATCACTGATGCTAATTTTCAAGCATTTATTCAAATTAAAATCGAATAATATCAAATTTATCCACATAAATATATTTCATATAAAATTAATTCATAATTCTATTTATTTTATGAATTATACATAATTTCAAAGTAGAAATATTTTCTTTTCTTCAGATTTTTTTTATTTATTAACTAATATAATTTTTCCTTTTTCATTCACAGAGACTTAATTTTATGAATATATAAAATTTACTTTGAAGTCTTCGCTTAAGTTAATTAAGCATTCTTAATCGAAGATAGATTAAAACATTTTAAAAATATTTGATTTATGATATATTTTTTAAATGATTCATTATTACCAATTTTGGTAGTAGTTTTTCATACAAATTTGGTCATAATTTGTTGTGTTTAGACCGTAACCTGTCAAAACGCAGTTGTACCCGGCGAACGTGGTCGGACATAAGATGGAGCAGCGCATTTCTTCCGATGATCCTCGCTTTAGGATAAGACCTGAACAACAGGCAATCGCATCATGCTCTGGAGCATTAATAACTTCTTTATCTAGTAATTTTATTTAGTGTTATATATTTTTTTAAAAGTAATAAAAATACAATTAAAATATTTTCATGGCCATTCTATACAAAAAGAAATCTATATAGGACATTTACCAAACGATTTACTTTGAGATTATTTAAACAATTGTTCTTTGTAAGCAAACAATTCAGTAAACGCTTCAATATCAAATTTAATTTCAAATTCGAGTAACTTGTTTCAAGCATTATATAGTGATTTAATTCAAGTATTTATATAAATTATTGATAAATTTTTAATACTTACTAAAACTTCTTTACCTTGTAATAATTGCCCAAAAATGATGGAATTGATATTTTTGACGATCGATATATTTTTTTTTTATTGTAACCCTTTCAAAATATCTTATGTATAGTTGAATTATCAAAAAATAAAAATATATTCTAAGAATTCTGATATAGTTAACTATGTTATTGGATAATGAAATTATTTTTATTAATATAAAATTGATGAACTTTCACATTATTGATAAAAAACAATGATTTTATACTTTTATAATAAATTTAGTGCATTATTAGTTGTATTTTTTATGTGATAAAATACTATCGTTTTAACTCTTAATACTTTAATGGCTGGTTATACCATAATAAATGTACGAATGCGAATATGTATAACCACTAAAATGTTAAAACATTGTAAACATCACAAAAAATTACAATCATTTTATGAGAATATTTCTATGTATTAATGAGTGTAAAAATTGACTGAAATATTCCAATTTATTTATCTCGTAGCATTAAAATATTGGATGTAATGAAAATTACATGTTTGTTTTGTTTTTAGTGACTCCTTTGGATGTGGTAAAAATTAGATTGCAAGCCCAGCAGAAAGCATTGCTTTCAAATAAATGTTATTTATACTGTAATGGACTCATGGATCATCTTTGTTTGTGTGGTCCCGGAATGACCAATGGAAGTAAAAATTTACATTTTAAAGGAACATTTGTAAGTATAATTTTCATCCACTATAGTATATTACAATAATAATATAATTTATTTTATGATTTTGGTTTATAAATATATTATCTTATACAATTCTTATTTAGAATATGTGTATTATTGTATTGTTTATTTCAGGATGCGATAGTTAAAATTGCTAGATATGAAGGATTCACATCTCTTTGGTCCGGCTTAAGTCCAACTTTAGTATTGGCCGTTCCGTGCACTGTTGCATATTTCGTGTTTTATGAACAAACAAGAATACGAATAGGAGATATTTATGCTTCAAAAACTGGAATAAGTTAGTTTTTTTTACAATAAGATTAAAACCGATTAGTGATATCATTATTTATTATTATATGGTAAATTCTAGCTAAACAGCCAATGTGGATTCCTTTATTATCCGGCTCCCTCGCTAGAACATTAGCTGTTATAATTTTTAATCCATTAGAATTAGTCAGAACAAAAATGCAGTCACAAAAAATGTCCTTTAAAGGTACTAATAATATTAATCATATTAAACATCATTAGCGCGTATTTATTTTAAATTAATCGTTATTCAGAGACGAGAGGTGCAATCCACAGTTTATTGCAAGCTAAAGGTATCAGAGGGTTATGGAGAGGTTTAGGCTCGACACTTATGCGAGACGTGCCCTTTTCTGGTAATTATTTTATTTTTATTAAAACCTAACAAATTTACTTCTATTGCTCTATATATTATAAATTTTAAGGTATATATTGGATGAATTATGAAACGATAAAGCTATATTTTGGTAATATGGATCCAAATAAAAACGGATTTACGTTTAATTTCTTTGCCGGAGCGGCATCGGGGAGCGTAAGTTAGAATCGACCTACGGATTTAATATAATTTTAAATTTTATTTATTATTTAAAACGACGTCCACATTACAGTTGGCGGCTTTAATAACGTTACCTTTCGACGTCATTAAAACTCATCAGCAAATCGAAATGGGCGAAAAAGAAATATATTCCGGTAAACGTCGTTTCTGTTGAAGATAAAAATTATAACCGAACGATAAAATTATTTACAATATTGCGTCGTTTCAGAATCTTCCAAGCAAAAAGCGAAGACTACCGTCGAAATGTTGAAAAACATATACAGATCGTACGGTTTTACCGGACTGTTTTCGGGATTGGTGCCGAGGATAATAAAGGTGGCGCCCGCGTGCGCCATAATGATCGCATCTTTCGAATACGGAAAATCGTTCTTCCAAGAATACAATAGAAAGAACTATTTAGAGAAGGAAGTCAGGTAAAGCGCTACGCTCGACGAACGAAAGTTTCGGTCTCGCGACCGAAGACTTTCGTTCGCGCGCAAATATCATTTTCGTGCGACGTTTGTACATTTTTATTCGTTCTTTTTTACAGAAATCGTTCTTACGCTTTCTCGTATAACGGATGAATTAATTTGGAGCGCGTCGGAGCGCGCGTTATTTATTTTGCGCAAACGACGACCGCTCGCATTTTCAAAGTGCGGATCGCAACTTTAACTATCGCACGGACGCATATCGAAAAAGGAACTGGCGTTTTTTTGTTACCGTTTTAAAAATTTCCTTAGTCGTATAGGATCGCAATGCGATGTCGTTATATTTTTTTATTATAATTTATGTATAGTCGGGTCTATTTTTATTTTATGCAATACAATTATACCAAACGTACGATGTGTCGTTTTATTCACTCGAATGATAGAGAGCAAGTTTTACATAGCGATTTTATTGAAAATTAAAAATTAAATTTACACAAATCTCCCTTCAATAATAAACGAAGAGTTCAGTAGACGACGGGCGGCAGCGGGTCGGCTCTGAGCGAGTTGAGATCGAGTCTGGCGTCGGCGGCTTCGTCGAGCTGCCCGACGACGGCGACGTTGTCTCCGCGAATGAGATGCAGGCCGAGGACGACCTGAGCGGCCGGCGCGTTGGCCGAAAAGACGCGCTCGTGCGACTCTTCCACCACCAGATTCACGCTCTGGTCGAAGCCCTTCAGCGTGCCGATAAAGTTGCGTCCGTCCGCCGTGATTATCGACACCGATCGATTCACGAACGACTCCAGTCCCGACGCCATCCTTCGACCCTTCGACGTCGCCGAGTGACAGACGCGCCGAATCCCGCTCCTAACCTCAAACTCGACCCTAACGACTCGTTTCGCGGCCGCAATATTTGCCAAAATAAAAAATAAATAAATGAAAAAACAAAAAGTCGCCGGACGATCTCATTATTTTACATATATACATAGTAAATAATAGTAAAGGATTGCGACGATCGCATATCGAAAGTGCTCAAAATAATAAATGTCGTAATGGAAGTCAAGAGGCTACGACGAAGACGTTTACGAGTCGGCAGTCCCTTTTGAAAAATATCTTTCCTTTTTGTTCTTTTTGTAATTATTTGTGCCGGACAGGTTTTGAAAGTTTCTAAACTGATAAAAAGGCAGGACCGTTTTTGAGATTCGACCTTTAGACGAAGAACTTTCTTTTTTGTTTTAGTCGTCAGATTTTTGAGGGTCTTTTCTTCACAATTTGAAAATCTGTTCGACCGATTCGAACGCGTCTTTCTTTTCCTTTTCAACAAACGATCCTCTACCGTGTCCTCTTTTTCGTTGTAAAAAAACAAATAACATTCATATATAAAGTGACCACACGTACCGATTTTGGCGGTATAGTCCCGCTTTTTGGTGGATTTTCCCGCGTCACGCCGATTTTTAAAAATGTCTCGCCTTTTGAAAATATCTGCATTTCTTATTTTAAATGTTCTATAAAAATATATTACCTATTATTTATTAAGTATTATCGGCTTAATTCAGATAAATACAGACAGTGCCGATTTGTTGTTTGTTTGTTGTAGCAAAAAAAAAAACGAAAATCTTTTACGTTTTATGAATGTTTCTCGTTTTGTTTTGCTCGTCTTATGTACCGCTGAACTAAATTGTAATTCTCATTTCAACCCATTTGTCCCGCTTTGTCTCAATGAAGACGTAGTCACTTTATTCATAAAGCAAGTACTTTACGCGGCCATTGCGGAGCTGTCGTCTTCTCTAACGGAATTTCGTTTTAACAGAATACTAGCGATACACTTTCCATTTTTTTTTACCAATAATGGGTTGGATCAACGATTTCATATATAAATTTAAGATCGTCAAAAATGTGTACATCGTTAAGAAAAGTCGATAGCCAATCTTAAACAAAATATATAAAAACGTACACTTTTCGAAAGTCGATATTGTTGATAAGACTATACATAAGATGTTTCTCGATTAAAAACATCGTTTCCGCGTATCTTACATTGATCAAAATTTTTATTTATTGTGGTATATATACATTCTCGTACAATTGGTAACCCTCGACAGTCTGTTTATGTAAACTAAAACCCAATCTTTCAACACGTATCTACTCATTATTTTCTATTATATATGAGACAATCAAGAACGATGTTATTTTATAAAATATCTATTTTTATTATAGTTTTAAAATGAGTAAATTTTTGTGTCTAAGCATGGTAAATATATATATAAAAAAAACGAAAAAATATATGATTAATCACTGAATTAATTATTTGTTTTTGAATGTCGTTAAAAACTTTTTAAATTATATTTAATTTAATATAAATTAATTTAAGGTTAATAATATTAATGTTCTTTAAAAATTGTAAAGGCATCAATATTATTTAACTTATAAGATATTATAAAATATATTCGGAACTATTATTGTCATATAACACTGTGATCAAAAAGTAAGGTGAAAATGTTTATAAAAATATAAATTCTTTTTTTATTCTTCCAAATCAATTTCATAACGTAATCCCCGTCCGATAAATTACACTTTTGCTAACGCTTTTTCTAGTCATCAAAGCAGTTGGAATAGACCTGTTTTCGGTATAGCCTTTCTTTGATTCGGTTTTTATATCATTAATCGTGTCAAAACGAGTTTGATGAATAGCCAGAAGTCACACGGAGCCAAATTAGGAGAATACGGTGGTTATGGAACGATATGAGTCGAGTTTTCGGCAAAAAAGTTGCGAAGAACCAATGCAGTATGACATGGTGCATTATCACGAAATATTACATAAAAATAGACATTGAATCATTAAACGTATATGACAAATTTATTATTTAATTAATTAAAAACGAATAAAAACTAAACACATTAAAACATGTTCTAAAAATATGCAATCAAGTATATTATTTTTAGGTAAAATAAATACAAGAGACGTCATAAAATTTATGGTTTATATTTCTTTCTTCTGTTGATGACAAGGAGTGGTATGGCTTGTCATGTGCATTCCATTATCTATACTTAGTTGCATAACGTATTCCTTCATATAAATCTACGCTGATATATCAGGGTTGGTATTATTATATTTACATAGTTAATGTTTTAATTTATAATTTTCTTTGTGTAAAAATGTATTAAGAATATGTATTTTATATTTATTATATATACATAAAATATGGTGTTTAAAATTAATAATATTAAATATAACAATTTTTATTTCCTATTTTTAAGTTTAGTATAAGAAAACCTAATTACTTTGAGATTTATATATTATATAATTTTCTTAAAATATTTTCATATACATATACATATTTTCTATTTTATAAATATATAAGAATAAATATAAATAAATATTTTTTTGCAATTTTTTTTGTGAACCCTTGATTAAAGATAAATCGCATGTATAAGTATATTTAAAATATAACACAGTTGATGGAAATATAAATAAGGGATTGTGAATTGCGGATTCACAAATCGTCGTTCTCTCTTGGAATATATACCTTATTTTCCTATCGCTGCAAAGGAATATTTTGATAATTTACATAAAAACTACGATGTCGTATAAAATCGTAACTGTTTTTATTTTTTATACAATATTAGCATCGTTTATTTCGTCACAAACGAGAGTTTCGGCTTTTAAAGATCGCTTTAATCATCGTATAAGTGGGTATTATTACTGTATTAAATATTGTTTTGCTGTTTAAATCAACATTTTTTATGTTATTGAATAAACTATTATTTTAGGCGATGTAGAAGAAAAGACTTCAACTATCCCAAAAGTGAAAATATCATGTCAGTTTTTATATTGGTATCGTTTATACTTTTTTATATAGTTGTAATTAATTTTGTTTATTTTTATCAGATATTTCTCGCACACCCCAACTGAGAGGTATCGATTTAGGAAGAATTGAAAACGGCGAAATTGGATTAGGAAAACGATTTGATAATTATGGTAAAGTTTTACATGTGATTTGTTTTATTTTTAACTTTAAAATATTAATTTTTAATATTAGTAATTTTATATTATAGATATAAATAGGTATATACGATTTTTAAAGAGAGACGAAGATAGTGCGGATATGAGTTCATCATCGGATTCATTGGAATTTCTATAAATTCGTTTAACATTTTAAATCATTGCTATTTCAATATATTGGACTTTTTGACTTCACGCTTTAAATGTTTAATGAAAAAAAAAATAATTTTGTCAAAAAAAAAAGAAATAAAGATATAGTATGATGATAATTTTTTTTTAATTGAGCTAAAAAATATGATTCTATTGTATTTTGTTTTATGATATTTTAGAAATATTATGTATACAAATTGCGTAATAAATTATATTTAATGTAAAACGTGTTATTTTATTTTAAAAGATTCATTTTATGAAATTGATAAATTATAAAATACATATATTTCAATGATAAACTTTGACCTCATAATATAATTTGAAATAAAGAGGAACAGCATTAATAATTATATAATGATTAAAAAAAATGATATTGCTAACTAAAGCGGTTTGAAGGAAAAAAATATTTTGAATAACAAAGAAACTCGTGAAACGATTATAGCTGCTATTTTTTCTATTATATTCTATGCATAAGCAGTTAACGATAACAAACGTCAGAGTGACAGTTGTGCGCGATGTCCGAAGGTGAAGGTGTCGCTGATGCACCCCCCGAAGGTGAAACCGTCTCTGAAGAAAGTACTCCCGTTAGGAACGCTTCCGTTTCTTCGGGAGGCTTAGAATTATGGCCTGAATACTTTACATCGAAACCCGGAGTCCGCCCAGAACCAATAAAACTGAGTAATTTTTTTCAATATTTGTATTTATTTAAATTTCAATTCACTAAATGGAAAAAATATTAATTAGAACTATATTTTTTTTAAATTTTCATTTTTATTGAATTTTACAATTTTTATACAGTATTGTTACCCAAATTTAATATCTTTTCCTACTTTGAAGTATGTTTATGTTTATATATATATATATATATATATATATATATATATATATATATATATATATATATATATATATATATATATATATATATATATATATATATATATATAAATGATTTGATTATAGTGTATATGAATTAAACAATTTATGTTATATTCTTATAATAATAATAAATATTTTTAAAATTATATATATATCGTATATACCTTATTTGTTGATTTTGTACTTTTTTTAAACGAATTAATATTTTATGTTGAGTCTTTCGAGCAAAAACACTTTAATTTAAATGTTCATAAATAATCTGTTATCAACGATTGAACCCATTCTTTCAATTAATTTTTTAATAATTTTTTGTGATTTTATGTTAGATCATTTTGCAAACTTTTATTTTTCAATTTTTTGGGTATTATTAAATATATTTCATTTACACATATGTAAGTTTATTATAAAATTGTTTAGTTTTTATTTAGTAATATTTTTAAATTTGAATTGTAAATATATATTTCTTTATTAAATAAAAAATGTCTTTTATAGTTTTATTGTTTCTAAAAGGGGATTATTATATGTTAATAATCCCCTTTATTGTTAATATTATTCAAAAATCCTTCTATATTATTGTAATAGCTGTTAATCTTATTTTGATGTAAACACTAATTGCAATTTGAAACGGACTGTATTGTTATAAAATAATTTAATATTTAATATTATTGGGTAATGGGAAAAGTCATTAAACGATATTTATACCATTATTTTCAATTTTTAATTACATAACTTCTGTATTTATATATTCATATTTTTGTTTATAAATTCGCATTTTACATAATGTTCTCGTTATAATAATATCATTATTATTTATTATGATATATTTATTTATTAAATTATATTTTTCATTTAGTAATTTTAGTAAGAATAATTTATATTTAATATATGTATATTAATCTATCGAATAGGTTTCTTTTACAATTAAATTACTGATGGTTAGCAAAAGATGGCGTTGAACGTATTCCAACCCCTCTATTGTATTGATCTGTTGCTTCCACCCCTTAAACATGCAAGAAGCATGTCTATGTACTTGCCGAAAATCAATAATGTTATGAGTCAACACAGTGCTGTGCCGTGTCGTTTATACATTTTCCTCGGTTTTCTCTGAAAATATTTAAAATTGCCGTTTATTATTATTAAAAAGTATCATATAATCGATTATAATATTTTTATAAATAAAAATAATTTAATTATTGACTGACGTTTGAAATTTTACATTTTTCTTTTGATTTGACATTTCAATATGTCTTACCTTGTACGTATTGTACATTTGTTTTGGTGTTTTTTAACAAACTATATAGTGTAATTAACATTTCTGTGTTGTAACTGATTTTTAGAAAACTGTTTTTGATTTGTATCAATAAAAAAAACTACCAAAGGGTTGAAGCTGCTCGCTAGATCGGCTCGCTTCTAGTTTTTTCTTTGCGTGTATTAGTAATATTTAAATTTCGATGCGTTCCTTGGCGACCTCGGGAGATTCTCCCTCAGAAGGCGAAGCAATTATACCACCTGATCCTTCAGATCCTGATATGGCAGGTGCACAAGATACGATCTACTTGTGTAACTTCAGAGTATCTGTGGATGGAGAATGGCTTTGCCTGAAAGAACTACAAGACGTTGATATGCAAGAGTCATATTCGCAAACCGATCAAGTCACGTCTCCTGAAGATCAATCTTCTCCAGTAATTGGTATTATTGCCATACCATATAGGACTATTATAGATATATTATTACTATATTACGTATCTCTTAATTGAGTAAATCATATATATTTTGTGGTTTAATTTTTATATTTTTTTGCCTTTAGATCCTGATCCTGTCGTTATTGAACGTAGCAATTTGGTCAACATATCAAAGCTCGTTGTTAAAGAGTTGATTGAACAATCTCTACGCTATGGTCGCATGCTTGATACTGATCATTTACCATTAAGACATTTCTTCATTGTCTTAGAGCATGTATTACGACATGGACTTAAACCTAAAAAAGTAAATTATTTTCAATTATACTTTTCTATTTACCTTTTTTTTTATTATATCATATATTTAAAATTTTATTGTTTAGGGTTTATTGGGGCCTAAAAAAGAACTTTGGGATATTTTACAACTAGTTGAGAAATATGCTCCTGAGGCTCAAGATATTACAGCCAGCGTTCGGGATCTTCCAACTGTTAGGTATGATATTAAATATGTTTTTATAACTATTTGTATAATGTTGCTTATGTTTTTTAAAAAGCTTAGCTTATATTTTTAATATTTATTGATTTTTTGGATTTATTGATTCATATTTTTCCTTTTTTTTAATATTTAGAACTGCTATGGGTAGAGCAAGAGCTTGGTTACGATTGGCATTGATGCAGAAGAAACTTGCCGATTATTTACGAGTACTATTAGAACATCGTGATCAAGCTCTTGCTGATTATTTTGAACCCCATGCTCTCGTATTGAGCGATGAAGCAGTCGTTATTATGGGTTTACTTCTTGGTTTAAATGTTATCGACTGTAATCTTTGTGTTAAGGTATGTTTATTATTATTATTATTTATTTATTTATTCTTAATTAAATAAATAATAAATAATGTATTTTTTTAGGAGGAAGATTTGGATAGTCAACAAGGAGTTATTGATTTTTCGCTATATTTGAGAGGTTCTGGAAATGATGCAAGCGATTCTCCTGCAGTTCAAACACAACAACCTGGACCACATAGAAGACAAATGGCAGCTGTTTTAGATCAAAAAAATTACATAGAAGAATTAAACAGACATTTAAAGTATGTTTGTATGCACTATTATATAATTTTTAATATTGCTTTTTATATAATAATATATTATTATTTTTCTAGTGCAACTGTTGCTAATTTACAAGCTAAAGTAGAACAATTAACTGCCACAAATGCTCTTATGAAAGAAGATTTAGCTATAGCAAAAAATAATATGATCCAGCTTTATGAAGAAAATAATCAATTGAAACACGCTTTGGGTAAAATTCTGAATAAAAGATGTAAAATATTATTTTTTAGTAATGTATATTTTATTAATTAAATTTAATACCGTAGGACAAGATCTACATCCTCGTGATAATCGATTAAGAATTACTGAAATTCATTCAAATGAAGATGAGGTATCAACAATTGTTTATTTATTTCAAATTCACAGTTAAAATTGTTATTATTTTTAATACATTTTAAAGGATAAAACCAGCAACAAGAGCTCAAGCAGTGAGAAAGAAAAGGAAAAAGAGAATGAAAAAGAATCTGAAAACGAAGTACACAAGGTTTTAGAAGATGAAAAGAACAAAAGACGGGAATTACAAAAAGAACTTGAATTACAGGTATTGTTGGAAATGATAATTTTATATTGAAATGATTTCATATTGATTTGTATAATGACCAATCATCGAACTGTCTAGATGTGTTTGAAAGCTGAAATGGAAGTTGCTATGAAATTGTTGGAAAAAGACATTCATGATAAACAAGATACTATTGTATCATTAAGACGACAACTTGACGATATAAAGCTTATTAATCTGGAAATGTATCGAAAATTACAGGTAATTTGTTTTGATTTTATATTATTATATTAAATGGTAGTGCAAATTTTGATTATATGCATATACAATTTTATACCATACATGGGCATGCTAGTGATAATATTTTGCAATAAAATTGTTGGAATTTTAGAAAAATGTTATATTTTATTATAACGTAAGCTTATGTTTTGTTTTTAGTTATAGTATATGAAATTATAAATTATTTATGTTTAAAATTTAATCTATAATATTAAATTTCAAGTATTGAGATTGTAAATTATTATTAATACCTTTTCAGCAGTAGTAATGAGTAATCATATAACATATTGTGTTGTAAGATATAGTGTTTAATTTTTATTTATTCATTATTTTCCTTATTTTATATACTCACTTAACGTTTTAATAAGATACTTATAGTTATCATAGTATTGTAGTAATGGTTATATATGACCTTAATTTTTATATTTTATTTGTGTTCAGACATCTATTTAATTTGCATATCCTTTTTGAATACATAATTATTTAGAGTTTTTAACTTAGGTTGTATTTATAAATATTAATGGAATTTGTTTTGTAGATATTTGAACAAAGGTAATTAATTTAAATAAATTTCATAACGATATTTTGTAATTAAGAGTAAAAATAATTATTAACATAAATCATATTTTTGTATAAAAATTGTTGAATTTATTACATATTGTTTTCTATTTTATTAATATTTTAGTATATAAACTTATATTTTAAATATAAAATAAACATATTTTTAATGTCATATTTCCTAATATTCTTCTTGCACTTATTTTTTTTTCTATTTATATTATAAAACAGCTTTAAAATTATTCAGTCACTATTAATAAAGGATATGCACCCACAATTATGTTTTAATGCTTCTTAATTTTTATTTTAATTTATATATATATATATATATATATATATATATATATATATATATATATATATATATATATATATATATATATATATATTAGTTTCGTTTCCTATTCTTTTATAATAGAAATATTTTTAGTTTTTTTATTTGTCTTTTAATTATATTCCATTAAAAATCTTTGTTTTATATTTTTAAAATGATTTTTATATATAAACATAAAAATGTGTATAATACTAATGTTATTATAAATCCCTTTTGCCTTCATAAAATTTCGAAAAAAAGGAATGTGAATCGGAACTGACACAGAAGGGCGAAGTAGTTTCACGATTGCAATCAAAAGCAGAACAAATTGGCAAAATTTTAAATAATTTGGAAAAATATAACCATTTGATCAATCAAGAATCCGATGGCAAGGGCATGAAATCTCCAACAACAGCTACAGCAGATAAAAGCATTAAATCTCCATTGGGCGATGCTAAATCTGTTTTATGCAAAAATAATAATTCAAATAGTTTTGATAATGCAAAAGCTTCGAAATTTAAAGAAAATGAGGGACAACCACCTTCTAAAAAATTAGATTTAAAAGAAATACCTCCGTTTAAAGCAAAACCAAAAAAGATCGATGATATTGCCCCTTCATCAGGAGAAGGAAATTCTGTTACAGAAACATAAATATTTATTGTCACTAACTGAACAAAAGGAATACGATATTAACTGTATATAGTAAAAATTATATTTAAATTTAATTCGATCAAAATGGTTAAATAAATTGAAATATTTTTCAATATATTTATGAAATGTAGGGTTCTGCTATAAATGTTAATATTTGAATATATGATTGAATATGTTTTTGAACGATGTAATATAATTTATTTATTAAAAAATATAAATAGTTAAATTTGTAGGATAAATAGTTTTAAAATAAAATTGTACTAAAAATATGTAATTAATCAATTGAAACATGTCGTTCCTAAAAATTGTAAGAAAAACAAACATGTTTTATGATATTAGATTTTTCCCATGTCATTTATCATTGACAAAATATTTATTTTATATAGATATGGAATAAAATGTTATTATTCAATCGTATTTTTCTTGTTACAAATGTAGTTAATAAGAATAAATGAAAAATTTGTTCTATGTAAGTAAACATTGTACGTAGTATATTCGATGTAATCTTTTTCTGACCAAATTTAATCCATTGATTTATGTTTTTATAATTGTTAACGAATTGAAAAAGAAGAACCATTAGATGTATTGGATAATTTGATTGACATATCAATTATTTTTAAGATTGGTTGAAAGATCACAAGTCAATCGACTATTCGTTTTGAATTAGACAGTCAATTTGATCAGTTGAATTATGACGCATTAGATATTTACATTGTAATTTATATTATTATCGGTGATGGACTGGGTTTAAAAATATTAGTTTTCAGTCAATTATAAGGCTACCGTTATTAACTTATTGTTTAAACTTTAAAAGGTTCTACTAATCATTAGATAAACTGACATTCTGGCCAGTCAATCACTAATTATTATATTTAATTAGATTTTGTGCTATTGTCTTTGTAGAACCGTTCTTTTTCTATCATTAATATCCTGCTTTTAATTTGTACTAAATATATATGTATATATTACATTTAGTTTAAATATTATTATAATGGAATTGATGAATGTGCTGAAGAAAAAGATATTGAACATTAGAAAAATATCACATGTGTGCAATTATTTTTTTTTCGTTTTTGTTATTATTATTTCCTTTATTATTTAAATGAATTGTTTTAGGTGTGCGAAAGTTCATTGAAACATAAGACAGAGGTTATAGCGAAATTGGAAGAAAAGACTGAATCTATGGGAAAAACTATCGAACATCTCGATGAAAAGTAGGTTTATTACAGTTTATGGTATTTATTTTTATATCACAGAATGGTGCTTGTCGTTCAATATCTTAAATATGTTGTGATGTGTATATGAGGTATAAATATATATTGGACTGTTTTATTTAATATGGTGTTTCTCAATCTGAAAAAATATATTTATGGATATTATTTAAGGGTGCACGTGATTCAATTTATTTTATATTATTTAAAGTAAATGCACGATTAATAGAAAAATACGATATCTTTAATAAGACTGCGGATAATGAATGAATTATTTGTAAAAAAAAATAATAATTGAGAAACACCAATTTAATGTACACATGATAATATATATGGATTATTTTTTCTCCGCTTTTGATGTGAGCCTTAGAACTGCACAACATAGCAGAATAATAAAATCGCTATTATATGTTTATAAATTCACAAATTTTAGCATTTCATTATTATTTAGATTAAAATGTACCGCTATAATGATAATAATAATAATATGTGCTGTATACTAATGCAACAGAATAAGAAATGGAAAAAAACGTCTAAAATAACTTTTTAGATGATATTGATAAATTGTGTGCAATTCGACATAACGGTGAAATATATATTCTTGACTTTGAATCGATGATTTTATAAAACAGTACCAATTTTCAAGTGATATAGATTTTATATAGTTGCATATGTGATTCAAAAACGAGAAAAATAATGGTATCATAATCATTTTCAAGTGTACAAGTGAACATTATCGAACATGGTGATAAAATTTTCGTTTATATATGTGATTTACAGTTGAGTTTTCACTTTTTAACGTATTATGATGGAACATTATGGGAGCAAAAGGTATTAAAAGCGGATTTATATACATATATATTTTTCAATTGATAGTTAATGGATATGGATTGATTTTTTATAAACAAAATGTGAACACGTACTGAAATTTAACTGAATTTGTGGTATACAAGAACAGTACAATATATAAAGGAAAGCACGTTCGTGTGGTTATATAGAATAATTATTATATATGTTTATAAACTATATGCAGGGTTATTCTTAAATTGAAAATGTTTTAAGGAGTTTTATTGGATTTATAATATATTTAACTTTTCATTTTTCTTATATAGCCTTGTATATATGTATCTGTTCCTTTCAAATTCAATTTAATATTTATTTATTTCACATTATTATTAAGATATTGGCAAACCTTTTTCGAATTGTGTGTAGCTTAGAATAAATCTATGCTAATGTTTATTTATTTATTATATACAATTTTTACAATTATTTGTGATACATAAATGCTTTATACATTGTTAAATATATTGATATGAAACAGTATTTTAATGATAAGTATTTTTTATAAATATATTAATATATTGGAGAATATCACGTCATCAATTTAATGTAAGTTGGTGATCAAATTTTTTAGTATTTAACTATTCATACACACGTCTGGCTTTTGTTGTCAAAAATGAGCATAAATTTATATATCGAATTAGTTGAATATATTACGCTAGCGAATTGAAATAGTGATGTTATTCTTTTATTAAAACATATATTGTCTGAACTTTTATTTTTATCATCGATAATATCATAGAACACATTACCGATTTGGAAAGAGTCAAACACAGCAATAATTACATATTCTAATACATATAAAGCGAAATCAAAAACATATTCATCATTAATTCAAATGTTTGTAATTGTTTATGTTTATTTGTTATTATTGGATATCTGAGTTTTGAACTGTTCATCTTGATTTTTGTCATTAATTGTGCAATTGTGTTCATTCTTGTTGTTCATGAACGTTTTTCTATTCATTTATACATATTAATCATGATTTGAATATAATATAATTAATTTTGAAATTGTTATATACATGTTTATATTGTTTGTTAAAGTTATATTTGAAATTATTTGTCTTTTTGAGGAATTTCATGCTTAAACATTTTTATATAGTGATGTAAGTCTCATTATTGCGCTTTGACTTATCTGTTACTCTACAAACATGAATTTATTAAAAGCTTTTTGTATAATTGATTGTAATAAATTTATATGCATACATTTTAAAGTTTTTTAATTAATAGTTCCAGTATGTAACAATTTATATTTTATTATTTTTATGTTATTTTTATTTGTTTTATATTTATTATTATTTATTTTATATTTCATTTATGTTTGTTTTAAATTAGTAGAAATTTATTTCATTTCATTATGGGTAATCACATTCAATATTATTTATTTTTTCACTTCATTTTTCTTTAAGAGCTTTATAAGTATTAATTGATGAATTTTAGCTTTCATATTCTTGGTTTGCCAATATCTTGATCGTTTTATTTTTGTATATATATTATTATTTTTATATAAACCAAATTTCAAAATTTTACCCATCAAAATATAACACAAAAGTCATTTCATAGTTGTACAATGGTAATTGTTAAACAAATTTAATGAAAGAGTTTATAAATAAATTCTAATATAAGAAATATGAAAGTTCGAGCACTGTTTTAAAGTATTTTCACTACTTGTAAATATATAGTTAGTATATTTTATATTTAAAAGGTATTTTTTGTAGTACTATTTATATTATAATAAACACAAAATATATTTTTATTATAATTGAATTTAATTGTATTAAATTTAGATTAAAAACTGAAAAAGATAAACGAGTTAAAAGTGAAGAGACTATACGAGTTTTAGGTGGAAGAACTGCCGATGCTGAAAGAACAGCAGTAGCTGCTGAAAGCGATTTGCGTATTGAACGTGAATGGAGAATATCTTTACAAGTAACACTAATGAAAATAAATGGAAATCTTCTATTTTTTTATATACAAATTTTTAATTATAAATTTTATTATAGGAAAATATGATGAGCGACAGGGATAAGATATCTGAATTAAATCAAAAAATAAACGAAATGAAATCCGTGGAAATTGTAAGATTTTTAAGTTAAATGATACGTATGATTTTTTTATGTAATTTTTATTTACAATTATTTATTTCATTGTAGAAAAATGAAGTGTTAGTAGAAGAACTAGAAGTTTTAAGAAAGCAATTTGCAGATGCGCAGACCGCACTTGAAGAAGTAGGCGATGCTCTAAGTTCAGACAAATTAAAAGTTGCCGAGTTACTAGAAAAAGTCGAAGGAAATGAATCGATGAAAAAAGACGAAAATCAGGGAAAACACGGTAAAAAATCTGGCTGGGCTAGCGATAGTCAAGCTGTTAGATGTAAAGCTTGTGATAAGGAATTCAATTTAACTAGACGAAAGGTACGATAATATTTATATCTATATTTTTTTTTATAATTATTAATTCACATTTTTTTTTCAAATTTTAGCATCATTGTAGACGATGTGGTGAAATATTTTGTGGAGCTTGCAGTGAGACATCTGTTGCATTAGAAGGCTGTACTCGTCCAGTTCGTGTATGCGATAGATGTAGCGCAACTTTATCAAGATCATGAGAATGTGCTAATTTCTATAAAATGATACATTAAATAAATATAAAATACAATCCTATTTGTTGATCAACGATTATATATATATATATATATATATATATACATATATATATATATATATATATATATATATATATATACATATATATATATATATATACATATACATATATATATATATATACATATACATATATATATATATATATATATATATATATATACATATATATATATATATACATACATATACATATATATATATATATATATATATACATATACATATATATATATATATATATATATATATATATATATATATATATAAATATATATATGTCTATAGCAATTTACTGATATTTCTACCTACTTATAATATTTTATATATTCCAATAGTGGCACAATTTTTATTTTACAATATAATCCTAACATATTGAACAATTGATAAATTAATCAATTCGTTATTAGTGTTTTGTGATTAACGTAGTTTAAATACTTTTTATTATTTAAATATAGTTGCGTTTTTATCTACTTTTATTACTTATACCGATGGTGCACTTACTATGAAATTCTGGAAATATTTGGATTAAATATTTTTTTTTGTAAATATAACGCTCACAAAATTTACTCTGGTAATATATATATTATTTTAATATTTTGTGTAAAAAAAATTTTTTTTTTCAGAAATTATTTACTATTTTGAAAAAAGACAGCTCTCCTTCTCGGGGTGTGCTATTGATTTATAATAATAGTTAATTTTATTTATTTTCTTTTGAAATTAATGAAAAAAAATCGTATATTTTTCTAATCTAGCGATTTTATATTAGGTAAAAACTATGCTTAATATTTCCGCAGTATATTTCAGAACGCATTTAATATATTAATATTAATTGTTATACTTTGATACGATATGGTGCTAAGGTTTTTTCCTATTTTTATATATTTTGTATATGTCTAGGATTAAATTTTAAATATATGTATATCTAAAATTATGAGCATATTCTGAAACTATAATAAGTACTAAGAAGTGCCATGTTATTCCCAAAATAGTATTATACTAACGTCATTTTTATACTTGTAAAAATATTGACAATAACAATATACAATAATGTCTTTCTTAACATAGTTAATTAATTCTAAAGAAATAATTGAATTAACTGAGTTATATCAATTTCTAAATCATGTTACAATGAAATAATATTGTACAATCAAATTGTTAAGCAAGGGATTGTTGTATATAGAATGACAATGTTGTAATACTATATATAAATTGTTCCATAACACAAGATATATATAATTGTAGTTTTATATATAGTATTGTATACATAATACTATATATAATTGTAGTTTTCAGGGTATGTTCAATTTATATTAATAATTGTTAAATGAGTTTTGCCCTATTTTTTAATAAAATATAGTATTGTTTATATATATAAAGGAAATTTGGGGATTTATAAATGAAATAGAAACTCGTACAAATGTTACCAAAAGAAAAATATGAATTTCATTAATTTATTTGTAGTATTAAAACATGTTTTCTTTAATACATATATACAATTAGATAGATTTTATTTACAAATGAGTTGCAAGTCTTTTAATTTGAAGAGATATATGTTTTGCTCAAAATTATTATTTTTTATTATGTACATATATATTGTAAGCAGCCCTTGCAAGATTATTTTCAACTTTTATTGAACATAGTCTCCCGAGAATCTCTGAAATATTGACAAAATGAGTAATCGTGAAAGGGTTGCTATATTTATATTGGTAAAATAACCTATAAGTGTGAAAAAGTAAACAAATTTTAACAAAACACAATAAATTAATAGGAATATAATTGTTCTTAAGTACATACATGTATTTTAAATATTCATAAAATGACAATAGATCTCTTCTATTTGTCTTAAAAATTTGTTTCGTTAATATATATATATATATATATATATATATATATATATATATATATATATATATATATAAATAGATATATATATATATAAATATAAATATATATATATATATATATATATATATATATATATATATATATATATATATATATATATATATATAGATATATATATATATAAATATAAATATATATATATATATATATATATATGTATTTTATAAATTATTTACATAATTAAATGTATATAATAACACCATATATAGTTTTAGTGATATATTTTTTTACAAGATAAAAATAATATCTATTTCGCTAAAATAAATTTTATTGCTTATATATAATAATCATGTATATTTTATCTATATTAGTATACTATTAATATTTTTATGTTTATATAAATATCTACAAAATTGTCTATTTTCAATGAAATTCCATGCGCGCTGCAGTATTTTCAAATAATACAATCAATTCATTTATCAATGAATCTCAATTTCCTAATATAAAATTTATTTTTTCCTTTAATGAAAAATAAATTATAATTGTAATATTACAAGTATATCATATATTTGAAAGCATATTGACAAAAGGAAAAAAATCGCATGTTATCTGTTTTTTGAATATGAACAAAATTACAAATTTCGAAATATGTATTATTTTAATTGTATTTAAAGTTGTTGCATTCCTATTTTATGTTTAAGCATGAATAATATTAAATTATACACATAAGTTTTAATTGAATAATAAAATATAATGATATATATATATATATATATATATATATATATATATATATGTCTATGAAAATGGTGTTGATATTTCCTTAATTTAAGTCCTAATAATATGTTGATTGGAATTTTTTTATATCCTTTTACTTCAGTTATTATTCTTAATACTATGAATAATTTTATTGTGCAATATATTAATTTGTTTAATAAATTATATTGTGTTCATAAGAATAATTGTAAAACTGCATGCTATATACGAGTATAATGATAATGTAATAAACCCAATTCGTTGTCATACCTATTCTTGAAATAATAAAACAATTATAGGTAACATTTTTTGACGAATTAGCTTTCGATCTGATTATAATTAAATCATTTATAAATATATATATAGATGTATATATTCAGATATTGCAATTGATATAACTATGATTTTTATTTTTTTAAATATTTTCAACCATCAACACAGCTTCTTCGAATACATTTTCCATTGTTTAATACCCTTTTTAATATAAAACGTATAATAATTTCGAGTATAATTCAATTCTCGCTAAATAACAGATGAATAAGAATGTTTTATCATACACTTTACAATATTATGCTTAGTAATTAAAATAAAATTTAATAATATGATTTATAAAAAGAAACAATGTAAGAACATTTGTAGAAAAATCTCACTTTAATTTATATTAATTAATATATTACCCATATTATGTGCTATGATTGTAATAAAAGCACACAACACAATTGTTCCGATCATAGATATTTCTATAAAAAGAAAAAAGACTAATTAATTAGAAGAAATATACTATGTATTAATGTATTTATTTTGTTCATACCTTTGATGCTCCTTGATTTTCCAGTCTCAGGTTTTGTAGTGTAAGATTCAATTTCGTCCAAAAATTGATAAGTAGCTTTGAATCCTGTACCATCTAATCTATCATTTGATCGAAACGTAACTCTGAAAAACTTTCTATCAGATTCAATATGAAATTCTTTCAATTGACCGCAATGTCTATTATATTTGCGATCTCTTGACATAAAATTAGAAAACTCTACGTAATCGCTTGCCGATATCGCTTCACACCTGTAAATTAAATTAAATTATTTTAATAGTTAAATGGCGTTCAATTATATTTTATTATAAAATAAATTGTTTGGAAAACAATTACGGTAATACTCCCTCAACGTCGAAGTACGTGAAATGCAAATGAACCTTTTCCTTCTGGAGCCCATGGAAGAAATAATGACATTCGGTGTCTCTCGGATAAGCACCGGGAAAATTTGGCGAACTGAATGTTCCATTTCTTGTTTCTGAACTGTTAAAAACAAAGGCACATGGAAACTCTATCAACTGCTTTCCAGTTGTTACTCCAAAATCTGTAATGGGATGAATAATTTAATTGCGTTTTAACTATCAATGGATTGAAAAGAATATAACGAATTAGGCTTACTTTCTGTAAAACTATAAAACGCTTTAAAACCCCTAATATAACGCGATGAATATATTCCTCTGAATTCTAACATTATCCTTGGTCCATTGGACATTATCGGGCGAGGAGTAATTGTTCCACAGAATGAATCAATTTTTTCCATTCTCCCATCAATATGTACATAAGCGTGAAGAGCATCCACACTTTCACATCTAAAAATATATATTTAATGGTAAAAATATTTTTAACAATTAAATATAAGTCAATATAGCAAAGAAATTACTCTTTTGAATCATCAGTTGGGTGGTGTAAGCTAAAATCCTGGAAGACGATTTGAATTCGTTCTTTTCCACGTCCTTGGAAATCATAACGGCAATGTGATCTTGGAGGATACGGTAAAGGATAATGCGGCGAAGAAAATGTACCATTTTTAAATGAGTCGCTATTGAATATAGCGTCGCAGCTAGATGCTGAAATATTAAAAAAAATATATTAGAAATGAAACGTGTTCAATAATTATTTTCTAAAATATTTTATTTAAGATTCAAAATTATTAATTGTACACAATATATTGAAGTAAAATAATGATAAAATAATATTTTTTTACGATTGTTTTATAAACGAGGGTGTGTCGTATATGGTCGATATTAATTGCGCTATAGTCAGATTTCGTGTCACGCATGCGCATTGCGCTCTATAATCCAGTTATTAGTAGTGAAAAGTGAATCGGTGTTGGATGTGCGCAGTTTATTTTGTTATTAATAAGTATTATCGAGGTAAAAAATGTTGCATTTAATAATTTTCACGATGTATTTTTGTTATTTATCTAGAAATTATTATTGTTAATTCTGTTTTTGAAAGTTTTTCAGAATGTTTTCGTAATAGGTTATTTTGTATTTACTTTTGAAACTATTCGTATTTCTTTAATATGTTATGTTTTTTATTTATATAGATGAATAATATCTAAAATAAAATATTAATTATTTTATTGTCATTTAAAGAGTTATTAATTAAATTTGTATATATTTTGTTTTTTCTGTAATACGATTTTTTTTTATTCTCGTAATCTTATTATTGATAATATAATATCTATAAATAAGATTTCACTTAATAAAAATATTTTCCATTTTTACATATAAATTATTTAGTATCGATTGGTGTTGTCGATTATTAATTCATGTATGATATTTTTTTCAGTATGAACTAACGTTTTAAATATATAATAGAGATCATGGCAAAAACTGAGCCATTTTTCGTCGAAGTATCTCGCAACGGTAGGGCTAATTGTCAGGTTTGTTGCACTCCATGCTTAGTTAACGATTTAAGAATAGCCAAAGTCGTTCCTGGAATGTATGGAGATGGAAAACTAATGAAGAAGTGGTATCATATTGATTGCATAGCGGGTGCATTCCTCAAGCAACGACCGAGTACAAAAAGGATATCGTCCATTAAAGATATTGGTAATTATAATAGTCTTTCCGAGGAACATAAATCGATTCTTCTAAAGGCATTGAACGATATGGAAGTTCAATATAGCAAGAAAAATAAAACCGATCTCGTTGTAATATCAGATACTATAGAGGAAAATGATCAAGATAATAATATTGTGTCAAACGAATGTAAAAAAATATATATTGAAAATTCAAGTCACGAAGATAGTTCTTTTCGAAGATTTCAAATATTATGTAAAGAAATAGCTAGAAATGACAAATATACGTCAAAAACAAATATTGTACAACAATTTATTAATGAGGGTTCTGATAAAACTGGTTTTAAAAGTGATGTTTCCTTGTGGATTAAATTACTTTTACCCGGCGTTGTAAAAAGAGTGTATAATTTAAAAGATAAACAACTGATAAAATTGTTTTCTGAAATGCTAAAAATGGATCATGATGATATGTTAAAAGATTTGGAAAACGGTATAGTTGGAGAAACAATAGAAAAATTCTTCATTAAATCGTCTATAAGTAAACCATCTACTAGTACATTAAATATTTTTGAAGTAGATAAATTTCTAGAAACACTTAGTAGCCTTACGAAGGAAAGGGAACAAATTTTGCATTTTAAATCGATTATATCTAAATGTACCGGTGAAGATATTAAGTATTTAATATACTTAATTATAGGAGATTTAAGAATGAATGCTGGATGTAAACACATATTAACTGCCTTGCATCCCGATGCTTATAATAAATATCAATCAACGTCCGATATGGATAGCGTTTTGTCGATGATTGTTAATAAAAATATTAGTACAGGTAAACAGCAAATATTTCCAAAAAAACTACTCGATACTGGAAGTATAGAAGTTATGAAACCTGTATCACCTATGTTAGCTCAAGCGTGCACATCGGTTGAAATGGCTATGAAGAAATGTCCTAATGGGATGTTAGCAGAGATTAAATATGATGGTGAACGTGTTCAACTTCACAAGTTAAAAAATGAATTCAAATATTTTTCAAGATCTTTAAAAGACGTTGTTAATCATAAAATTCATCATATTAAAGATCATATTCACGAAGCATTTCCGCATGGTAATGATATGATATTGGATTCTGAAATTTTAATGATAAATGTTAAAACCGGTGAACTATTACCATTTGGAACACTGGGTATACATAAAAAAAATGAGAATGAAGAAGCCGCAGAGTGCCTTTTTGTTTTTGATTGTTTATATTATAATGGTAAAAGTCTCGTGGATTGCCCTATTCGCGAGAGACGAAATATTTTGGAAAATAATATGATAGAAGTTAAAAATCGAATCATGTTTTCAATGGTGAAAGAAATCCATGAAGCTAAAGATTTAAGTGAGATGATTGCGCAGGTAACATTTCTGTTTCAAATAATTCTGTTTGAAATCAATAATTTTAAATGTTTTTGATTTTTTTATGTTTTAGGTATTATCAAAAGGTTTAGAAGGTTTGGTATTAAAAGATTTAAATTTAAAATATGAACCTGGGAAAAGGCGCTGGCTTAAAATAAAAAAAGATTATCTTAAAGATGGTGCAATGGCTGATTCTGCCGATTTAGTTGTGTTAGGTGCATGGTTTGGTGGGTATTTTTATTTTATTTTAATATTTTTTCATATAGTAAGTTTCTGTATTTAGTTATTTAAATTTAGGTAGTGGAAAGAAGGGTGGTATGTTATCAATATTTTTGATGGGATGTTATGATGAAACCAAAAAAAAGTGGTTGACTGTTACTAAAGTCTCAATCGGTTTGGATGATGACACATTAGCCTCTATACAAGATCCATTAAAAAAAGGAATGCATAAAATTTCAAAAGATGTTAATCAAGTACCAAACTGGTTAAATTGTTCTAAATCTATGATTCCTGATTTTATAGCGAAAAATCCTAAAGAGCAACCTGTTTGGGAAGTGTCTGGTAATTTTATTTTAATATATTTGAAATTATTCGTTATGAATTTTCTTAAATATTTATAATTTTAGGTGCTGAATTTAGTCGTGCATCTTGCCATACAGCTGGCGGTATTTCAATTAGATTTCCAAGAATAACTAGAATTAGATTTGATAAAACATGGAAAACAGCTACAAGTTTTAAAGAATTACAAGCGTTATTTAATGCTTCCAAATCTAATACAAATTATTCAGGTAGCAATTTTGTAAATGACAACGATAACAATTCCAGTTTAGTAAAAGCTTCTCGGTCAGATGAGAATACATTGTTAAATATATTCCAAAGTTCAGATCGAGAAAACAGTTTAAAACGAAAAAATTCTATGATTGAATCCGATAGAAAAATAATAAAAATTTCTGAAGTATTAAGTATAGATGATAAAAATAAACAATCTCCTATTAAAAACCCTTTACCAGATGTTTTCCTTAATTATAATTTATTTTTTTATATTAATGAATACGAACAACTAGCGAATGAAAAAATTAAAAATTTAAAAAGACATTGGATTGCATATGGTGGAACTGTTAATCAAAATAAGGATGAATCTGAGTCAACTTATATTGTTCACATAGTAGATACAATTAAATGGAAAGATTTCGTGCAATCTCATTTTTATCTTCAAAAACATGCAAGACATGTTACTATCGATTGGTTGGAAGATTCAATATCTTCTAAAACACTTATCGATAGTAGACCATACGCTGTTAAGTTGACCAGTTGAATAATTTGTTGATTTATTTATTACTTTATTTTTCCTTTTATGTTTAAACCTTTACTAAGTTAATAAAAAAAATATTTATATTTAATTTAATATTATATTTTTCCTATCACAAATTAAATCATTAGCATTTAATAATTCCAATTGTGATATGTAGTGAATTGAATATATATAAATATTATTACAAAATATTATTTTAGATTTTAAGGCTTAATTTATGAACTGACTTTAATAGTAACTGTTATCCAATGTTTTTTGTTTGTCAAAAATGTTCTTTATATATGTATATTTTGTATTGTAATACAAATATGTCTACACACCATATATATGTAAATGTTGATAAATTTGATCAATTGTTTTTTGGTATTCGTCAATAATTAATATATTTATTGAATACTCAAGAAGTATATTTAGTTTTTCTTTTAATACTCTGGATCGTTTCGATTTCATTGCCAGTTCATTTTGTTTGCACATGGTGTCTCATCTCCCGAAGGGACGTGAAAAACTTGGTGAGCAAGAAATGAAACACTTAAAATATTCATAGGATGAAGCTGTACACGAGAAGTGGACACGGAATTAGATTTGTGACTCGGTTTTGTATGTGTGTAGAATTTCGAATATACGTTCTTAATATAGTAATTTTATTATTGTTGATTTTGTTGCGTTAACTATATGTTATTTTTCTTGATTCGATTATTTTACATATAAAAAAATCTCCGTTTTTTTTGTTTCTATTTATTTAAATAGATTGCAAGGGATGAAATAATTGTAATTCTTTGATGATTTCCGTGTTTACAAAACTTGGTTAAAATGACTTCCGCTTTTCGTTTTTTTTTAATATTCGTTATCATTAATATTTTTTTAAAACAGCGTATCGAGTATCGCTAGATAAAAGGTTGGAAAACACTTAATATTTATTTCAATGATTAATTTATGTCATATCTAAGATTATATTTTAATTTCTATATGGGACTTTTATGTTATGTTTTATGATTTCAATAAAATTCATTCTTATTTAACTTTATCTTTGTTTTATTTTTGAATCAAAAGAAATAATCGATTTACTGAAATCAAAACGTATGATACAAGATTTTAATTATTTAATTAAATTTAATAATCGATTTTAGAAATAATATTTTGGTATTTTCCAAAGTCTTAGAAGAAAAAAAAAAGAAATGAATTGCGGATTATGAAAGTTGCAAATCATCGATATTATTAATACATAAGAAATATACGAATCTAAAAAAGATTCTATGCTATCTAATACGTAAGGAGATAAAAGGTGGTAATATCGTTGGATACAGAGTTTTGCGACATAAATCCTAATGACGTAACCGGATAATTGATTGGAGTTCTCAAAAGATATCTTACAAGAACAAACAAAACAATATATATATATATATATATATATATATATATATATATATATATATATATATATATATATATATATATATATATATATATATATATATATATATATATATATATATAGTGAAAAGAAAATAAAATAAATATATTATCACGTGCGTGTCGTTAAGCGACTGCGTTTTTTCTTCGTTATGCGTAGGTTTTTCGCGCGTGTGAACCTTTTTTTTGAAGTAAAAAAATGAAAACTGAGAAAAACCGCCCCTTTTGATCTCAAAAATTGCGTCACGCGACTGTTGTTTTCGTTAACACACACATACACACACACACACACATATATATATATATATATATATATATATATATATAAATTGTGTATATTACATATGTATGTATGAGCATGTTTGTGTACGTGCTTAACGAAAATGTCGTTAATTTATATTCATCAAGTGTAAGCGACGTGCCGTTGTATTTATTCGTTAATGTCCGCATGCACATTTTGCTTGCGTTTTAACGGCCGCTTTTTTCAGCTGAAATTTCGTATTCGGAAAAGTACGCATGAACGTTACAAAACGAACACGTGTTGATTCGTGAGTATTGCCAGCGTTAATATAATATATAGGATGTTCAGAAAAAAAATGAAAATTATCCTTTTAATCGAATTTACCGCAGTGTTATATCATAGCACATATATGTGAGAGATACGGTTCTTTTTTTAATATATGAGAAAGTATATATTGTATATATTGTATATATAATGAAATAGAAATAAAGTTCCTCATAAAAAAAATATGATCTAAATTAATTAAGTAAATTAATACATTAAAGAGTTGTGTTATCTATGTTATATGTTAAAAAAAATATACATATATAATATATTTGTAAAATAATATTTATATATTTTTTAATTGAAATTATGTTTTAGATCAATTATAACATATTCTATTTATAAAGCGTAGATTTTGCTTATTTTGTTACAAATATTATCAGTATTTTTTATACTAAATGATGTTCGTTTGCTGAAAATTTATGATAAAAATTTTATCAAAGCCTATATTTTTGTTTTATACCGAATTTTTTTAAACCACCCAATATATGCGGTATATTTTTATAATTTTTTATTGTCCCTTTGACTACATATGATGCAATTAGCAGTATAAATGAATTTGAAATTCGTTTCGTTTCTCCCAGTTATTCGTAGCGGTCTCTTTATTGTTTTTTTTTAATAATATAATATTTTAATTGAATATCTAAATGCGCAATATATATAATGCAAAATCGATTCAGTCGATTGGAATATGTATAATATTTTTCAGTATTAAAAGAATGTTGTGTTTTGTTTATTGTATTTTATTATTCGACGTGACCGAAAATGATTTTTTAATTAAAATCGCGGTTTAGGGAATTGACTTTGTCAGGACACAATCTGAATTTATTTACATTTTTAATTCGTTTATACGCTTTACCCTTTTCTATTTTCTCTTTATACCTTTCTTTTTTTATTAAATACAATTTTGCGAAAACACTTTTTAATCAATATATTTCAATCATGTTTTCAAATTATTTTTAATATTCTGATATCACGATAAATTATTAATGATATTTGATTACAAATTATGGATAAAATATTATTTTTTTTAAATTTATTAAAATTTTACCGTTTCATCGTAAATAAAAATTAGTATGGATTATGAAATTTCATTGCATATTTTGAAACGAAATTTCCTAGAATATTAAAGATAAAGTTCGTTTCATTAAGAACTTTTTTTATACATCTAATATACAATATTGAACCAAAACGAGCTTGACTTTAGTCAAGTCATGTTTGAAGTACTTTCACTAGAGCAGAGGTTTAAAGGAGGTACTTAGTTATCCTTTGAACTAATATTAGCATATGTCGGATTCATAAGGACTTGTGGTTATTGATGTTATACGTACTTATAAACTGATTTCAATCTCAGTATTTCATTTTGAATTTATTTTATATTAATCTAGAGTATATATTTATTTTTAGTAAATGGAGATATTTGATGGAGAGTGTGTTATATTTATTTTGTGTAAAATTGGTGACCTATGTTGATTAGTAATTACAGTTTTAATTAAATTATTAAGTTGATGTGAGTACAGTCAATATTGTGATAAAGCTTTTGTCTTCTTGTATTTTTGATTCAATTTATTATAGTATTTTCGTCCTAATTATGATATATTATATTAAAATATTAATTTACATTAAAAACATATAAGTAAAATTCGATGAAGGTATAATACTATATTGGATATTTTATATTTATGAATTTTATGTGAAACCGGCATTTACACGTTTACATCCTCAATTATAATGAAAGCTCGTTAAACAAAAATTTTACAGTGTGGCAATATTACGTTCACAAAAACATTAATATAAATCACGTAGGCGGTAACCTTAGTTAACAAAAATCATACAAATATGTGCACATTTCGTACCCCTCAAAAAAAAAGGATAATGTTTAAGGGGGTAAAAGACGTCATTAATCCAAATTGTGGACGTGAATATGTACACACGCATTGCATGCACATAAAAATATATTACTCCATATGTACCGAAATATATATATATATATATATATATATATAATATAATATAATGTCGTATAACAAGTTGCGGTCAACAAAATCCGCAGCCGTTTTTAAACATTCAAACGCGCGAGACCCGAAAAATACGGGACCTCTGGTTATTAATTCACCCGCACCATCGGCGACAAAAGTGCCCCCCTAAAGTTTGGATAGAACCTGAATTGTTCAACGTGAAGTCTTAAATTATTTACGGAAGGGTGGACGTTTAAAAATTTACCGGATTGAACCGAAGCGTGGCGTCGTATGGACGTTTGTGACCGATCGTGTGCGATTTAATAACCCGACAACGTTCTTTTCTGCGTGAACGTTTATTTTTTCGTTTGTTGGTTTGTTTGTTTGTTCGTTGATGTGTGCGTGCGTAAACATCGATAAGGCTTCGACGCGGTTCAATTTGGGTGGATAAAAGCGAACGTTGGAAAAATGCGAGCGATTGTCGGGAGCGGTGATGGTGAATTAGGTGGTTGTCAAATCAAGGTCATTTTTCAGTACATCTTTTTTTCAATTTAATCATTCTGATTTTTTCAGTTGCTTAATTTATATGTGTTGAAATGTTATCAAAATAATTTTTCATTTTCATTAATTATATCATATATAGAAAAATATTTCATGAAAAGATCTAGATTTATTTAAATACCAGTCAGATTATAAAACATTACAATCTACAAAGAGATTTCTTAATGAATACCACGGTTAATCAAGGCACAGATTGTAATCTAATAAGAAAATTCTTAAGAGTTTCGCCGATTGGGACTTTGTGTTGATTGGCCGTTGGGAAAAAAATATTAGTTTCATTTTGGAAATGCGATTGGAACTTTAATTAAAGTGAGGAAGGCTTTGTCGCGTCGTACACGTTTTATGTTGTAGATGTGTTTCAGAACTTTTCATCAATATCTCAATTACCTTTAAGATTGTTTAATTATTGGTTGCACCAAGTTCCGATAGATACTGTTATTACTGGAATATTTCTATATGTCACAAGTTTTAGTTACACATTTATTACATTTTACTGATATGAATATTTATAATTTTAGAAAAAAATTGGTTTGTTTTTCAGGATACTGAAAATATTGATATATGATTTTTTTTTAAATAAAATATGAATATGTCGGATTGATCAAATACAATAACTGATAGTTTTGATAAAATTGTTCGAGTTTTTTTATTCAAACGTTATTTTACATTTTAAATTGATATAAAATGTTTTCGCACACGGATATACATATATATATATATATATATATATATATATATATATATATATATATATATATATATATATATTTCATGCATTTTTGAGCAAAACTCGTTGTTGCAAATGTCCTACGGCATACAAAATGTAGGTGGGTGCATTCGTTTTAAAAAATTCATCGTGCAACAGGCAGTCAGTATGAATTATTCTGTTTGTGATATGAGGAGGGATGGGGGGAGGGAGGGTGAAAGGAGGGGTTAGGGAGTCATTTTCGAAAAAAGTTTGTCGACCGCTGCTTTGAAGTGACGTCACCGGTGTTGCCCGGTCGCCGCATTTAAAAATTTACGGTGTCGCTTTCTGAACATATTTCGCTCGTTATTTTTTTTTTGTTTCATTTCGTTTTCAGATTATTTTCGCTGCAGCTGCGGCTTGCAAAATTATTTCATGTACGAAAAAGAGCGTTTCATTAATTAATTTTTTTTTTCGGTTACAGGATTATTTTCGCTGATGTTTTAAAATATATATTATTTATTTATAATATTTTACATATATAAATATATGTAATGCGTATTTTTGTTAGTAACATGTAACATTAATATATATATATATATATATATATATATATATATATATATATATAATAATAATAATAATTTTACTTTTGATAGATACTTTAATTCAATACGACCCTTATTTTACCCTACTTTATCATGAATATATTAATTGAAAACCAGCTTATATTACTTAACATAACTATTATATTTTATGATGAGCATAAAAGTGATAATGAAATATAATAAATTCCACAATTTTTTTATTTAATTTATGTTTTTTAAAAAAGTGTAAATTATTTAGAGAATTTTGAATTGGTTTTTTAAAATATTAATTTATAATTTATAAAAATAATTTTGATGTATTTTTTTATATTAAATAATCAATAATTTATAAAAATATATATATATTGAATTACATTGGAGATTAGTGTATGTATTTGACGCGGGTTCTATATTGGTCTTGTTTGGCTCATTTCACACATTGGATGCCCACCCACATTATAGATATATCTATATATTTATTAACGACTGCGGTAGCTATAAATAAATGGAATGTGTGGTAGATAACGTCTTTAAGGTCGTACGAGCTAAATCTTTAAGAAAAAAAAGAGGAAAATAGGATAAATTAAGGAAAAGCTTACAAGAACGAAATCATCTATAGCGTTTCATCTTCAAAAACAACAACCGCAGAACAACATAAATTCCGTTATGCTAATTAATTAAAGTAATTCAACGGTAACATCATCGAAACGAATTAATTATGCAAATTTAATTGCGGCAACCGTTTCTGTTGTTTGATTAATTTTCCACGATTGTTACATATATTGTTGTCAGTTTACAATTGTTTCACAAGACGCAATAATTCCATTATTGTCATAGAGTTGAAAAATAGAATTTCGCATATATTCATTGTTAATAAATAAACGCCAGACGCTATATAAATTATTCAGATTGAATTTTAACTTGAAATTGTATTGCCGTCTCAGTGTGAAAAGCGGATTGATATCGTGAAAATCGACGCCGGGACCTCGAAATGTAATAACACGAAGATTTTCCAAATATGAAAGTCAGCGAGAAATCAAATCTTTACAGTGTCAATAAAACTACCTTTTTCGAAACGTCCATAATATTCAGATATGAGCTGTTAGATATTACTATCGTGTATTACCGTCTTACAGTATATGCATATATGAAAAATTTTCAACGTTGTGTACATATTTATTTTTACGTCGTATATAATATTTATATAAAATATATATAGATACGAACGTGCAGGTCTATAAAATTTCAACGATAATGCTCTGTACCTTCAAGATGAAAACTATTCAGGTACCGTTGTTCAATATTCTTCGTATTTATAATGGAGTGATAGCGATGTCTTATATACAGGCTGTTTCAAAACGATGCACACAATTTAAAGTTTCTATCTTTGCAAGTATGAAGTTGTGTGTCGATAAAACTTAAATCGCTTAATGTAAGTTGGACGTAGATTTTCAAACTGCACTTTTAACTTTTATTCACTGGTAACTTTTAATCTCTCTAACCCTCAAATATCACGTAATGTGACTTTGTATTGTGAAGATATGTTGATAAATGTTATTTGCGATACTTTATTCTGGTAATTGTAATATTTTATTAAATATTTAGATCATTTTTTATATACAAAAATATTTTTTATTATTGTCAATTTTTCATATTTACATTTTTGGTTGTTTTCATAAATAACATATGAGATATAAATTTTTTAGTATGATTGAAATATTATTATATCAATAGTGGGGTTATTTTTATGAAACATCTTTAAATATAATATGTATACTATTTTTTATTAATATAAAAAGTAAAGTTAAAATATATATATATATATATATATATATATATATATATATATATATATATAGTTATTTAATATTAGATCGAGACAAGATTTAATAATGAAAATCAGTGTTTGATAAAACTTGCTTTTAAAAAGTTAGTACAGTGAATGAGGAAAGTTATTGTCTTGTAATTAATTTAGTTACCTGTTATAAACTTCAAAGGAAAACGTAAACTTTTTGATTTTATACTTTATAATAAAATAAATAGAAAATTTGATGATGTTAAAATGAGGAGTTAAAAACTATTGAATATCAATTTTAATATTTAAATGACGAAAATTATATAGTTTGAATTAATAATTAATTTATAAAAAAAATATAAAATCGATCTTTTTATATAATATAAATGTTATATATTTCTTATATTGCAGTCATGTTTATATTTATAAATATAGAGTGGATTTGAACGGCATTAAGTAAGAACGTCGATGGAAATTGCTGGGAAAAATCTTTCGACGGATTCGTTTCCTGCGGAAGTAATTTGTTTTATATTTGATCAACCGCTAAACTGATCGAATAACTGCTACTTTTGCAGAGATGCCACAGTATAAAACGACCGAGCTAAATCGGTTCGTTGAAGATGAGACTTTTCAATCCTATTAAGCCTTCCGTCCCCCTTGCCCCCTCCCCTCGTGAAAAAACTCTACATAAATTTTTCACGATTGAAATTTTCATGTACACAAGAAGAAGATTTATTTATATATTTGTTTTTACCGAAAAAAATGATATAATGTCGAATGTTTTCCATTATAAATATAAAGTTTTGGACAATACACAAAAACATATTCTTTTCTTACAGGATACAGGGAAAAAAACAAGAATTTTCCCGTATCAGAAATCATTCCTTACGCTCGGTTGCTTCCTCAATCTTTCATCGTCGAAATGGACCGGGGATAAAATTAAGTTTTTTTTTCAATACGTTTCCGGAAACGTTAGAGAAGAAAAGAAAAAAGAATTTTTCGTCTTTAATATCATACGCTATCGCATATAACTGTTACACATGAATCATGAAACAAATATAAGTTACGAGATCAAGTTCGATTAACAGCAGTATTTTCTCGTTTATTTTCACAGCGAAAATATTTAAAGATATTAACTGTAGATCGAAAAAATGTCTATTATATTTTTAAACGTGTTTTTTTCTAATTTTATACATCTTTCGGTAGATAAATTTTATTCTACGATAGAAATGCCACAGTTTAAAATAAAACGTTGCGATGTTTTATTCAATTGGACGTTTCAGTTTTTCAGATTGTACAGAACAGCATTTCGTATTGATTTTCATAGTTTTATTCTGCAGTGACGTCTACTTTTTTTTATAATTAATATTTAAATATATTTTTATTATGTACAAAAATTTGATAATAAATATATATTTCACGTTAAATAGCGCAAGTAATGCAAGCCAATTTTTAGCATAATATAATTAATATTTCTGTTTATTGTATTTTGAATTATTATTATTAATGTTGATATATTGAGATATTATAATTTTGTAGGTTGAAATTTTAAAATAAATTCATTTATAATCGTTATATATTTGATTATATGCGATAAGAAAAATATAAGATGAATGTTTAAAATTGTAAAGTAGCACACCAAAAATATAAAATTGTAATTGTTTTTTATATTTATTTGAGAGTGAATGTAAAATATTTAAATTTATACACAGTAAAACAAATATCAATTTTGTGTGCAAAAGTTCAAAATATTTCTCTTAAATATATTATGAGATTCATTTAAAGGAAAGGGAGACATTTGATAGAATGGTTTAATATTTTCTTTTTATATTTTAATTTTTCAGAATCTTTCAGACTTTTAAATACAATTTTACTATTTCGATGTAAAAATATTATAGTTTTAAGATGAAACAATAAACATTTTTTGAAAAATTACTCTATTATTTGTATATATATATATATATATATATATATATATATATATATATATATATATATATATATATATATATATATATATATATATATATATATGTATATATATAATATACAATATAATACATTATTTTAAGTATAAATTCGTATTAAAATAAATGAAAAATTTTAACAACGTTAATTAGATTTAAATCAGCATCCATTTAGTCGATTGGACTACAAAAAAAATCGCGTTAAGACGAAAATTCGCATAATTTAACATTCGCTCCCCTCGTCACGTGATATGAATTATAATTCATTTATTCATCCCCGGTGAATTTCGTGACATTAGTTGTTTCGCAGAGTTCATTAGCCGTGCTGCGACTTTAACGGCGATTCAGACTTTAATTAACGACCGTTAATTTCATTAGTCTACGTCTGAAAATATATACATATATATTTAAAACGACCGTCAAAAGACGTGCAAATCGAACGATTTTCACGATACGTTAAAACAAAATCATGAGATTTATTTATTGCTATATATTTATATTAATATATATTAAAAGTACTTATATAAATAAATGCACGTTAAACTATGGTACTTATTTATTCTACGTGGAAAACCGACATGCCAGCTTTGGGTGCACGTCGAATTTAATCGTTTAACCGGAGGTTTAATTATTCGGGTTAGTCGAGTTGTACTAATGCGAAATAACGAATTTCAGACGTAATCAACGGTCGGTTTGAGAGCCGGTTTCATTTGTTGTCATGTATATATGTACCATGTTCGAATACATGACATTGTGACATACGTACTTATTACATGTTGAATGTACCTCATATTTAAACAAGATACAACATATTATTTTTAATATATAATAAATATAACTTGAAGAATTGTTCTATTTTTCATATATAGATTTAGAATATTTTGTTTGTAATAAATATGTATTTTTTTTTAATTGGTTTTGATTTTAAAAAATCACCTTGGAAATAATGGATATGTTAAGGAAAAATCGTGATTGAAATATATATAAAATTATTATTTTTTATGTAGAAAAAATAACTTTGAAACGTATAAAATTATGTTTCAAGGTAAAATGTTTAAAGCATAAAACAATATAAAATATTGTTTTGAATTGTTGGTATAAAATTATTTTTTACACACACACACACACACATATATATATATATATATATATATATATATATTGTATTGTAAATATAATAATATATATTTCTAAATTTGTAATAATTTTATCTAGATATTTAATACTTTATATATATCATATTATGTATTATATAAACGACGCATGAGTGATATCCTTAAACGATATATTCTAAGGGATGAGAATGTATAAAATTTGAAGCAGCTAGTGGTTAAAGAGCTGTGTGATTGTTCTTAATAGTTCATGTTGAGAAATTAAGGCACAATTGAAATGTTTCTGAGTATAAAGTTTCTTTTGAACTATGGAAATCTAGAAACAGCTTTTAGCATAACATTGTTTCAAAATAGTTTTAACAGTTTTAGGCAATTATAAATTAAATAAATTCAATAAGAATTTAATTTTGAATGATTTTAGGACTGTGAAATTAATTATAACCAAGGGTTAGTCGTATTTTAATTATAGTTATTTTGATGAATGTAATTATGCTTCACCAGTAACGAATGTTGGGCGCGGAATTTACGTTTAATTGTAATATATATGTAATATAACCAGCGCTTAGTAACTCATAATACGTACCAATATATGTTTATCTACATATTTATATATATATATATAAATGTAAATAATTTTAAAATACGTAGATAGTACTGGATTTTCATTACGTTTGTGTATCACGTAGTAAAATACTGCAGCAAACTGCAATACTTCAATGCGGAACGATTACATTTTCGGAAAAAAAATCCACAATACGGAAAACGATCAGATCGACGGGTTCGATATGAAAATTTCGGAAAAGCGCTAATCGGAAAATTTACCCGTAGTCCTCCCCCCTTCGATACATAAATCTTGACGGATGTCGTTTATTTATTCATACGAAAATGGGCGTTAAATTTTCTCAGATGATGTTTCACCTGTCAAATGTCACGACGGCCCCGTTTCCGTTATTTAAATTATACGAAGGCTCATTTTAAATATTTCACCGTTATTTCTTCCTCACTTTCTTTTTCTTTCTTTCTGTTTTTTTGCTTTTTTATGTATTTCCCGTTTCAACGTACGTACGAATTTTTTTCTTTTGAATATCGATTTTTCATTTTCTCCGCAAACGTCTTCCAGAGATTTTTTCCTGTACGTGATAATTCGTCGAACGTGCCCAAAGCCGTTGTTTAATATTTATGAAATCAGCATTTTTTTATATTAATCTATGTATATGAATATAAAGATTGAAAGTTAACAAAATATATATAATTTTCTAATAATAATTATTATCATCGCTTATAAGATATAAAATTTCTTTGTGTTGAAATATAAATTTAAAAATATTGATTATTTTTTGAAAAAATGTTTACCATTGATTGAAATCGTTAATAGAAGTGCTATTCATATATTTATATAAAGAATATATCTATACATAATGTGGTTGTTCAACGAGTGAGGAGTTGAATGTTTGGGATAATTGTTTTGTAATTATGGTTATATAAATGTTTTGTTCCTGATAATTGTTTATAATTATATTTGAATCATTGCGAGTTTAATTATTTTCATAAGAAAAATATATGTATTAGTCGATGGAAATTCGAATGTTTTAAAACACGATACATTGTTTTGATTAGCTGGTAATGGATTTAATTATATTTTAATTTACAATTTAATATTAAATTTTTAAGTTTAAAATATTCTGTTAAAAGACGAGAGAAATTTAATTATATATATTATAAAATATAAGTGAAAAACAATATAAAAAATATCTTATGAATAATTTTTATTATTTAAAATACATTTATAACTATATAGATGATTGAAAAATTCTGTTTCACTATTAATTAATAATCATAGAAAAAAAATGTTAGTAGTAACCGAGTAATTAATAATTTTTGTACACGTCGGCAGTATTAAACGATCATTTTTAAACACGCGCAAAAAAATTCAACCTGTGAAAAAACTGTTAGCTTTTAATCTATTAAACGGAAAATTTGATCGTTTAAGCAAAATTTTCGCATCGCTACGACGACGATACAATATTTGATTTTGTCCGCAGTTACCTGAACAGAATCAACCGAAGATTAAAAAATATATAATAATAATAAAATATAATCCAAAAGAAACAAGAAAAATCTGAATTTCGGTTTTCTTTGTTCAACGGCGCAATTTTTCAGAAAGTGCGTATTTTTTTAAGATTATTTATATATAAAAATTTTGCTCGCTATATAACAAACGTGTAAGCGTCTTAGAAGCTGAAATACGACGATAGAACGTCTGTTGTCTGGTTGGGGGCCGAATTCGTAGCACTTTTGGGGCCCGCAAAAGGAGAATTTTAAATAAGGCATGAAAATCGCATGAACAACACGATGCATTTTCAGCAAAAGAGAACGTATGAATATTTCATTTCGCCTGCGAGGCGATCGCTCGCTTTCAGACAAAAGACGAGAACGAGGTCCCGGCCCCGCGTTCAATTACCGATTTTATGCGATGTAAACTCTGAGACAATTGTTGTCTTCGATTAAGTGTTCGGTGTTGTCGTTAAATGTGATTTATATTACGGAAAATAAAATTGAATTTCGTTTTTATGAGTTAATTGACCGCGTATAAGTAAATTGAAGAATTATAGTAGATATACATTTGTAAAATTATTATTTTTTTAAATAAAATATTATGTATGAAATCGAAAAAAATAAAATAAAATCAATAGATAGTTTTACGAGGACGATATATAAGAATATATTCTTAAACCTCATTTAATTAATTTATTTTATAATATATTAAAAAAATAATTATTGTGCTCATTCATCGCATTGAAAATTTATTGAACAAATAATTATTTCATGGATTGTAAAATAATTAAAATGAAAAATTACTAAATTCTATTTCCGAAATCACTAAAAGAAACAATGTTTAAATATATATATTTTGATAATTTATGAACATTATTTTAAGAAAAAAAAATTGTAATGTATTTTATAATATACTTGAACTATTTATTATATATTAGTTTATTATTTATTTTTATTACTTTGTGCTGAAAAATATACATCTCTTTTTGAGAATAACTTATACAATAGAAAAAATACTATAAAATATATATTAAAATGAAATATTATCATAAAAATGAAAAAAAATAAAGATTTAATATTTTTAGTAACTAATTAAAGAAATTGATGTTGTAATGAAATGTAAATAATATAAGTATTAAACCATTTTTCTGAAAAATAGGATAGCCCCAAAGATAAATACGTCTATTTCAATACATTTTTTTTCTTTTTTTTTTACAAATTTAAAACTCGAACCTTTTATATTTATATAAAAAAAAGAGAAAAATATAAAAGACCGACAATAAACAACCGTAAGTTTGTTAATGTGCACCGTTATATACGTGTTCATTTTGAAAAGGGAAACTTTACTATTTCACTAATATAAACCGTAACCGTATAATAATACATATGAAAATGGTCGACAATGTTGTTTCATGATATTTTGATATTATACAGATTTCATTTAGAGAGAAATGCGTACATGCATGCGCCAGTGTGTACACGTTAGTTGTTATTTCATTTTAATGTACACGACTATGAACATATAAATAATATGTTATAGTCCGCTAACGTGTTATACTTTAAGGAAGATAAATGAACGCGCCAAAGGTTATTTAATTTGTTATTCATTTTGTCGCACACCGAATATATCAAGTGTTATGTTAATTTGTCTTATTATTAATGTGAATAAACGTTTAATAATTTCAGTGTGTACGTATCATGATAGCGCATATTTTATATATAATTAAAATAAATTGAATACTATTAAAAATAGATTCAGATTTATAAAGATTGTGACGTTATTGATTTTTACGATATTTTTCAATATAAATTTATACGTATAAACAAAAGGCGGCAAAAACAAAATGAAGATGAGCAAAATGGAGAAAAATGATATAGTAGTATTTATTTCATTTGCTGACTCGACAAAATAGTTGAAGAAAGAAAACAGCTTCAACATCGACAAACTTTTTCCATCTATAAAACGAATCTAATAAATTTATTTTTTTCAATTCGTTTCCAGAAATATATTTATAAATGCTTATAAAGATATCTAAATAATAATATATAGCAAATTTATTATTATAATATTAAAATTAAAATTCAGATAATTAAACTTTTTAATCCGACGGTATATAATCTATAGGCGTCACAAATATGCTTTTGCGACTTTTGCGAAATTTCTTATAAAAGAATCGAAAAACTTTGGTTATTATATCTCGGCGACAATTAAACTGGGCCGTGGCTTTTTTTAGAAATTCGACGGTCTCATTTTAGAAATTTCAACTTGAAAACCGGTTAAATGAACTAAAATGTCACGATGGAAAGTTATTGATAATTACTTTTTCGGAAACTGCGTTGTTAGCGAAACGTTCGGATGAGAGGCAATTTTGTTGCGGTTATATTGTTAAAATCGTTTTAACCGATACAATAATTTAAACGCGATTTTATAATATTCTATTGAATTAATAAGGACGATATATTTTTTTTTTTAATTAAAAATAATTATATGTGATATTTAGAAGTTTATTATTATGGGAATTGTTACCGAGTTGCTATATTTATTTTATTTTATTTTTTTAATGGAGTGTAATAAAATAATGTATTTCTCTCTAGAATACAGAATAAAAATAATAATTATTTATAATAATATGGCGAAATTTGGAAGTTTTACGCAGATGAACGTAAAAACTTGGCACGCAGGAAACAACTCGCTGTAAATGTGCAAAAGAGGAAATGTTGCGGTATTATATATATATATATATATATATATATATATATATATATATATATATATATATATATATATATATATAATATAAACTTTTTCAGTCGACCGTCTGAAAATATTTCACCTTCATATATTTATATATAAATATAAAAATTCTCTAGAGATATTCTCACATCGTTCACAAGGCAGTAAAGATAAAGGGGGATGGCGTTTCGAACATATCTGAAAAATCCGAGAGACGCTTATCATGTTTTTAAAGAGAAGCAAAACGCTGAAATAAAAAATGGCCATCGCTGCGAAAACGTGAAATTTTTATTTAAATATTGCGGCGTAAGGAAAAACAAACACGCCCGTTTAAGGCGAAAGCGTAATGCGGCAGTGGTATAAAAAAATGGATTTACGTCCCCGAAAATAAAATAAAAATAAAAAAATATATATTATATTAAATGGGCGCAACAAAGACACGGATAAATATTACGATGTCGAGCGACCCCCGGTTAGATTAAAACGAACGCCCGTTTAACGGATTAATATCAAAAGCCGTCGAGCTCATCGCGTTATAATATAAACAAAACGAAAAAAAAATGTTAATTAAATTAATCATATTTATTATTATAATATTGTAATAATATAATTTTAATTTACCTTTGATTTCGCTCATATCCTTAGCGGTCACTTGAACGAATTGATGAACGCCTGACAGTGATGTGAGCAATAGAAAAAATGGCGATATTGCCATTATGATGTGAAAATTGATAAAAAAAAATAAACGGGCGAAAGTCTGTCTGTCGAAAGAATAGAAGAGTCCTTTGCGAACGTGTGAAATATAGACGTGAAAATAAAATTTCGCGGAAAAAAATTTAGAATGAAGATGAAAATGAAAAAAAAGCACAATTTTCGTCGACAACTCGTGACGTGAGACAAATTCGCTATCGTTTCGCACCGAAGTGAAAACACCGCGCCGAGTTTTTCCGACTATTTAACTTGAACTGTTAAAACTTTTCCAGTTAAACCGTAGTTTTTTTTTCTACCTTTTTTATATATATTTTATATATGTATATGTATATCAGATATATATATATCGAATCGTTTAAAAATTAAAAACGTATTAACGAAAGTGTACGCGTGTATATAAATATATATATATATATATATATATATATATATATATATATATATATATATATATATATACGAGTATACAAGGGTGTATTATTTTTTAACGAGGGTCAAATTGATCTAATTAATTCGAGCGTTAATTGATATTGCGTTGTTTGTTAACGTTTGTTTTATTGCCGATAACAAAGTGTTGTTCTTTTTTTTATTTTATAATATGTTCGAACGAAGGTGCGCAAGTTTAAGGGCGTGTCGACCGCACTGGGGTAGAATAGCAACTGACGAAAATTGACCTGGAAAGCTCCATATATTCAACATATCTTTAGATAAGTTAAAAAAATATAAAATATATTATTATATGTTAATACGTAAACGCCAAATATTTAATAAATTTTTAAAAATCGAGTACTATATAGAATATATTAAATTAATAATAGTAATATTTTTTTTCTATTATAAAAAAAATCATTGATATATAAATATTTATGTGCGTGTTTAATTCATTTTAATTATTATAAATAAGAATATTCAAATTATCATTGTTAATGTCCGCTAGTGATGTATATAATATTATGCAAGTATTTACCAGCAATTTTTATGAAAATGAATACATTTGCCTTAATTAATTAAAATATTAATTATAGGCAAATAATTCCGTGGAAATTTAATTATCTCAGAGTTGAAAAGTTTTTATAACGTTATGATAATAATGAAAATTATTCTTTATATTTTATTTAGAATTTTTGTAACACAGATTTAAATATAAAAATCTTTATCGTAATAAAAACAAACGATCGATAAACATATTTTTTACGATAAAATTTTATTTGATTCTATATACAAACATATATAGTTTAATGCGAATAATCAAAGTGAGATTAAAATAAAATATTTATATTTAATACATTTTTTCTGTTGCAAATTTGTAAAAATAAACCGCATAAAAACTTTGCAGCATTTTATAAACTCGGAAGAGCTTTTAAGTTTAGGCGTGAGCTTCTTTTGTTTGAAGAACGTAGTTAGTCAATTTCGCTCTTACGTTGATATCATTTACTCCCTAAAAGCCTTTTAATTCACTCAACACCAACGAGTAAGTGCTCTATTTGTCAAAAAAATATTTTCAGCAATAATGTCACATTTGTTATATCGCCACCCCGTGAAAAAAGAGATTTTTTCAGTTTTTTCCTCTTTTTTTTTGTATTTTGCATAGCGTAAACACCAAAAGCGCTTATATCAACGCACATTTTATTCGTTTGCATAAATTTGTATATTCAAGTAATATATATATATATATATATATATATATATATATATATATATATATATATATATATATTCATATATGAATTTATAAATAAGTGTATATGCCAAAATTTTAACCATTGTTTTAAAAATATTTCAAGAAAAAAGGGTTTCACAAATAAATATTTACGAAAAAAATGACGAAAGCGATTTTTGCAGAAACGATAAACTTTTATGAATAGTACTATTTTTAATATTTATATTTTTTGGTATGTAATTTATAAATTATTAAAATAATTGAGTTTACGAAAATAATTAAAATGATTTCGTTTTGAAATATGTATTTAGTTTCAAATTAACCGTAATATAAATATTATAATGATTTGTGAAAGCCTTGCTCTTTCATTCGAACGCTTGAATATTAATTTAATTTTATGAATGAAAAGTAACTGACATCTTACAGTGTTTTTAAAATATTTCAGTATGAAAATATTGCTTTAATAATAATAACGTTCAAATAAAAAAATTGATTGAATTTTAAAACTAAAAGTTGTCGTTTATAAATATTACTTTTTTTGTTCAGTAGTAATTATTGTTAGATACATTAATTGTAAAATACTTTATAATAATTATAATAAATAATTTATAATACTGTAAAAATATTAAAAAAAAACATTGATAAAAATGTTTGAACGTGAGAATATAACAGTGAATCGATCTAATAAAAAATAAATTAAATTTAAGAATTCAGAAAGAAAGATTAAGTCCCCAATGGAATCAAACGCCACAGATTAATTATTTATTTAATAAAAGAAAATACTACTGTCGCACAACCCGCATTAAATTGGATTCTCTATTTTGAGTTGCAAAGAAAAAAAATATTTTCAAAGGGTAAGATTTGGAGCACAAAGTTTGTCCCTCAATTTATTTTCACAGAATAATTGAAAATAAAAAGAGTGCATATATATATATATTTATGTATATATGTAAATTTATATTGCACGAACATTTTGGAAAACTCTGAAATTTGAATAAAGTTGTTCAACTGTGACTGTTACTAATTTAAATGCTAAGCGACACTGCACAACACTACGAACGTATGCGGTTTAACTTAAAGGTTAAATAGTTATACGAATTGTTAATCCACGGGCCTAATTGGTTTTCTTTAGCGGGATATAATATAAAAAAAAATGCACAGGAAAAGAAAAACACGAACGGAAGGACGTAGGGTGGAACTTAGCACAGGAAGGAAAAACTATCGCTATAATTACGAGCGTTAGACGAGCAATTTGAGCTGTCTAAATAGGATTTTTATATAAAAGGATCCTGCCTATGGTGAAAAAGTAGGATGGCAGGATATATATGTATATACAAGGGCAACAATATATATAAAAAAAGGTGGATAGATGTACGGCATCTCCACTATCATCAATCATACGTCCGCGGGAAAAATGCGCCCCTTAGTAAGAAGGGCTACGCACGAAAATGAAATCACCGTTTTTCACCGAGGATTATTTTCATCGCATTAATTCTTTCCCTCGGTTTTTTTTCTTTACTCTCTTTCTCTCTCTCTTTTAGTGTTCTTTAGTCCTTTTTTTTTATACTCGCGCAGCCTCCTTAACCCGGTCGGCTCTTTTTATTTCTTGGCGTTTTCCCGAGGTTTTTCTTTTTTTTTATATACCGTACCCCGTCTCCCGCATCCTATTAACGGCCGCTCACTATCAGCAAAAATATGCATTTAATGATGTGTACGCGATAATATTTACTTTGCTGCTGGTTTTTCACCGCTAATTACCCTATATTAGTTTATGCAGGGTCCGAGGTCGAAATTATAAGCGAAATATGTAAAATCGAGTTAGTTATGTAAATTGTATGGTTAAAGTATGTCAAAAGTAGATGACGAAGGAATACAAGTGACATTTAGTTATTAAACAAAACATGACTTTTCTATACAATATAATAAATATTTTGTTATTATTTATTGTACTTATTCACAAAATCTATATATATATATATTGTTATATTAAGACAATACAGAATTAAATTTTTGTTTATTAATATTTAACTAGTTTTATAATAATAAAAAAAACTATATTTATAAATTTGAATCGAATAATGTATTACTCTAATTAGAATTGAATTTTTCACAATGATCAAACGATCCTTTTAAAGAGCTAGCTTAACTTTAACGAGCTTTTAAACGTTTCTAATTTATTTTAACGAAATTGCTAGTTAGATAACGGTGAAAAGCTCTAGGATAATATTGTTGTGATAAAATTACGACCGGTGTCGTATTTTTTTTTTCATTTAGCAACGATTATTAGTAGAATAGAATTTTAAAACGGAAAAGCGGAAGAAAAAAACACAGAGAGAAATCACCGTCGATGTCGAAACACGGATATGACATTTAAACAGAAAGACTGCTCAACTTACGAAGTACTCAAATGTAGGTCAATTTGAGGTAAAAAGCTCGTATTTATTGGGCGTGTAAAACGTGTGATATTTTCAACGGTTCTCGTGAAAACGTTTTCTAGTGGTTAGACGTATATTATATTATAATATATAAAGTTGTTTCTAACGAATAAAATTAGTATGTATATTTTGGGATTTGAAGTTGACCGGGGAATTTGCACGGGAATCGAAGTGGTCTTAGTGACCTGAAAAGCCACTCGCCTTTATTAGAAATAGACTGTGTTTCAGTGCAAGAAAGGCGAATATTTCGTTTTCTTTCGAATCGACCGAACTAATGGAACCAGTTGTAATACATTTTTAAAGACGAATGTGCATTTTGGAATGAAATGAAAGCAACCGAATTGCAAGCACTCGGAATTTTTTAAGCTATTTGAATAATTTAATCGAATAAATATATAAATACAATATATATATATATATATATATATATATATATATAGGTATAATTTTTCATTATATATATAATGTATAATAGTTATTATTATGAAAAGAAAAACAAAGATATGAAATAAAATTTTAGTAGATATTTTTATCAGTATTATATAATATAATGTAAATCGTAAAAGAAATCAAAACTCTATTTTGCATGAAAAAAAAACAAACTTTTGATGTTGTTTTGAATTTTTGTCAATACTAAGATCTAGATCAGAGACGGAAAACCTTTTTAACATAGAAGGCCGAATTAGGCTCTGTGCGTGTATATATTCCAAAACTTCTCAAACTTTCAATGGGGGGCAAAATATAAAACGAAAAATTCTAAATCCATTTTGCGCTACAAATTTAAAAGTTTTGAAGCATTGATTTATGATAAATATTATATATATATATATATATATATATATATATATATATATATTATAGAATTTATAACAATTTTAATGCAACTTTAGTATGAATAGTAGATGCAAAAGTACCAAAAGATTAACTAGCCTTTTTGCAATTCACAAATGTACAACGGTTATATGTGTACACTAATTAATATGTTAGAAAACAGCATTCATGAGAGAAAACAACATTTAAGCGTGAGTTATGCTACAGTATTTTATCATATATTTTATATACGGCAAAATATACGACAAAGGCTTTACGAGCGAAAAGTTGCCTTCAAAATTCATAAATAACACATGTTTATCGCATACATTTTAGTATTTAATATCGTAACTTGAAAGCGGTCAACGGTAACATAATATCATCATATGACACGGTCTCGTGTGATTATCGATGTTAAGCAACGTTATGTATAATCATAATATAGATAGGTGTTAATACGTTATCTATGTATTAGGGGAAAATGGATGACTTTGTTCTTTTACTTGAAATGAAAAATCGTTTGTATATATATATATATATATATATATATATATATATATATATATATATATACATGTATAAGGATGTTATATAGTTGAAGAAGTTTTAGCGCTTGAATAGATGGTCATTTGAAAAAAATATCACGTGCGGTTCGTCCTGTGGGATGGCAACGAGAAATCACCCTGGAGTAAAATTTACCAAAAGAGATTACCACAGAAATTTATATTATATATATATGTGTGTGTGTGTATACGAGTAAAAAAAATAAAAATGTAATATTTTGTTCTCTTCAATATTTAAGAAGCATATTTATTTTTAAATAAAAAACTTTGGTGGCTTTCGTAGAATTTTAATTTTTTTTTGCTATTAGAAGATGAAAATGTTTATGTGGCAGTTTTTAAAACGATTTCTAGCGAAATTTTTATATAAGACGAATAATATGAAATTGAGTTATAAATATAGAAATTTAGATTTCAGTGTGAATTTAAAATTAAAATGAATAGTTCATTAAGTCATACATATGTATATTTTATTAATAATATAATATTAGTTATGTGTCGCATAGATTAATATGTAAATTTTCTTTGAAAATGTAAAAATATGTAGGATGTCCAGTCATCTATTTTATAAAAGTGTAAAACTATGTACATATTTTCATCATAATTAGAAAAGACTATACTGAATTATAGTTTATATTAGACATATTCATTACTAAGGGTGAATTATGTTAAAGATTTTTGTGGAAATACAACATAAATAATTTAAAATTCAGTATAATATTTAATCATAGAAAGTAATAGAATACAATTATTTAATTATATTAATAAAAACTCTTGTTTTGAATTAAGATATTTGATTATTTTAGAAGACAATGTTTATAAAGTAATAAAATAATATTAATTATTTATCGAAATATATGCTCAATTTAAATATACTGTTTTCAAGTCAAAATTAACAATTTGTAAAGTAAATTTAACATACTGTAGATTAAATTTAACTAATTGTAAATTATAATTATCTGTTCTAAAACCGATTCTAACTGTTTTATTATACGTTTAAATGGTTTATCAATGAACATGTAATTTAAAATATGTTAAATTTGATTTAAAAATTATTTAATTTATCCTATAAACACTACAAATAAACCAAATTAAAATATTGATAAAACGGTTTAAAAATTAATTGATTATATAATACATATATGATTACAATATATTACACAATTTTTAGTTAATTTCGTATTCATTTGGGTAAATTTCGTTTATTTTGTAAAAAAAATATTCATTTTAAACTTATTTTAAAATATTAAAAAAAAGAAGACAATGTAAATAAATTGATGATCCCATTTATATTTTCCTCTACGTCTCGGCGTTTTACGTCGAATAAAGCCTCAGGATTTCGTATGCAATATTTTCAAAAGGAGCGTTTCAAAAAACGAATTTCAGTAGTAATTTCAGGAAAATTCACGTAATCACTAACGGCAACTGTTTGCAATTTGTATACATCGCGTAATTACCGCATTAAATTCATCCGTTCACCTTAATAAATCGTACTCGTGCATATTATAATAAGACGTGAATTTTACGTATTGTTATTATTACTATTATTATTATTATTCAAGCGCTCAATTATGAAAACTGAATTAACTTTCGACGAGATTAACGACGCCTAATCTGTGCACGTAACGCGCATAATAAATTGTCGAAATATATTTCCGTGAGTCGAAAATCCGATGGGGGTGAAAAGTTTGAGAAGCGGCGCGCGGAAAAATCGTCGCTTTTAATATGTTCCGTCGTACGGAAGAGTCGCGTTTCCGGTCGCGCTCTTTGAATATATCCGTTTGAGTTTGGATTTTCAGCTTATTTTCTTTTCTTTTTTATGTTGAATTTTATGAAGATCGAGGTAAATGTTGCCCTCCCCCCCCTCCTCCCCCAATATGTATTTTTTTTCTTGTACTTTTTCCTTTTTACCCTTCGCGTCAGCGCGTTCGTCATATAATATTCACGACACGGGAACGTATAAAAATTGACACAAGGGGCAACAATCATCTAAACACATCCCTTCAAAAAAAAAAAATACTAAAATCAACAAGCTTACTAAAGGCGAACGTGTGTATGTTTGTGAGGGGCGTTTGAAAAATTTTTACTATATAAATATTATTAATTCCAAGATAAAAATAGTACAATTGAACATTTTTAAGCTATCATTAAAAATAAATCATTGATATAATAAGAATTGTCTATCAGTGAATTATATTATATTTTTATAATATAAGATTATTATTATTTTATATAAATATCTATAGAATAATTAATATAATATTTTAAATGTGTGGATTAAATTAAAGAATTTTATATATTTTTTTAGATTAGAAAATTCGAAGTTTTTAAATAAATTACCTATGATTAAACTATTATTCATAGTTTAATAATGTGTATAGATTTTTTTAATTATAGTATATTGTTAATAAAATACTCAAATTTTTAATATATAATTTAAATGAATGACGGATGTAAAAATATTCAATATTTTTTTTGCAAAATATTGAAATAACATTTTGACTAAAAATCAATAACTTTTATACGTATATATATTTAAAAATCACTTTTCAAAATATACGATCGTTTTCGAGATTACTTATATATATATATATATATATATATATATATATATATATATATATATATATATATATATATATATATATATATATATATATATTTGTTATCTTTCGTTTTATTCCATTACAGCCCCCTTCACTATATATTATATAAAGCACAAAAATGAGTGGGCGGGAATTAAATAAATCGCTTTTCCCACGAGTTCCATATTTTCGTACGAAATGGAGTAGTGATGTAAAGGAGTTAAAATAAACATGTCCGTCTTTCCACTTTTGCCCCTCCCCCCCTTGAAAAAAGCTTCGTGTATCTTGAATTATTCAGCTTTGATACGGTCAACGTCGATAAATCCACCGTTTGTCGACCGTTACTCCATTTTCATCTATAAAATTGTCGTTTTTAAATTTATATATAAACGTATACTTATATATATATATATATATATATATATATATATATATATATATATACATGTTGAAAAAAATATATAAATATAAGCGAATTTTACGGGGGGTTTGGAAAAAAGCGGGGGTCGTTTTGAGGTTTGTGATATTTCAACGAGTACACCTTTAGCGTTGTACGTATGATATATTGCCGTAATTTTTTTTATTTGCACGCAATAAAAGTTTGTCTGAAATTTGCGTGTATGTGTGTATTTTTTTTAATACGATAATATATGCATAATTTCATAATAAAAATCGTGTTTTCATAACGTTGAATAATGATAATATATAACTGAAATTAGAATATTAATGATTTTTTTATATTTATATATAATTTAATGTGATTGAAAGTTTTGAATGAAAAATGAGAAGCTGTATATAATTTATTTTTATTCAGATTGAATGGATAAAATTAATATTTAATATGACTTAAGATACTATGAATAATTTATGTACTCGCTTTATCTATTTTAACCGATATTTACAATTATAATACTATTTCGACTTCAAGAATAAGCGGTTTATTTCTTATTCGAAAAGAATGACAAGTTTATACTATATTATATAAAATATACCTTTTTTTAATAATCAATTAAAATATATATTATTATTAAAATTATGATAAGAGGAACTCTTATAATTTATAGGCATTTTAATTTTAATAAATTAACGAAAAAAATATATTCATTATGATTAAATCAATATTAAAATTATTTTGATATAAAGTGAATATCATAGTAATATTTTTTACAGTACTTATAATATACTATTTTCTATTATATTACACAATTTTTATTACTATAAATTTGGTCCATAAAAAAATAAATGATAATTAAAAATATATAAAAGAGATACTTATTTTAAAAAAAAACAATGAAAACATTCTACTTTCAAATGAAGTCTACTACAAAACAACAAATCAAAAGGAAACGAATGACAATTATTTTCAAGATCCTTTCTCGACTAAGTGCTTGTAATTGTACTGGACACGGTACAATTTAGCTAATAGCTTCCTTAATTCGATGTTAATGTGCTTTCTAAGACTATAATTATCTATATAACTGATTCTAAATTATTTTTTTATATACAAATTTTAAAAGAAAATCAACTATTACTAAAATTATAATCAAATTAATACTAATGTAATAAAAATATCTCAAATTAATTGTTAAAATTTATATGGTTTATATCGAAAGTAAACGCGGTTTAAATTTTATCTACGCTCAATACTAAGATCACTTTGATGATTAACTTTCTAGTTCTGCGATTAAACAAATGAGTAATGGGCCAATGCGGCTCTTACATACGAAAGTTCTGAACGTTTCTCAAAATTAATGTAAATTTGAGGCTACTATCTACTTTGTGGAAATTCTCTAATGTTCATAATTTAATTAAATCGATCGATTATTTCAACAGGCCGTTCATACTACTAGTATTTATTGTATAATGGATCGACGTAATCGAAAGTATTGTTGAAAGTTTGATGAATATACTTTTTTTTTTAACTACGTATCACACAGGTATTTTTTTTACTAAATTAATATGGGATTAGTCACACTTTAAATGTATATAGTATGTTGTACATACGATAATTTTTATTATTTTTACATAATATCGGTGTTTGAGATTTGCGATTCCTTGTCGGTGCCATGCCTGTATATTAAATGTTATATTTTGAATATTTAATATATATATTATAAATTATATCGATCACTATATGAAAATGTTCGTTATATATTTATAAAATAATATCTAGATAAAATAAAATATAAAAACTTACTTGTGGCGCTCACTTCAGGACCTATGACCGTATATGTTTTTTGATTATTGAGAAGTTTATTATTTTTATCAGCTTCTGTAAAAAGAAATTATATTTAAATATATTAATATATATATGTATATATATTTATCAAAAAAATAATAAATAAAATGAAAATGTTGTAGAGACATCTATAACGTAATATAGAATTTTTAAATAATATTATCTAAGATCTAAACCAATTTATTAAAATTAAATATAAAGTGTTATAATTTGTCAATAGATGTCTCTAGTTTTTCAGCTGAAAATTTGCTAAAATATAAAATATTTTTTTTTCTTACACGTATACATTAAATAATTAAAAAAAAAAATAAAAACTTATCGTGCAGCACTCGTATTATAATTGAATTTTTTAAAAAATTCGCACACACACATAAGCGCGTAATTTTAATCGAAAAATGCACAAAACTCGGGAGTTCACCGTCGAAAAGTGGACTTTAAATAAATTAAAACTACATCAATTCCCACACGTAAAGTGTTAACTTGGACGAGTTCGCATCGCCCTGCGGAAGTTTTAAATTCTTCACGGTCTCTCTCCGCTTCGGTGCGGATTATTAAATAATTTACTCGCGCTCAAGTTGAGCGGTTAAATATTTACCCTTAATTTAACTCACTCAAACAATTAAGCGTATTTGTCGGTCAGACCGGAATTCATTGTGACCGGAGCGTCCGTGTAGTAGTTTGGTCGCGACGTCGCTATATTACACAATCGACCAGCGATAAACAACCTTTTGACCCTTTCGATAAAAACCTCTTTATATATATATATATATATATATATATATATATATATATATATATATATGTGATATAATAGTTTCAAATTCACTCTATGATCAATTCTATTTCTCTCTATGATATAATTATGCATTATTTTATAAAAACAATTGTTTCATTAATATTTGGTTCATCAAGAGAAAATATATATTAAATAATAATATTCTATTGTTGTCAAGTAGATTATTATTGGATTAAAAATATTGATTTTTAATTTGTGGATGGTGGAGAGTAGAGGTAAAACATTTTGTTTTCGTTAAATGTTATTTTATTTTCACAATTTAATCGCAAATGATCTTTACAATTCAAAACATATATCCTTGCCATGCTGAAGTTTAACTTATTGCTGTATGATTTCATGTAAAATATTTCGGCATTTACGATCCGATTTTACTTAGATTTCCTTAAATTTTGAGAGCTGGCCTCTTAAAATATGGCTTTAAAATAATATTTCTTGCCTGTACGACTTTAACTCAAAAAAACAATACTTTTGTCATCATAATTGTATACAATTTTTTTTTATTATTATATATATTATTATAAAACTATATTTTTTATAATAATGAAGTATTATTCTATAATTTAATTAATTAATTTAAACAAAAAATTGTTTGAAAAAATATCATTACTATTCTTTGTAAATATTATATTTAAAAAAATAATAATATTTGCTATTTTTAATTTTAGAATATATAAGTAGAATTATGTTTTTTTTATATACAAAAAAATAGTAAAATAAAACAAAAAAATATATCGGATATAGAATAATTACGTCATAAATTATCAAATTTACATCATGTTAATACGCGCATTGTTTCTAATATCGTTTTCATGTGCGATACATCTGATAAGAAAAATTCCGGGTAAGAGAGCGGTTTATTTTTTTTATTCATTCTTAGTTTTTTTTTCAAAAAAAAAACGCTTTTTAATAATCGGTTTGGTTGTTGTTGACGTGTAACGATCGATTCGCGTGCCGTGCAGTTAACGATCGCTGCATCTATGATTTCCGTTGAATTTCGAGATACGCCGTTTACCCTTATTTTCGATGTTTCAACCCTTATCATGCGGTCGTATGTCCGTCGAAAGGATAGCGATGAGGGTAGGCGGATATTCCGCCCTACGGATCCGCCCGAAAAGAAAACGCCCTTTTAAAACCTCGTTAATGGTTTAAAACCGAACGCAAAGTACCGTTTATTTCATTTATATTGTACAACTTCTTTTTATTACATATATATATATATATATATATATATATATATATATATATATATATATATATATATATATATATATATATATATATATATAATGGAACGGTTATTTAGATTATTTTTTTAACATTTATATAAATGAAAGATTTAACTTTCACCCCGTTTTTATTTTTTTTAATAATGTACGTAAAAAGAGCAAAAATATAAAATGTTTTAAATATCGTTAAGCGTTCATTCTTTACATTTTTTATATACCTTATGAATATTTAATGAAATCTAATATAAAGAATATTTTTTTTAACTTAAATGCTATTTATATTAAATAAGTAATGGCATTTATGTTCCTATAAAGCTTAGTGAAATTTGAGATAATCATGTCCAATTTTTTTTTTATTGAACTAATTCATTAATTTAAACTAAATTTTTATTGTAGTTTTTTGTATAAAAAATTTTGAATGTAGTATATATATATATATATATATATATATATATATATATATTCATTCAATTTCTAATAAGTATTATTTTTCATATAAAATAAATTTTATAGATTAATAGGATTTTTTTAGTTTACACACACACACACACACACATACACACACACACACACACATATATATATATATATATATATATATATATATATATATATATATATATAACCAATCTGTCAAATATATAACAGATGGATAATGTATTAAAAAAAAAACGCACGCATACAATTTGTATAGAGTTTTAACGAAGCGGTAACGATTCTAAATTTTCACGCAATTTCCAACGTGAAAAGATTAATAGCGAAAATGTGCGATATTGAAATTTTGAACGCATTATTATTATTCGTCAAAAGGGCGTATTTGCACGAAAATAAAATGATGTATCGAGTTATACATCACTGTTGTTTTCTTGGCTGTCGTGTACGATGTTAATTTGTTTCCCCGGAGAGTTATATAAGAAAACCTCAGTTATTTCTTCGAATATATATATATATATATATATATATATATATATATATATATATATAATATTTTCATCACAGTTTCTGTTCATTGTACTCGCGCACCGATAATAAATGTTTGGTAATTAATGAATTTTTCCTCAGTGGGATCGTTCAAAGTAATTGAGGAAAAACTTATTTAATAAAATCATTTTTTTCCCCTAGAATGATAAATAATATTTCCGTCATTTTCATTTATGGTTTATTACGTGAAAATGTTCAGCTTTAAACATTATATAAAAGGTAAGAGCATTCAATTTATACGCTTTGATATGTATTGAAATAAAAATGAAATAATAAATTTAATAAAAATGAAATGTACAAAAATAAATATTGCATTCAAGTGAAAAAGTTAAAACAAATTTGAAAAGTTTACTGCACACAGCAGATAATTAAAATCTCACGTTTCAGCATCATGCAATTTTAGATGAAGTTCTCAAGAGATACATCGAGATTGTTCACTTTTAATGTTTTTCAGCAAATTAAAACGTTAACATGAGACGTTTATATTTTTAATTAAACTATTTATTAAAAAAATAACATTTTAAAACATATATATATATATATATATATATATATAAATATATATATATATATATATATATATATATATAATTATTATATAGTTATTTATTTCATAATATTATAAAATATATTTTTAAATAATAATTAAATATGAAAATTTCTAAATTGGATTTAAAGTTTTGATATATGCAAAATAAATGTGTTTTTATAAATTAATATATTCAAATGTATTATTTTTATTCGTATTTATATCACGGCGTTATAAAAAAAAAATATAACGGTTTTGTGAAGAATTAATTGAAATTTTCCAAATTTTCCAATCGATAATGCGACATATAGAATATTTAAATAATTCTGTTCAGAAATTCGGAAATAATTCGTTATGCGCGATATTTAACGATTTGAAAACATTAAAAATGTGCATACAAATTTACTACGAAATAGCAAATGCATACAAACATACACACACACACACACATATATATATATGTGTGTATATTTGTAGGCGAGCGTATGTCGAATTTAATAATTGACCAGTGTTGGCGAAATGCGGAGTGTACACAATCAGTTCCGGTCGATAAAGTAGGTTTCGTCGCAATCGCAACGTTGAATAATTTAGGACTGCGGTCCGCGCTTCGAAACATCTGCATTATTAACGACTGTCGCATCTTTTTTTCTTCGCTCGTCGGCTTTTCGACTTTACAGCTGCGGGCAAAAATTTGCAGATGTTGCGTTTTACGAATAATTTCGTGTAAATTGTATTGTTTATTAATAATATTTAAAACGTGTAATGCAACTTTTTCAAATACTTACTAAAAATAAATATAATTTTCAATTTTTTAATACTTTATATATTTTTCAATACTTTAGAATGAATTACTGTATCGTAATTATCTCAAATTTTAAGTCCATAATATTGAATTTGTAATCAACGTCAGATAAATGATTAAATTGTTAAACTGTAAGCTTAAAAAATTCTGTTTTATACACTTAAAAGTGTAAATATTTAAATATGGCAATTTAATAACATTTATATATAAAATAAGATTTTGAAACTAGAAATGAATATATAAATTCATTTATAAAAGTTATAAATCTATTGAATCATTTAATATAATTATACACCAGTTAAAACGATCGATAAATATTTATTATTTATATTAAAAAATTGTGGCAAAAATGCAACATCGATGCATTGTTGATCTAGTAAGCTTTCAGTTAACATCGAGTATAGGTAACGCGATATAAATAAAATTCATCAAAGTCGACCCAGATCCGTGAAAGCCTTGTCGTTTTCACTATAAAAATATATATGTATATATATATATATATATATATATATATATAATGCGCGATCGGGTTATTTTTTCGCATAAAAGCGGTAATATATTGGAAAAGTTAAGTGACGTTCGTTTGACGTCAATCAGACGAGGGTCGTTTTAGTGCGAAATAAACAGGATTGCGATCCAAATTGGATTCAATCGTCGGTTATTGGTGGCTTTTTTTTTCGTAAAATTTTCATTTTTTTATTCATTTTCAAAAAAAAAAATAATTGTGTGAACCTGTTTTAACCAATATATTAAAACGTATCGTTTTGTTTTAAATCGTTTAATCCATGCGGTAATTTTTATATAAATCAAATTATATTAAATAATTACCACTTTTAACAATTGATAATATAATAAACTATCTGTATATATTTAAATGGGGTTAGATAGTTTGAGAAGCTATGTTTATAGACATTGTCGTCAAATACATCGTGACAAGGAAGTAAACATTTCAACTGACAGCAAGAAAACATTTTGTGGACGTCTAGTTACCAGTTTTCCTTATATAACGATCTACGTAAATATAGTATTACGTCGTGTTTTTTACGTGGTAAGTCTTTTATTAACGATCGAAGAGAGTAAAATTCTAGGAATTCTAAAAAAACAATAAAATAAAATAAATAAATAAAAACGAAAAAAGAGGATTTCTAATTGCAATTACTTCATTCGCGAAACAAAATATTTATTCGACATCGAAGGCATTTTTTTCTTTGATTACTCTTAAACGACTTCAAATTGGAATTAGACTTTTGTTGTCTTGTTTAACCGGTTTATATTTATTTATATACATATTTATATATTTTTCGCTTTTCATTTTTATTCTACTTTTTTCTGTCTTTTATTTTGATTTCGATTAAAATTCTTCGACTTTCCTTCTCTATGTAAACACAAAGAGGGGTTGGAACGCTAAAAGATATTTTCATTTTAATTCCTAGAGTAGACGTCGATGGAGACAAAAAAAAAGAGTAAACTGGGGTAGGAAAAAGGATTTGCTGAAAAAATAAACAAGTAGAAGACAAAATAAAATCTCGGAAAAGGTTTCGCCGCCCGGGGGTGTTAAAATAAAGGAGAAAAATGCAAATTTGTGTGATGGAATTCGTTTCCAATTAAAAGAACCCACTCATTGATTTTAATTTCCAGTCGAAATACAAGTATAAAGAATTCGTTTTCAATCGTTATTTATATGTATATAAATTTTTTCAATCTAAATTAGAAATGTTCAACTATATATTTCTTATTTGCTTTTGTAAAATAAATGGATTTTCTCTCTACAATATAAATTATAAATGAAGAATAATTTTGAATTCTATTTTATTTTATATAATATCGATTCATTTTCCACTTATTTAAATATTGGATATTTTTAAATTGGCTTGAAAAATTTATATGATACATGGAGAATTACAAAAAAATATTTTTTTATTATTTATACAGTATTATTAATGAGTAACAAATGCAGTATTAATGAGTAACAATATACAGTATTATTAATGAGTAATAAATTTTTAATTTATTTACTTTTTCTTTATAGCTTGCAGAATTGACCGGAAATTAAAGTATGATATTGTTTTCTGATCTGTCTCGTGCAAAATATGTAAAAAGTTCTATTGGAAAACTCAAATAGATTGATTTTTAAACTATAATATATGAATTTTTAACGAGTTTTTAGTTATATGAATTAATGTTATTTTTTTACCACGAATTGTTAATTATTTTTATAACTAAATATGTTATTAAACGATTTTCATAGTTATATGTTTATAACGATCTAATACAAATTTTCCACTAATATTAATAATAAATTAATTTAATTGCAGATTTGGGTGTAGTTTAAGTATTAATTATTATTTAATGTATATATTTTTCCAGTTAATAGTGTAACATTTACGCTAATAGTGTAATTATAAAGCGTTTTTATATTACGAAATTAACATATACTAGTACACGTCTAATTATAATTAACGTATTTATATTTGCAGACGTGGTAACTATTTTAATAATTAAAACAAACATTCGTCAAACGAAATGCGCGGTATTTTGAAAATTCGCAAAGTTTTAATAGACGTTGTGCCATATCAAAAGGCAATATCAATTTTATAATCTGCGCTAAAAACAAATTTAACAGTTCGCTTTAACGTAAGTTCGGAGTAAATAGACGAAGTAAACGCCATTTAATATTTTCAATTAATATCATAAAGCTCACCACTTTAGAAGATATGTAAAAGCGAGCTTACAAAGTGGTGAATATTTTTCAAATGCGACGTCGAATTTAAATCATCGTCGTGTAACGGATGAATGTTTTTCGCTCTGTGGTCTCGCAAGGGTTCAAAATCGCGGGAGGGGGTTGGAAAAAAGGAAAAGCGTTTACTTTTGCTACATTCACGTAACCCATTGTTGTATCGGAGAAAAAGTCTTTCTAGATGGGGTTTACGACTTCGCGTGAACAAAGGGCGTATAAGCGTGAGCTTAAAGCTCGCGGACTTTGTAGAAAAGAAATAATAATATACGCGGAAAACGTATATTTTAAACGGAAACGGTGCCGTTCAAGTTCGCGTGTCGTATATTTAAATCGCATTTAAAAAAAATAAAATAAAAAATGGAAGAATAGGTCGTTATTTAGAGCGTCCGTGTTTTCGCAATGCACATCAGGTGTAAATTCGAGGATAAACATGCAAAATACGAGTCTGCAGCCACTCCCATGCAGTTTTCCTCATGTTTTATGGTGGTTACGGAATGCTTCGCTTTAAATTTTCAATGTAAAATGTATAAAATGAAAATCCGAGTGAAAGCAAAGCAAAACTAACAAAAAAACGCGGCTATTTTATTCGGGATTAGATCAAGGTTTAGAATTTAAAAGTGCATTAATGTTGTATCGTATGAAAAGTGAGCAAGTCGTGTTGTAGTTAGCGGTACACTATAAAATGTTGTTTTTATTGAATATATATATATATATATATATATATATATAAATATATATATATATATATATATATATATATATATATATATATATATATATATATATATATATATATATATATATATATATATGCATATAATATTTTTTAGAAAATTAAGTAAAATTGAATATAAAATACATAGGAATAAATAAATATAACAAATATTCAATTAGTTTTAAAAACTAGCTATAAAATTTATATATATATATATATTTTTTTTTATGAAAGTGATTTAAATCTGATTTTTGTTTTATCAATTTCTATTATAATAATATAAAAATGAAACCTATAATAAATCAGAAAACTTAATCCAAAATTAATTTGCATTTAGAAATACATATTAAAGAACTAGTACTTTTGTAATATAATCAGTTTAATTCTGAAATTAAGTATATATTTCTAATATTTATTTAAAATAAATAATATATGTGTGAGTTTAAAAAATAGGGAACTTTATAATATAATATTTAGTTATATCAAAAAAAAAAAAAAAAAAAAAAACTAATAATAATCGTGTGAAACTTTTTAACATTAAACTTATACACCAATGAAAATAAATCGATATTATATTAGAGATCGATAAAATGAATATATAATAAATTTTAATACCAATATGTGACAAAACATAGGCTTTATTATAATAAAAGCAGATTTATTATATTGTTTATATATAAAAATACAATAAGAAATAAATCCCTAATAAGTCCTATGTCGGCTTACAGCTCTTGTTGGATTCTTTTAATACTGATTTATTTATTTTTCACAAAACAGAGACATCGGCTTTGAATTTAACTCTAACAATGTATCCGGAAAGAATTGACGTCATTTATATTAAAAAAAAATATTATGGATGAAATTTAATCCCAAAATATAAAAATATTAATAATAAATATAAACTATATTTGAGCTAACGAGTGCTAATATTCATATATATATATATATATATATATATATATATATATATATATATATATATATATATATATATATATATATATATATATATATATATATATATATATATGTATGTTTGCGTTTGTTCGACAAGTTCAAAAGCTTTGATAATAATTGATTACGTTGTTTAGATGCATAATTTATTTTTGTTTGATGTAAAATATATCACGAATGAAGTTGAATAATATATGTTGAGTTTGTCAAATTTTCAACTGTGTTAAAATGAACTTTTGAATAATTAATGTTAAAACTGTATGTAATATATAATGGTGAGTTTTTTTATTTACCTGAATTACTAACTTCTTCCAATGGTTGAAACTGAAAGCTCGCTTTGAATCCCTGACCCGGCCAATCGGAGTTGGCTGTGAATTCTATAAATAGATCGGAACTCGTCGACAAAACTTCAAGTTCTGAAAAATGTAATACAAAAATTAATATTTGATAAATTTATAATAATATATATATATATATATATATATATATATATATATATATATATATATTTTATTATTTTAATACCCGATACTTCGTTGCATAAAACGGTGATCGCCGGAGAGTTCGAATTTCGCCCGTCGAACACTTTAATAATATCGGCTCTGTTGAGGCAACTGCGAAAGAATATTAAAACGAGATTTGATTAATAGTTATATATCCTATAAATATTAAATTATTCGACGATGGCACATTTTAAGGGGGATGAAGAGACATTTTCTATAAATTAATATTCATGAGAAGACGAGTGCGTCTTCGATTTTCGGCGGACGTCTCTTTATTTTATCGAAGAAATTTATTTCGATGAAAAAAGTTCGGAGTGAACTTTGAAACGGTTTTGTTTAAAGAAGAAAAACGAATTTTTGTTCTATAATTAAAAAAAAACATTATATAAATTAGTATCAGATATATTTATATAATATCAAAATATTTTCTTTATTTTAAAATAGAAAACATTATCTATAATAAAATTCAATAAAATAGCTTTGAGCACATTATTATTTTACATAAATAATTTATAATGAATTATAATATAATATAATCAAGTATTGTTATGTAAATTCAAATCTCCCGCAAAGATAATGGTTTATTCTATTTTCGTTAATATAAAATGTAGTTAAAATGTGAAGGCACTACACAATTTAAAGCTTTGCCAAGTTTTCTTGGCAATTGCTAGTTGCTTTTATATTAATAATATGCCACTATTACGTACGCAGTAACTAAGATCACAAGGGATATATCCGCGGGAAACTTGATTTTCAGAAAAATTACAACGGTCCGATTTTCAGTATGTGGCGTAAAATACGTTTATTTTGAACGTTTTAAACACAAACGATATATTTAAGTTTAACAATTTATAAATGAAACGTGATATTTATATTTTATAATTAAACTATTATTTTAGAATAAAATATGTATTTATAATTTTTGTAAAATAATTATTTTACTTTAATAATATGTTTGTGGTTTTCTTTTTTATATTGGATCTTACTTCTAATTGTTGATTTTAATGTATTTTTATTTATTTAAAAAAACGTTTGTGAACACTTTTATATGATTATTTTAATGAAATTTAACCTTTTGTACTCCAAACGTTTCGCAGCGTTTTTGGTGAATTTTTTTATCGGTGCTTTTTATATTTTATACTTTTGCTGTTTATTGGTTTTATATAGAACATATGGGTTTATTGAACAAATTTCTAAACCTAAAAAAAACAGTTTTCCCCAACAATTCCAGAACTTTTCTTAAAAAAACAAAATATTGTGATATGCTGATCTACATCATCGTTTTATCATTCTATGTTAATATAAGGATCAAAAATTTTAACTTTATCAATCCCTCTGACAAGATGTTAACTTTGAACCAAAAAAAGTTTCAATGCCGAAAATGCAGTTCGGTTAGTGATTACTTAATACGTAGTTGCAAACTAATTTAAGATAGAAAATTTTATTTCTATTTAAAAGAGTGTCATTTTACACATCATAATATTATACATAAAGAGAAGAAAAATTCGTTACAAAGACATTAACATCACCGCGCATCGAACTTTTGCCTTAATCTAAGTGGTGACCGAATGGCACCTCTCGAATGCAAAACGTTAATATATATAATAAAAAATATTATTAGAAATATTTTTATTAGTATCTTGAAGATATTTTTGTTATTTATATACACCTTAGATGAAATATATCAAAATTTATCTCAGTTGAATATTATGTTAACATCATAAATCTTATATAAAAACAAAAATCGAGCTTTATCACGTTCAAAAAAAAAAACAATATACAAAAGCTAAAATCTATCTTGCAATAGTGGCAAACGTACTGAATCGATCAGTTCGCAATTTGTCACATTAAACGCGGTGTCGCACTAAAGCTCCAAGAATCGCCATGCAATAACGGGCCGATTATACGGCGGACGTAGCAGATTTTTCAACCGTCCCCCTTTCATTCTAAGATATCGGGGGGACGGGGGACGGGGGACGGTGGGTTTTCGTCGGATTGTCGACGACGTATATAAAGGCTATTGGCCATAGTCCAGAATGTTTTATACCACCCCAGCATGAGGGTAAACGTTCAATGAATTAGCCGGGAAGTTCGCGCGACCGGACGCTTTTAACCTTCCGCGTAAAGGATAGCCATGTTTACGCCCGACCGCCCATATCCACCTATACTTTCTACAAAAATTCGTAAATATATATATATATATATATATATATATATATGTGAATGTTGGTGCTATTCTTAAGAGAACGTTTTACGAAGGATACGTATTATCTATAGGATTAACGGATCGTATTATTCCATCGATATATGTGTGTATTTATATAGCTGTAAGGTTCTTTGTAATGCCATATTTTTACGATAATATAAGAAATCCGAGCAATGTTTGGATTAAATTTTAAATTGTATAAATTTGTGTTTTTTTTTGGTATTTTTAAGATAAAAATGATAAGATTATTTTTATAAATATAATTTATAAATTAAAAGCCTTTTCAAATTTAAACTTTATTAATAAATTTATTCTTTTAACATTTTTCAAAACATTTAAATAATTATTATATATTATACTTAATATATTTTATTCGACAATATTATAAGTATTTATTATTTAAATATATTTTATAACATTTTTAATGTGTTGATTTTATTAAATAAAATCAATAAATAATATTTAATTATAAATTTTCTGTTATTTATTTAATAAGATAAAATTCTATGATTTTTTAAAGTTTTCAAAAATATAACACATAATATATTTAAAGAAAAAAAAAGGAATGATAACAAATTTAGTCATTACAATTTTAGGTCATCAGTAAATAATGTTAATCGTATTTTTTTCCATTTATTATATATTATAAATATTTTTTTTAATTTGCAGAAATTTTGTATTATAAAAAATCTAATTATATATTTTTTTATTTATTTAACAACAAAATCATGTTATCGGTAAATAATGAAACGAGTATAAAAAAAATTAGACAATATAAAAAGATTCCACATTTTCCATTTAAAAAGAGCGATATACTAAAAGCGACAGTTTTAGAATCACTGTATCGGGATTGGATGGCAAAATGCGAAAGTGCGCTCGTTCTTTGTAAAACGAAAATCCCCATACGATAGCGCTTTTCAAACGTACGAAGGTTCTTTTGTGTGAAAATTTTCGATTGCATTTTCCCGTACGAGTTGCACAAATCGGTACAAACATCAAAGAGTTTAATTCTAAAAAAAAAAAACTACTCCTCACCCCCGCATATTGAACATAAACCACTTCAACCAATTAACACACTTTATGCAGGCGGATGAATTTCGACGAAATTTATTTATAATGTGTTTTTTTTTCTCGTTAAAATTAAGCTATGATCTTCCTATCGATTTTCATAAGTTTCATCCGTTAGATGTATGTAAATTATTTGAATACATTAAAGCCTTGAATTAATTAGGCGCATAATGATATTCATATTGTGCGTGCGTTCGAAACCACAGTTAAGCACTCTCAGATCTTGCGAAGGTTATTTTAAGCCACATATTGAGATTTTCTACTATGCGTACGAGTAATATAAATATCGTATAAAACAGATAAATATTGTTAGTGTATCTCGGTGAAATATTTTTAAAGTAAACAACATCGTACAGATTTTTCCCGCGGAAAAAAAAAGAAAAACCGCCCTTCTCGGTTCTTTATGCGAGCGAGGAAAATAAAGACAACGTGGAAAAAAATAGCACATAAACGGAATAATAAATAGGTGTACGTCGAGTCGAAGAAAAAAATTTTCAGGTATACTAGTATCATGTCAAAAGCGTAATTCCTCTCGCCGTGAAATTAAATTTATTTCTGGCCTTAAGGGCTGTTCTCACGGGATGACATCGTTGCGACATTAACGTCTTGTTTGTTATATGTACATATGAGCGAGCCCTTAATTTCACGGTTGAGATTTCAATCCCTTTTATGCGAGCGAAAAAAAAAATAAAATATATAAAAAAGAGCTCTCGCGTACTTAATTTTGTGTCTGCGAAGCATCGGTTATTCGAGAGTCGCTTCACTGCGGACCCCTTTAGCCTTTTTTTTCAGACAAAATTGTTTTTTTTAAATATATTTGCGTACGTTGAAAATTTTGTAATTAAATGAGTTTAGATTTCTTTTGAGAATTGAGTTCTTTTTCTTTTTAATTAATTTTTTTCTATTGTCATGTCATATCAACATATAGACAAATATACGAAAGTGTTAAAGGTATATTTTTGTGAAAGAATAGAATCGATGGATTCAAAAGTGTTTTCTTTAAAAATAGGTAAGGGGGAGTCAAATCGGTGTGGATTTATGTGTTCTTTTAGTGAAATTGGCCGAAATGCATTCGGCTCGGTCGCCATTTATATTTAGTGGCTTCTAAATAACGGAACGTCTTGAATAATTCTCTTTCGGGTCATAAAGTGTGTCTTGAGGTGGCCGCCCTGGGAATTGATAACGCCGACACCGGAATATTCTGTTTTTCCGGCGTTTCCGGAAAATATGGATACGTTTTCCACCTGTTCGGAAGATTGTTTTCCAGCACGCCTACGGAATATCATACGAGAAATATATAAACCTTGCCGTTTGACTATATATTCTATTCAATTGAATCCGTAGTGGATTATGTTATTGAAATGACTATATTAGATAATAATTATTTCGGTTATTTAAGATAAGTTATATATTGATTTTTTTATGCGATTAAATCGTTTGTTCATTAAATGTAATTTAGACAAGTTAACTTTATTAAGAAGCTATACGATTTAACGATATATTATTAATTTTTTTATGCATATTCAATTAATTGAATTAATATATCGATAGTCATATAAAATATACAATCATAACTTAATGATAAATAAACATATCACATGTAATAATATTTAAAATAACGTTCAATATTAAATATAAACAAGCACACTATAAACATAAAAGCGATATTGCAAATAGAGGCGATACTGAAATTAAATTTGGTTCATAACTCTAGTTAAATGGATCAGAAAGCAGATATTTAACGATTCTCAAATCGCTGACTGTACGGTTAAATTTTAACGTTTCGGCGTATTTTTTTTTTCTATGCTTTCATTGACCGAAATATAAATTATTTTTTATTTTTATTTTTTGGAATTAACATCATTAACGTTAGGAGTAAAAAGAAGAGGAAGAAGAAAAAAAAAGTTAAAATTGCGCATTAATATATACGCAATATTTACCGGAAGGTATCTCGTTTTAGTTGAAACATTAGAGTATGCTTGGGTTAAAATGTAACCACGTAGAAAACCATTAAGCATTTTACGGCGCAGAACCCTCGTCATAAATGTATGTAAATATAATATATAATATATGTGTGTGTGTGTGTATTTGTGCGAATATTATACTTCGTACATTTGTTGAATTTGAGAAATTATATCTTGACGATAGCATCTCCATTTGTTACATTGGTATGCGAATATAATGTAAATATTATATTATATTATGCATGATATAAATACATTCTATATTTGTAAGTCTGAATATTGAGAAGTCAACGTTCAGTACGTGTAAAATATATTATCATTATTGAAATATCTTATAAAATATTTTAGTATATCAAAGTGATTTTCATTTTTTCTATCAATATAATCAACGTCGCTCTCAAATATATGAATATATCAGAATTTAATTTTAAAGTGGATAATTATTATTATATCAAATGTTCAGTTTTAATTAATATTTTAATAAATTATTATAATATTGAAATTATTAAATAATATATTTGTTAAAAATGTTTTTATTTTAGATAATATATTTTCAATTATGTCATAATCTATGGTTAAGCAATGAAAATGTGTTTTTACATAATAATAAATAAATATTATTTTATACAAAACACACACACACATATAATAGATTAATATATATATATATATATATATATATATATATATATATATATATATATATATATATATATTAATCTATTATATTAAACGTATTCAATAAGTTTATATGTATTTTTAGTATATTAAATATTATTCATTGGAATGCATATTTGAAAAGTAATGGAGTTAAAATAATAAAATATTTATTCAAAATTTATAAAAAAGAGAGGATTTGGAAAAAAGTAGAATTTAAATTAAAAAATCGATACTGGAATAATATAAGCTGTATTTTTAAGTATTAACATAATGAAATAACAACGAATAATTAAATATATATATATATATATATATGTGTGTGTGTGTGTGTGTATATATATATATATATATATATTAATTTTAGGATCCATGTTAATTAGACCGTATAAAAAACGTATTAAAATCTATTTTAAACGATGATCTATATTTCGCACATGTTGAACGTCAATATATACAGCGTTATATATTAAAAGTGACACTCGAATTAAGAATTATAAACGTGGCTATTTAACGAAGTGGAAAAATGATTTAATTTCGGACTTATATTTAATCGGGGGAGCCGTTGCCTCGTGGATACAAATTCGCCAATTTTATTCACTCATGTGTATGCAAAACGGGCACAAGTTGTTCAAAATATATATATATATATATATATATATATATATATATATATATATATATATACATATTTAAATTCAGAAAACCGAGTTATATATTGTATATTTTATTTCGAATATGGCGAGTCCTTCGAGATTTAATATTCTTCTCGTTCTGATATTTCTTGTCAAGCGTTCTGAAGATTTTCCTGCGGGATTTTCGCGTGCAGTTTTAACCGTGGTAAAACTTGAGAAATGCACTTCCGCACTCACTTCGTAAATTTGTTCGTATATTTATAACCAGGTTGCACGTAAATAAAGCCTCATGTGAACGTATATTAAATATGAATATGCATATATATATATTTATATTTATATATAGATCAATAGAAAATGAACTATAAAAATAGATGTTACAACGATCATTAATAATTATTTATTATAAGCAATGAAAATTTTGAAACTTTTCGTGTGATGCGCATAAATTTAATACGGTTTAAATATAACTTTAATAATAATAATGATAACTGGCGCAGTTCCGTTAGTTTTACGTGTTTTTACTGTGCTAGTTACAAAAACGGATTATACGACGCGAAAGTTTTCATATATTTTATGTATACTTGTGGACTTTTAAATGAATATTGAAACCCGGTATAGTTAGTTAACTACGTCGGTTTATTGATATTGCACGCTTATCGTTATAACATTCGATGTAAGTTTTGTTTATTGTATCGGTAAAGTTTCGATATATTGTGGATTAAGGTAATGGTTTAATTTAAAGTTTAAATTGATTTCATATTTTTTTTTCACTATTATGTTCACAAGTATTTAAATTTACGATCCATGTTTTTTTATGTCAATTCTATGAATTTTGACGAGAGATAATTATATATTTTTTTAATTTGTTTTATTGTAATACAGGTTTTAGATTTTTTGAAATTGTACGTTTTAAATACATTAATGAATTTATAATTTCTATGTTTATAAACGTATAAATTTTTTTAGTTTAATAAATATTTTTTTTCACTTTTAGAATTTTTATTGATATTTAAATTTCAATAATTAAAAAAATATTTTTATAAAATATAAAAATAAAATTTGTACTTATTTTAATATAGTGGATAAATAAAGTAAATCACAAGAACTTGCTTTGAATTGTGTTTTTTATGAGAATTTAATAGCAATGACTTATTTTACGCGTGGTTTACTCAATAATTCTATTCTTGATTTTAAATATAATTTATTTATTTAAATGCTTATTGCATTTGTATTTATAATGACGTAGAAAATTAATAATTTACTAAACAAATTTTGAATTATTTATTATTTTTTTTTGTTAAAATATTCTATATCTATATTTATTTTTATGTTATTTATAAATATACTTTTGAATTATAATGTTAATTAATTTCAAAATTTTATTTTTTACATATATTTTCATATATTTTTTCTTTTCGTATTATATAAATAATAAATATAATGTTTGAAAGTCTTCAGACATTACTGTTAATTCGACAGATTATACTATGAATAGAATTCTAATTACTCCACACAATCGAACATCCCTTTGATGTTGAAATTTCTCGATAATTACAAGCACTATTTACAACTAAAGTGTACACACACACACACACAAACACACTACACACATATAGATAGGTACAACTTAATATATTCATATTCTTTGTTTTAATCATTAGCAAACGAACAGAATGAACTACTAATACGACGTTCGCGAACAATTTCCAACTAAGTCCTAACGTCGTCGCTTTTATCCACGTTAGAATAGTGGGCAAAAGTGCATCTGTGCACCCCTCCCCCCCTCTCCTCATCCACACAAACGTGGTTCACGCTTATTGGAAAAGTTGAACCGTAAGAGGAAATTTGTACGAAATTGTTGCAGGCGGTTTGTGCGCTTATAAAACGCCTTATAGGCGACAAATAAACAAGCTACAGTCGCTTCTAAACTTTAATTCGAAACCGGTGACACGTTTCGCTTAAGAGATGTTCGAAATGTTGTAATCGTCTTATTGTGTCGATTCAAGATTGTTTGGATTACGGATTGAAATCTGTTCTATTTCGTTCAGTGACACGTCTTATATATATATATATATATATATATATATATATATAAATTAAAATCTTTAAATTGATTATATATTTTATTTATTTATATATAGAATTAACAAAATGTAAAAGAGGATTATGAGTATCAATAGTGTAGTAATGTTGAATATTTACTACATCAAATTAATACTTTTTATTTGTTTGAATTAATTATATATAGTATATTATGAACAATTCAATGTCTATTATTATTAGTATTGAAGTTAAAATGGCTTAATTACATAAAATGATATGTCAAAGTTATATTATAATATAACAATATTTGGAAACATATTGTGAAATCAATCTAAGTAAAGTTGTTCTTAACTATATAAATCACATATTGCTCCATACGATTATATTATACTTCCATCGATGTTTAATAACCAGTTTATAGGTGGATTTATATATATATATAAAATATAAAATTATTAATTAGTATAAAACGAGACAAGAAATACTGTATAATTGAGACCGTATTTTTTTATTGCTGGGTTGAAACGGGGATAAGGGATGGACGACTTTGGCGACATTAAGTTACGCGGTTATTAACTCAGATGTATACACACAATTAAAATCACGTTAACGACTTCTCGTCGTTATTATTATTATTATTTTATACGTTTCGCATCGAGCTTTATAATTGTTATTGCGCGAATATTAACGAAATTAAAACGCCGGCGTTAACGTGCGACAATAACAATCGAAACGGAAAAGAGAAACGTGAGTCGAGGGCGCGCGGGGGCGGGAATCGTTAATAAAAAATATATATATTTTCATTAAATCCGACCTCTGGGCTCTCCCCTGTTGCAGCGGCACTTTATTGTGCCTCGTAAAAAGCTGTTTACATTTTATAAAATTAAATCGCGCCCTTTTCCGGATTTTATTTTTAAATAAACCGACCGTCGGGACCTGGGACCGATAAAGTCGAGAGTAAATCCCGGCTCAGGCTTAGTCAAATGTACAGCGACAACCAAAAATATATATATATATATATATATATATATATATATATATATATATATAAGAAAAAAAATCAAACGCCTTATCTTCCATTGAAAATAATACCTAATTATCTGACTATGATCGAAATAAATATTTATATAATTTTAAAATAATAATATTTTATTAATGATATTCAAATCATATTATATATAACAATATCAATACAAAAATCCGAATAATCCGATATCATATAAATTTAAGAAAATTATGGTATTAAATAATATTTTCGTTTATCGACGGAAAAACAAAGTTACATTCGAGTATTATTATATTTTCCCATATTTGTATCACGGTCGGTTTTTCGTATCCCCATTTCCCTTTTCTTTATGTCCCATCGTGCTTTTCCCTTGCTCTTAACTGATTTTCTTTTGATTACGACAATAAAAATGGTATAAAAGTGGCGGCGGTAACCTTTCTTCCGTCTCGTTTTTCCCCGTCGATTTCGCCGCTGGATTTTTCCTTTTTCGATTTCGAAAAGACACAGGTTTTCATCCCCAGTGCCCGCCTTAATTTAAGCCGCATTTGACAGTTTCGTGGGATATTAAAGATTTTTTTTTTTTGCTTTCATTTAATAAAATGTGTCGTTTCGTTTTATTTAGATGCTCATAGTATTCCGGGTGCGAAAGTTATTTCTTCTTTTTGATCAAAAAATAAAAATATATATGAATATATTTATATAGGACTGATATATTAATGTTTAATTTTTATATTAATTATTATTATATAGATTAAATCTGTTCAACTTTTTCAACTTTTCGAAAAAGTTTCTCAAAAAAAAAAACGATATTTTTATCGAAATTTAGCAATCGTCTAAATTTAAATTATTAATTAAAATAATTATTCGCATTTTGACATGAATATCAAACTGAATGGTAACAAATTGTCGTACAAATAACTTTGACGTCATCTAATATTATATTTAACGTTGAATTATTTCATGTAATTAGACCGAAATGTGTATAATTTTGCACAAATATTAATATCAAATTCCGAAATATTCGATATCGGCGCGGTTTCTATGGCACATTGAGATCTTAATAATCGGAAAGTGAGCTATGTATTAATTAACCTAAAATACGGTTCAGTGATCAATTCGCCGTATTGATTTGCTCAGTAATTTCAATGCAAACACACGCAAAACTATTACATTATTATTATAAATTAGATAAACAACCATTATATTTATTGATAAAAAAAATATGTTTATATTCGTGGTTTTTGTTTCGTAAATAAAAAAAATACGTAATATTATACGACATATTAAACAAAAAGCTATATGTATGTAAAAGAGGTCGACACACTTCGAGATGGCGCGGAGTTTTCTCTCGTTTTTTGTGTCATTTTTCTATTTTTTTTTTGAGAGATAAAAAAAACGCGGAGGTTTTGCTATGTTTTTTTTCGTTATTACCCTTTTTTTTTTCATTTTCACCATCGTCACCTACCTCTGTTTCTGGCGATTTTTTTTTGCTCTGACCCCACGGCGATGACACGGGAAAAATGTACCGTGAGCCGCTTTTCTTTGTACGACCAGGCGATATTTTTCGACGACAATAGGATATAAATGAAGCCTAGATGTGTGGGACGATGGGACTTTTCTGATTTAATAACACACACGTATACATCCATTATACGCCATTATTCGACGAATGAATGGATTTTTATGATTTTGTACTCTATTTTATTTTTATTTTTATACACATCTATATATATATATATATATATATATATATATATATATTTTTTTTTTTTTTTTAACAGTTGTTATACTCTTGTATATATCGAGATGAATGGAAAGAATTGAAATTTCAATTTATACAGAACGTTATCAATATTGTATTCAGTTCAATCGTTCGTAATTCTCATTTGTTCATTATATGTGGGTGTAAATTTTAACTAATCATTTATTTTTATTATTTGATACTATTATTTTTTTTGTTATAGCGAGGCTTTCTCAATTCATATTAGTTTTTCTTCAATTTTCATATTATTTTCATACAGATTCTAATTTTATCAAAAGGGAAAGTTTTTTACACGTTAAATGTGAATTTAAAATCATCAGGATCATTAAAAATGGTAAATTTTTCAATATAAGCGGTATATATTAAAACTAATATTTTTAGAACTTAAAATTTATTATAGATTACGTGAATAAAAACAGTTATTTATTTTCTCAATTTCTTAATAAAATCTTTATAATTCAACTGTATATCGGTCATCAATGAGAAATATATAAAATCGTTTTGATAGTTTTTCATATACTTTAAATATAAATAGTTGTTTATTATTAAATTATATTTTAGTTTTACTTTTAAATATTAAATATTTTTTTTAAGTTTTTGTGAAATATTCGTACTTTTAAAATATTTTAAAACTAGTTCACACACAAAAGCGAAAATTTACTTAAGCGAATAGATAGAAAACAAGACGATTCTTCGGATGCTTTACTAGAAAAATAAGTCGTAATTAAGAAATATTTTCACAGTTTAAATCGAATATAAAATGCATTTAATTATTGATCCTTTTAGAGGGTAAACGCGTAACTAATTGACATTCGCATAATCGTCTTTTGTGCGACGAACACAAGGGTTTTACCCGAAAAGATTATTCTTTGAATATGAATCGCTAAATAGGGACGACAACAAAGCCTCGTATGTAATGACGACGAGCCCTTTTCCTGTAGGGAATTAATACTGACGAATGGGTCATTAATACAGCACATGACAAATTTACAACTTCACCTACGCTCCTGTGTGATTAATTTGTCCTTTTCTCCTATATATGTTCACGTATTATGTTCGTTTTTTTTTGTATCGCGTATCGTAAATAATGACGACAAATGGAAAAAAATTGAATATAATAATAATAAAAAAATTTATACATACGCATGTAAAAAAAAATAACGCGTAAAAATAACGAACGGTTTTCGAGGGTGAAATGATAAAAAAAAGGTCAAAATAACGAGATGCAGGATTAAAAAGGTGTGTTTATTAACGTCACACGGTTCGGTTTCTGGAGGTCGATCCCTTTGTCCCATAATCCCGTCGGGTTTCTGTTGAATAATTTGTTCGCACTTCTTCCTGAAATTTAGTTCTGTCACCTCATCAATTATTCAAGGTGTTCGAGCTTATAAAGCCGTAGGAACGTTAATGAAGCGTTTGCTTCATATCTATACTTTAATTATATGGGACTCCAGTGTAACCCCCTTTGGGAAATGTCAGCGGACAAATTCAAAATAGATTGGAAATGAATTCAGGTTGAGCAGTTTTGAAATTTGATGTGAATTATATAAGGCTTTATAGATAGTTATAAATATTATATAATAATAAACAAAATCATTATTTATATTATAGTAATAAAAAAAAAAAATTGGATATGTGGAATATAAAAAAGTTTGATTAAAATTTCCGAAAGTTAAATTAGAATTCTGATATCTTGAAAAATTAGTCGATTTATACGTTGAATAACGAATGCGGAAAATCGAAAATTGCCAAGCGTTGGAAAAAGTATTTTTTCCGCCAACAAAAACAATCTGAAAATATTTTAATTATCGCCGTTTGTCGAACGATCGACGACGCGAAGAAAGATAGAAAAAAAATATAGAAAGAACGAAAGAATGAAAGAAAGAAAAAAAGAAACGTCTCGTCTTCTGTCGCCGAAAGTTTCGAACCCGAGATCGAATCGGACAATTAAACGAAAAGTTTACCACGAGCGAATAATATTATTATTACGTCGTTTAATAAAGTTGATTAGGCTGTTGATTTATTGTTTACGTTGAAATTTATAGGCGTTGAGCGCGAAATATTTTTTAGAATTAAAATATCGAAAATTGAGCACCTCTTTGTTTCAACGTCGATGATAAATTACCGAATTTATACCGGAAATAAAAAAAAAACATCGAGACGAAAAATTGTTATTTTTTTCTCACTTTCACGGATATTATTCATTATAATATTTTATTATAAATTATTTTCGAAAAATAACGCGTTGATTAACTCTTAATTTGTCCGCAATGCGTTTTTGTATTATTTTTCAATTTAAATTTTCGATTATTTTAATATGCAAATGTATAATTTTCATTCAAAATATTATATTATATTGGCGTATGGCTTCAATATATTATAGAGTATTGTGTTAAAAAAAAACATTGTATGAAAGTACTTATATTTTAATGTTTAGAATATGTAATTTTATAGCATGCTCTAAGTAATGTAGTCATACTATTATATTACGTGACTTTAATGTAATAATATTTACATAGTATTTTTTACTTTGTATACTTAAAAGCAACACATCGTATTTTGAATTCTAATATTGAATATAATATTGCTACTTTTGTTACTAAGTATATTGTAATATATATATATATATATATAAGTCAAAATATATTTATTTCTGTATCGAATATATATAGAAAATATTATTTTTTTTGTATTTTATTTTATTCATACATATGTAATCATCAACGATGTCACATCTAATAGTTGGGTCGATAACGTGATACATTTTTAATATACAAGTTACGTGTTTGTTTTTCGGAAACAACACGTGTTTTAGCCAATCTATAAAATTGATCGTGAAAAAAACGTATAATTTGACACCATCAAATTCTTGTCTAATGTTTTTATAATGCAAGTTTATTATGAAAAAAAAATATGGTTATTGACAATAGTTAAATGTGAAAATTATCCAAATTATATAGTCATTATTTTTTCTTTCATATATAAATCGTAATTTATTTTAAAGTTTTGAAAAAAATATAATAGATATCTATATAAATAATATATTAACTTATATATAAATATCAAATTATGAGTTAGAAAGTTTTTGATATAATTAATTTGATATTATTGAAAATTTAATCTCTTTATTTATATTGAAAAAATTCAGTGTAAAGGTTAAATTTGTAATTGACAATTCGATATTTTAAATAGAGATCTATCGGCTAATTAAATTATTTATATTTCAAAATAGTAAATTAATAAGGTATATATTAATTTAAAAAAATGAAGGTTTATTGAGTCACGTACTTTTAAAAATTAATAAATGTGATTTTTAATATAGAGCTTAAGTGATTTATATTTTTAGTAATATTAGTAAAAAATAATATATTTGAAGATATTACGGTAGAAATACGTTTAACGGCAACAATATCCTATTATTCTGCATGACAGACATTTTTAATATGAACAAATGAATACAGAAAAAAATATATATACACACACACACAGTTTATATATAAAATAGAGTAAAACCAATTCAAAAGGTTTCAGATTGGAGCAAAATTTATATCGCAGTTAAAACGCAAAGGCGACGCTATAAATTCAAAGCGAGTGCGACAATTCGATATGTTTTTCGGTTCTCGCTGAATTATATACATATAAAATAATACGTACAATATTCACTAACTGTTGCGGTTAAAATTTCGAATACGCGCAAAACGGAATTCACCGTTCATTAAGATGTAGAAATTCGCTGTAGGAAAGGATTAATTTTCTAATTGGACGAGTGAACTCGACGAGCGACTCTCGGAGGGTTGTTTTGTACATCAGCCCACCCCTACTTCGCATCCCTTAACGTTTCGAGTCCGACTTATTGCAGGAGTAGTAATCTTTTAAGTGTTACACTCGATTCACGGCGGCTAATGTCTCGTGTAAAATGCAAAAACGGAACATTTTCCTAATTGTAAAAGTGAAATGAGTGAGGAAGATCACGTTCAGTAACCGGAAGAATCGGTCTTGTAAAATGTGAAGTGTTATGGTGGTCGCTTTTAGGAATCCGGATGTTTGAGCGCTAATTAAGATTTAGTCTGTTGTAATTGAGATTGTGTCTAATGTATATTAATTAGATTCTCGCTGTATACGAAAGAAAGCGATTAGTGCTTTGATTATTATGTTTGAATGATTTCAAATTGTGTTTCATGTATTTTTTATGATATAAAACAATATATTTTTTTTAATATTATATTTAGATGTAATTATATCGAATGTTAATTTCATTACATATTTAAAAATATTAATTTATAATCTCTTTATTTAAAGGACTGAATCATCAGATTTACCTCCAATTCAAAATATTTTTTTTTATAAATGATTTAAAATATCATTAATTATTAACTTAAAACGTATTGTTTATCTTTAAAGAATTTAAACATATTATTATTTTTGTGGCTATATTTATATTTAATATGCAGATATCTTTCATTAATTAATAATTATATTAAATAGAAAATTATAATTAGCACATTTTATATATTAATATGTCATGATTATATTTTTTTTGATCAGCTTTATGTAAAGACATTAATTTAATCACTTGGCCATTTATTATATATTTTAAAGTATAGGATTTTAAGGAAGATATCTTTATAATATAAGAATAAAAATATAAATTTAAATATAAGAAATTTTAATAATCCATTTATTCATGTTTACTTTTATAGGATTATTTTAATTTTATCTATTATTAAATTTAAATTTCTTTTAATGTATATTTTATAGAACTTTTAATTTATAATTAATATAGATGAAATGTGATTTTAATCGTCGATGTTTTGAATTAAAATTTTAATTAATGTTGACATTATAATAAAATAAACTGAAAATAGCTAAAGCTATTTTGATTATTAGCAAATTTAATGTGAGAACAGATGTTCATCAGATATCTCTCGTATAACATTAAATAATAGACGAAAAAAAATCATTAATTTCGAAATTGACATTGCCGGAAAGGTAGATTTTCCGGAATTGCCTTCGTCTAAGGGACGGCGACGTGGCGAGAAATAAAATTACGCCGGAAGTTTACGTTCACCCTTAATAAGGGCAGTCATCTTACTCTGATCGAATTATGTACTAGACGAGATGCGAAGATGTCGTCGACGTCGGTGTGAAGTTAATTATATTCGAATTAATTAGTTTCGAGTTACGACTAGCCCGGTCGACGGCGGGGTGCGAGCTTTTCACGGGTGTCCCGTTTCGATATCATTATTTTTTTCCTTTAATAATACAACTTTGAAAATTAAAGAGAAAATTGCGTCCGATTCGAAGGCGACGCCGTTCGTTTCCATTCGTTCATTATGCTTCATCATGCTAACGTTTCCAGTTTTGGAGAATCCAATTATTCAAGATACTATCATATTTTATTTATTATATATATTTATATATAGATTTAAAGTATTTCAAAAGAGATTTATAAAAAGAAAAATATGAAAAAAATATATTTAATTAAACTTATATGAAATGTCTATATATCTCTTAAAATATTATTATTAGATATTGTAAGAGATAAATTATGTATCTCTTAATATATTGATATAAATTGAAAATTTTATTGTTTTATTGAAACTTAATGTAATAAAATGGTTTAGTGAGAAATGTTTGAAATTTTGATATTGTATTATTAATTTCATTATAAGGAAATATAACGGGATCAAAATTAATTATTTCATTTTACAATTGAAGAAATAGAAATTTAAATAATGAAAATATTGTACGAAAATTTTAAAATATATAAAAAATCGAATATTATATATATTTAAAGAGAAAAAAATAAGCAATAATAAAATAGTATTAAATAAAAAATTTAATTAAATATAAATATTTTAAAAAATATATTAAAATGAAAAATAAAAATTGAATTAAAATAAATAAATTTTTATGAAATATGAATGAATAATAGAAAGTCTGGAGACTTTTTATTTCATAATAAAACAATTATATCCACTAAAGAAATTTAAAGAAAAATAATAATGAAATCAAAATTAATTTTAAAATATAAATTAAATATATATATATATATATATATATATATATATATATATATATATATATATATATATATATATATATATTATAAATATAATATATTTTAAAACAATATAATAATTTATAGCGAATAAACGTCGGGGAAAAGTTTTAATAATCGACGCGAATTTTTCGAAAGGGGTAAACGACGCGAAATGCGAACGCGTGTGTGCGAACAACGTTCAAAATTTTCCCTTATATATTTGTGTGAAAGGTGAAAATTTTCACCGGTTCAAGTTCGACCCGGGGAAAACTCGGAAGTTGCGAAAGGCGGAAACTCGACGCGGTTATTGCGTAATTCGAATGCAAAATTTCTCTTCGGTCTCATGTCGGAAAATTGTTGTTATGTTCGCGCCGAATTTATTTCAACCGTATGAACGATGCGTTTTATATATATATATATATATATATATATATATATATATATATATGTGTGTGTGTGTATAAATTTCGATTTTGTAATTAATTTAATAGATAAAGACAAATTTTTTATTATAATTTTAAGTCGATATTAAAAAATATCGATAAGGAAAATAATTCAAAATTTAGAATATGAAAAAAAAATTCAGTAAAATTAATTATACATATATGTTGAGAATCTTTAGAAAGCTATTTATGAATATATATATATATATATATATATATATATATATATATATATATATATATATATATATATATATATATATACATTTTATATTACAATTATTATTATAAAATTATGAATAATGTAACTCTTGTGCTAATAAGATAATAAAGTAAATATTTTTGAATATAATATATTTGTAAAAAAAAATAGCTAAAAAATTTATTCCTCATATATATTTCTTGATATTAATTTTAACGTTTCGTTTTACTCAGAGTTGCATATATATTTAATTTTATAAAATACTCATTCTTGTCAGAGATATTCCCTTGTGTTCAGCATTAAATATAAACGCCGCTACGCGAGGAAAACTCTAAAACTCTTAAAGGAAAATACGCGTGAAAAATATGAATTGGGCATTTTGACGTACGACTTTTGCACAAAGTTCTGATGGAAAAATATTAATAATGTCTTGCAATTCTGTATAACATATTCCAAAAAATAAAAGTTGAATAAAAAAAAAACAGTATACACTTTCGTAACATATATTTTTGGTTTATATATTTCACATAGATATATCTATCCGTGTCTTATAAAACTTTTATTATGAAGGATCATTGCCGTTCGCAATTCATATTGAATTGCGTATTTACGTATGTCTTCAGGAAAATCTCGGAAAATCACCCCGTACGATTTTCCATTGCATTCCGTATGTGTACATTCGATATTACCATAAAGCCTGCAACAGACCGATACCTTGTTTGCTTAATATAACGAGATTCTATGTTTAAATCCTAGATATGGATTTTCGTCTACGCTTTATATCCTTTTGAATAACTCGAAGACAAGGAGCCAAGCTTTAGATTGTAAGTCGTTCATTCATAAATTATATATTACGTACACATTACTTAATGTAGTTAATGTAATTTAAAAGCTATATTATTTTACATATATAACTATATTCATTAATTATATTGTTTAATATGTAAGTTAACTCATTTAAACCGTGAATATGTTTATTTAATATGATGAAGACTCATTTGGAAAATTGTATGTATAAAGCCAAATTTATACGAATAAATGTTAATTATAATATATAATGTAATTTAAATTTGAATTAAAAATATAATTATATTTATATTATATAAATTATATATCAATTAAATTTATACATGATAATTATATATACAAATTTTAATGTGTTAAAAGCTGGAGAATAAAATTGCTTTTATTTTTATTAATATTATTATTGATATTTTTTCTATTATTTCATTTGTGCGAAAAATATTATTTTTTAACTTTTATACTGTAATTTATATATTTTGATATAATTCGAAAAATATGTAGTATTTTTTCTTAACATAAATATAGTTATGATTACACAATATTTTATAAAAAAGTTGTCACAGGAAATCTTGCTTAGAATAAATATTTTTATGATTTATAAGGTTAAAAAAATGAAACTAGCACGAATGAAAGATATATTTTATAAACGCCAGATAATGGTCAAACGATATATCAGAACTATGTTTATAAGATGAATGTTTCATATGAACCATGGTGCTGATCAAAAAAAAAAATTTTTTTATTGTCGTTATTTATGTTGATATTTTCAAAGAAACAATTCCGGTTGTCGCTCGATATCCGTGGAAGAGGGAAATCGGAAAACTTAAAAAGAGAAAACTGCTCGTGTAAAGAGAAAAAAAATGTGTCTGGAAAATCTGAATTGGTGGCTGCGGAAAAACGGGTGGGACATTGGCAATAATTCATAGTAAAGAAAGACTAGAAAAGTAATGGGTGTAAAAGGATATCAAGATGGTATCGCGAGACTGAACCTTTCCGTGCCTTTTTTATTATTTTTTTTTCTTTTTACATAGACCAAGGAAAATGCGAAGGATTTGAATTTTTCCTCTTATTTATATTCCGTGTCAAAAGACAAATTCGCAAACGAATGGCTCGGAAAAGTAGATGAAAGATTGTGTAAAATAGATATATAATCAAATAAAAAATTAAATATTTATTCAATAATGTAATAAAGATGGATTTTTAACAAAAACAAAATATTTATGATTTCTATATAATAAAATTCTGATAGAAGAAAAATCTTTACATTTTAAGGATTAACTCGTTAATAATATATATAGTTTAATTTAGAGATATTATTTTAAAAATAATATTATCAATTTTAGTTATAAAATGTTATTTTGAAAAAGAAATTATTAAGATTGATAATTTGTAAAAATATGATTAAACTTAAATCTTTTTTTTTTCAATATTAACAAGTATTTAATTAATTATATATTATATTTAAAGCGAAATTGTGTTCGTTATCGGAGGTGAAAAGATATTTTGCGGTAACAACGCGGAGACAAAAGAAACTTGTGTATGGCGTTAACAAATGAAAGTGACATGACGCAACAAAATGAATGAAATATGAGAAAATTTTCCAAAGAGGCGAAAGCTTTGTTTGTAAATAGCAACAATCTTTCTAGTTTTACAAGATTTATGGGTGTTAAGTAAGCAGAAATATATTTATCAAGATGCTTTTGGAAAGTGAAGTCAATTTTTTCTTTAAGCCCGTTTCGCCTTTCGCTTCAAACCGAAATCCGCACCCTTATTTCGTCAGAATAATATATATATATATATATATATATATATATATATATATATATATATATATATATATATATATCACGCGAATTAATACAAAATGTTAAAATATATCATATTAATACGTATGTTTAAAAAGAAAATCGCGTAAAACTTCGATATTTCAACGCGTGTACAATTAAAACTTTCATATTACATAGTAATTTCGGCGGAGTTGTTTCGAATCCGTTGTATCAAATTTAATGAAAGTTGTATCAAATTGTTTGAACTAATTTGAAGCTTTCCACTGCTTGTATATAACATATAAGATTTTTAACGAGTGTCATACAATTAGTTTAATTAAAACTTGTTGTTTTCCGTAAATATTATTGTTATTATTATCGCCTGTTATTGTTAATATTTGTTGAATTGGCGACATTAAGCGCTCGGGCTGTGCTTTATCGAATTTATACAACTTATCAGAGATCAACTAATTTAATTAATAAATGTTTATAATATTTTAATGTCCTTTATTTAGATTTCAAGCATATTATGTAATTGTTTTAATTTCATTTCATTATTAATTAGATTTGTTATTTTCGTAGTTTTTTTTTCAAACATGATAAAGTGACGAGAAAAGTTTTATATAGTTTTAATCATCGATTTAAAATATCAGTTAAAAGTGTAAGCGATTTAAAATTGAAAAAAAAATTAATCTTGATTTTTTTATATAATTATAATTTTTAGATTACTTTGAAAAATATATTTCAAATTTTAAATTATCAAATTGCATATAGATAAAGCTCAAAATTAATTTGATCTAAATTAATAACTATATTTAACTATTCTTCTATTTATGATATGAATTAAAAAATATTAAAAATAATTATATATATATATATATATATATATATATATATATATATATATATATTGTTTTCCATTTACAAACGGTTGGTTGAAGTAATCGACATCGAATGGCAGCTAATCAACGGTCGATTTCAGGGGTGATGAACTTTTTCAAATTCCGGTCACGTATTCGTCACAGTGACGAAAAATCGCCGAAGGTTTTATTGTCGACGTACCGCTCGCGGACAGGATCAAATAACCCGTGAAACGATCGTATTTTTTATATCGGAGACCGACCTCTTTCACCCCACGAAAACCACGCTTTCCCACGGGATCGTAGTTTTTCTTCGGAAAATTCTTTCGACTATGCGCATACACGCGTATTATTATGAAATATGCCGTTTATTTGCGCTTTTGTAATGATTTTCTTTTGATATCCTGTAATTTTTTTTCTTTCGATTTCGCCTTGTATTTTATATTATTTTTTTTTAGGCGTCGAATAAATTGCGGGTCAAAGTCGGGTTCAGCGATAGCGTCGTGAGACTATCTGAAATACGCCTTTGGGGCAACGTTCGTCACTTATTGATGCGTTTTTCAGACTTGATGTCGTAAATTTGTTCATATCTATAAAATATTATCGTATTTTATCACGAATCTAAGCGTATTCATGTATTATATATTATATATACTAACTTATATGAAATAAATATATTTTGGAATATTTTTATTTAGTAAAAGGAAGAAATAAATATATAAATTAAATCTATATTTTAATAAAATGTATATAAAATATTATTAATAATATATTGAATATACATTTTTTTTTATTAATATACAAGTATAATATAATGAATATATATATATATATATATATATATATATATATATATATATATATATATATATATATATATATATATATATATATATATATATATATATATATATATAAAGGATATAGAGCGAAAAATGTTCAAATTTATATAGCAGTATAGTTAATTATATATTTTTTTAATTGAAAAGTTTAAATTAAATATATTTTAAAATAAAAATCATATAAATTTTCTGATAAAATAATTATTCAAAGTCATAAAATTAGAATATCATACTGATTTTAAAACAAAATATAAAAATATTTATGTATATGAAGGTTTTAAGTTATATTTCTTTAATCTGATACTTATAATAATTATCATGCAAATAATAAAAACGTGTAAATTATACAATCAGTTTCAGATTAATTTATATTTCTATAGGAGAAAATAAATATTGAATACTACGAAAGTAAAATGCAAACTTGTTTCAATATAAATTATTAATAGTTTTTTATGGATGTATATAAATAACTAATTTTATGATCGAGAAAAATATTATTTAATAAATAAAAATATATTGGAATATGCGGTATTGACAATAGTGCATTGAAATGAAAGCCTTGTGTAATAAATTCAACATATCAATATATTTTTGCCGCAAAAAATATCGAAGCATCGCCGCCTAAAATGATAATTGAAATCAATTTCGTTTTGAACAAAGACGACTCAATCATAATTTAATGAATGTTCTGCAATTTAAAAGCATCGGAGATATAATGGGCGACATTTTAATTTAAATAATGACGTCGTACATTTTCATTCAAATAAACCCCCCCTTCGAGTGCTTTGCCGAATATACAAACTTAAGGAAAAAAACGAATATATATATATATATATATATATATATATATATATATATATATATATGTATAAGAAATGTAATGGAAAAAGCAACAAAAATTTCATCCCCTTGCGTTGGTAAAAATAAAAATATACGCAAATATTTTCAAGTAACGTATTAAAAAAAAGAAAAAGAAGTAAAATTGGGGGTGAGTCGGAAAAAGTGGCATATTTTTCATAAGTCTGCCCTCTATTTGAACTCTTATTCTGGTTGAATAATTAAAATAATTGAAATGTAAATGTTTCTTATGGAGTTAAACAGTATAAATATTATATATATTGAATTAAATATTTTGCGATAGTTTTATATAAAAAATATAAATGAAAATATGGTGAAAGTGTTGAATTTTAAGTAAGATGTCTATTTTTGCTTCAATATGTATTCTATAGTCGTATTTTCTTTGTAATGAAATTTCTAAAGGAAATCCTTTTTTTGTATACAATTATATCATATTATTGATATTAGTTGTGAGTAAATTAATATTTTTACAAGAATATATTATATAATATATTGGTATTTTTTTTCTAGTCTTATAGATTATATAAAATATTACATAAATTAATCGCGCACAATTTATAAGTATTAGTTAAATCGAAGAATTTACTTTTTTTTTGTAAATAAAAAAATCTATTGCACAAAAATATTTTAATCTTAATGTACATGAAATATTGATCCGAGAAAACTAATAAATATTATTAATTAAAAAAATATGCTTTTTGAAAAATAATATTATTAAAATTATTTTGAATGAAAAAATATGTTGAAGGATATATCTAAAATAATATCAAATTAATTTTTAATCAATCAAATTATATAAAATTTAAAATTTTGTTTAAAAAAATATTTTCTTTGCATAAAAAATATATAATAAATTAATTTATAATAAAAAGCGTGATTTCAATACAATATTTATAAGTAAACTCTTGAATTGAATAATGATTAATAATATTGCATGTTAGATCGGTGCAATGTTTGAATCTGAAACCAAACTTTCAAATCTAAATTATAGTATTTCAATATATTACAAGTGATAAATAGTAATTATCAACACTATATAATATATATATCATTATAAACAACATTATATAATATATGATAATAGTAAATCATTTCGAATTATTACCGTATGAACACCGTGTACTTTGGAGAGTCATCTCCAAAAGTGTCACAATATCCTGTTTCGAATATTAACGATCCAGGATGGAAAATGTATAAACAGCCAGTTAAAACCGAAACCGAAGAATTGTGGCTTTGAACCCGCGATCACAAAGGCAACACATTTGACGTTTACTCATAAAGTTTCAACCAGTCTAAAAACTGCGAATGGTTTTCACACGAAAGCTTCGGAGACATTAATATTAATATCTGCCATATTCTAGAGTTCTCCGCGATGCCGTTCTATATTATTATTTTATATTATATATAGTATATAATATTCGAATAATTTCCTCACTAGGAAATGAATTCGGTAAAATTATATGATATATCATCAGCGTGACGTAGTGTTTTGTCGTAATACGCTTTATTTCGGATAAAGCCTCATTCTGTCTATACAGTCAGTTCTCGAATTACGATCAATTTTTTCATATCTATTTTTAACAGTTTTCATCACATATATATTTAATATAATCTCATACGCTTTTAACGATTGATTTTGCACTTCTGAAATCCATTACTCAGATATGGTAATAATCGACCATAAGTCAGAATAATGCACAAACACACACACATACACAAACACACACACACACACACATATATATATATATATATATATATATATATATATATACTTATTAGAAATAAAAGTCATTATATTTGTTTAACAGGGGTATTCAAACTACGACTCGCGAGCTACACGTACCCGATTGAAAGAATTACTGAAAAATGTTGTTAAGGAATTAAATAAATATGGTTTATTTTTTAATATTTAAATAAAGTACTCATATTTTGTATTTTTATTTATATATATTCAATAAATATAATTTCTGTTAAAAAATAATATGTGGTTCGCAAAAAAATCAAATTTTAAAAATTGCTCGCACTAACAAGTAGTTTGGCCACCCCTGTTATATAATATGTATATAGTCTATTATATTATTCCGAAATTGCGAAACTGAATTCTGTCGTAATTTGAGAAATTATTTAATTTAATATGCGCAGTCACGTATAACGAGAAAATGGCAGTTACATTGAAAACATATCGATTCTGATGAATTTTTTTTTATCGTCGTCGAAAGCTTCGATAAATGAAAACATGAAATAATAAATACATAAAAAAAATACATATATATCGCCGACAAATGAATTTAAAACGTAGAATCGGCATCTATAGTCGGAGGTTCCGTTTCTGTTGTGAACAGGGTGGTATTGGGTGAGTCGGAAAAAAAATCGTAAATCTGAATTGAATAGTTTCGCTCTTGTTATTTTCGATCTTTTTTTTTTTATTTTCATCCCCTAGCAGCTTGCAGGGATCGATAAACCAACAAACGAGCCATTCATAGCGTGATTTATTGTTTTCGAGCTCGAATATGAAGCAATTAAAAGCATGCGCTCTTAAGGGAGTTTTTTTTTTTTGATTTTGCTTTTCTGTGTATATAATTTATTTCTACACAAATCATTGTATTTTTTTCGGCATTATTCTTAAATAAATACAGGGTTGAGATATTTTGATTTGTAACAAGAGTAACGATTTATATATTATATCGTAATCACATTAGTTAATATAATTGAGATTTACAAATTATGAACATATTATTTATCGTCATTTTGTCTTTATCTTCTATATTTAAAATATCTTGGCATATATTAAGATATATAGTAAATATATCATCGTATTGTTAATTATTTTGCTGCGTTGTATATATTGATTGTTATCTGATTATTACATTTGATAAAGTTATCATATATGCTAATCGTATTTTAGGTAATAAAGTAATGAAATTTGAATTACTTAATTAACTACTCAAACTTTATTTATATGTTTATAGTAAGATTTATAATCAGGAAAATACTAGAGTTTTTACTAAAAAATGTACTTTTTGTAAGTAAATATTCACATTTTATATTTCATATTAAATTTATGAAAAATAAAAATGTAAATTTGATGGATTAAAAGCAGAGTATATAGGATTAAAAGGCAAATTATTATGTATAAATGGTTTAAATTTATATGAAAAAGGTTTCAGATTAAAATCTATATAATATCATTCATTAAAATAATTTTAATAAAAAGTATATTTTCTTTAACTATATGTAGTATTTAAAATGTTTAATAATAACATATTTATATAATGAATACAACCATTTAATATAATACATTCATATATATAATTTCATAAAAAATATATGAAAACAATAAAAATATTGAATTAAAATCAAAATATAAATAGGATAGAAAAAAATAATGAAAATTATCTTGTAAAATATGTAATAGAAGAACGAAATTGAAAACGTTTTAATTTATACGTACAGTATATAAAATATTTAAAAATAGAATAAAATATACCATTTAACATCACAAATGAACATAAAAATAAAATTAATCGTAAATAACAAACCGAAATATTTTTTTTATCTCTTAAAAATTTTAAAGATGACCAGCGGAAAACATCGGAAAAACTACGTTCCACATTTTAATTGCCGCGTTCATTACGCACAACGTCAATCATCTGTTAAATAACAACGTACAAAATACAGATAAAATAAAAATAACGAAAAAAAAATGGAAAACATCCACTACAACAACAATATAAAAAAAATAAAAATTGACGATGACACCGTTTTCTAGAGTGACACGAACGTCATGTTCGTTGTTGCGAAATAACACGTTTTTTTATATATAATATACATTTATATATATATATATATATACATTTCTCTCTTTCTATATATATATATATATATATATTTTACCCCCTCATCCACGATTTGTTCCTTTTTGGTTCATCATTTTTGTTATTTTATTATTATTATCGTTCGCTTCGTGTCATATTTTTTTTCGGTAGCATTGTTTTGCGGCATGATTTTTCCGAGCTTATAAACGCAGTACGTATACACATATATTATTACATTTTTTTTTCACCGTAGATTCACGATTTTCCCGTTTTCCAACCCCCTCTCTCCCCTTTATATATATATATATATATATATATATATATATAAATATTTACAGATATAAATTTTTATGCACAATAAGCCGTGTCACGTTAAGCTACAATTTCGTGTCGTTTCGTATATTGTAACGTACGAGAATGGAGTTCGTCTCTAATTTTATTGTTTCTCATATTTGTTTGGAATGTGCACACACACACACACACACACACACGCACAAAACGTAAACGTATATCCGTATATAAATTTTTGGCTATTTATATTTTATAATGTAAACATTATGCTAATGTAATTTATGTTTAAATATAAAATTTTGTATGTGTGTGTGTGTATGTGCGTTGTCAATTTTCCCCTGCGAAATCGTAAAATTCGACGATTGCCCGTTAAGATTTAATGCGTTTTCCGAAACCCCGTCCACTTTCTCGTTATACGGACCCGTGATCAAAATGACAATTTTATGAAAATATCGTATTTATATAGAGCGCTTTTCGAATAACTGAAACGGAATTGGATTTCGCTTTTATAAATTTGGTTTATATTTATGCAAAAATATTATTTTATAAGTATTACATTATATATATATATATATATATATATATATATATATATATATATATATATATATATATATATATATATATATATATACATAAATTCGTTTTCGATTCGATCACGCATATATTTTTATTCAAGAAAATTGATCAAAGACGTGTGGTAATTCAATTTATTTACAAATAATGAATTTCGTTTCAAAGTTATATATACATATATCTAATTTAGAGTTAACTATGGTTTTGAAACGACACCTGAATAGCTAAGTGGTTAAATTCATTTATATCTACGCGAAGCTATTCAAGACGTGAATATTTGAGACCGCTACATTGCCGCATGTTATTTAATTAATGTAGTAATTATAATATTGTTTTAATATAATTATTAATTTACAAAATTAATTGATATTTTAATTTAAAAAATATCAAAAAATATGACGTTAAATTTTCGAGTAAAAATACAATTTTTAATATCGGGAATACAATCAATGACTCGATTAAACAAAAGGTTTCTGATTATAATATAAATTATTATTCTACTAATTTATTTTTATAATTTTTTAAAGTTATTATGATATATGTCTTTTTTTAAAAAGATAAAATTTAATTTTAAAACTTTGGTAAAAAATGCGATCTTTTTTTAACGTATATAATATCAACATTTTTCTTTATTTTTGAGTTTCAAACAATTATTTTGTGTTCACGACCGAGTTTTTAACTATATATTTTTTTCATATGCTCAGAAATGTGCTTGAAATTTAAATTCTAATATTTTTTTATTCTGTCATAAACGACATATAGTTTTAAAAAATATTCAAAATAATTTTAAAAAATAAATATGATATAAACTATTTATTAAAATCTTTATATAACAATTATAAAAGAAATATATATAAATCAGAATATGCAGTTAAATCAATATTGAAAATTTGATTTGTCGTACTACAATAATTTTTAATAGGTAAAATATAAGTGACACTATTTTGCAACACATAAAAGGCATATAGCAATCTAGGAATACTTATTCAGCACATATATGTATATAAATTCGTAATTTCGTATGGTGCTTTCAATTTTGAATGTGTTCTCTTCTCGTATTGTTTACAACCCCTGGGGCGCTTCGGTTAATTTCGCCGCCCCCATTCACTATAATAAACAATAGACAATCAAATCTTGCAGAATTCCTCGACTTTGCAGAGTCCCTGCGCAATATTTAAGGGGTTTTCCTGCCATCGAACCCCCATTTTCCCCATGTTTTCCGCGCGTTTCGGTTTAGTGTTTCGTACGTTCTTTTCTCGATTTTACTGAAAAGCGTTAAAAGCGGGTTTTACTGTTTCGGGTTTAATGGGATTGCAGGTGCAAAAAGTCTTTATTGTTAGTCCCATTTTATTGTCGGACCCATGATGAGTTGCGAATCGCAAATTTGTGTTTTTGATGATGCATTACGGCTCGCGATGAACTCGCGCATATTTAAATAATGATTAATAAAATTTACGTTTTATTCGTTCAAAGGATATTTTACGATTAAACTTGCTGAATATGCTATTTTCCGAACAATGGTTGTTTATTGTTGGTACAATACATTTTTTTTTCTGCTGTTTAATAATTCTGAGAAAAATATCAACGTGTAATTTTTATAATAGTACGATGATATAACAATAAAAAATAAATAAATTTGTTGTTTAATAGCTTTGTATATGGTTTAAAACAACAATAGCAAACTGCGGTTTTAAGGTCCCATTTGACTTCTTGAGCTAATAGGTGCGAAATTTTATAACTTTGTGTGGTATGATTTTTATGTTTTATTTTTTGTATATATAAAATGTTTATTCTTTTTACAAAAAAGTAGTAATTTTTGAAAAATGAGTTTTTTGTTAGTTTATATATTTGCAATTCAAATTCTTTTTCAGTCATTGTTTTCTTTAATAGAACATCTGTGAGAAAGATTCTTTTCCCCTGAACTAGAGTTTTTTTAGTCTAAGTTTCTGATATATTATTCATTTTTGAAAGATTATTTATATAATATTTCTAAATTAAAATAATTAAATCTAGGTTAAATTATTAATTATGCAAAATAAATATTATAATACAACATTTTCTCAAAATCTTTATACACTTCATACGTAGTTTAAGATTATTATTTTTTTTTGTTATACTAAAATATATAAAATACAAATACGAAATGGAATGTTTGTGTGAAATATAATATTTCTTCATGTTTCATTCTCGATTATTTGAGTATTTCTCGTAACATATAGCGAATTCTTGACGATTGAGATATATTGAGCTCGAAACAATTTGGCCTAGTTAAGTGAGTTAAGTGGCTGCCGTAATTATTCGTGACAAGGTAATCCTATCATCTAATCAATTAAGATGTCAATATTAATTATGTAGCAAAGTATTGCCTAATTATAATACAGACTGGGAAATAAAATGCATTTGTTCATAATGAACCGTTATCAAAGCGACGTAATCATATTTATTCACGCGGATCTAGTGTGAATAATTTATACGGCGAGAATATTTATTTATTCGTAAAATAATTATCGATACGTGAAGGTTTTATATTATTGATATTCAACATAAAATTTGTTTAATTTCCAAACTATTATTTTTATGAATAATTTTATATTTAGATTATTAAATTTTAGTATATGTATTGGAATACAAATTTATTTTAAATATTAAATGATATTTGGAGGAACAGTTTTTGCATTAAACTAGTATGTTATCAATTAGAAAATTAAGACATATTATAATTTAATAAATATATTTGAATATATTTAGAGATACATTTTCATCATAAAAAACGTAATAACGATCGTTATTAATTAAAATGAAACGTCTAGCGGGAGATGCATGAGAAAAAAATAATAAAAAAAAACGAAAATTCAAATACAAATCAAGTATGATAGCTCCAAACATAATTAATTCCGATGTCGAAAAAATAATTATAATGACAAGCGATAACAACAAAAAAAAATATGTATTATATATACAACATTTCATAGTATGTCAAATACATAGGCGTCGGATAAATAATTAAGTAAGCAATTAAAAGTTGGTAATTGTTAACGATGAAAATTAATGTTGGAGTAGCGCAATTTTCGAAGCGGTTTTAACGAGCGAAGGCAATCTTCGAACCGTTCGCCGTTATAACGAGATGAAATGGAAGTATGGAAAGTGTTTGAGAGAGAAAGAGAGAGAGAGAGAGAGAGAAATAAGGCTCAGCTCACACTAAGTGCGAGTTATAAAATCAACATGAATATATATATATATATATATATATATATATATATATATATATATAATATAATATATATAAACAAATGACGGTATGGCGGGTTGAGAAAGAGTGCAACGGGCGTTAACGTGTTAAGGCGATAAGGTGTTGAGGACGTTTCGCGGTTATTATAATTGGATTCTGTCTCGTCGAGCCAACCTAACTGATAGATACACGTAACGGCATCAACAATCACTATGACACACACACACACACACACACACACACACACATTTTCAGTCGTTTAATATGGAAATTAAAACAATTTTCATTAACGAAACGATTCAATAATATCGTCTTGAATTTGAATCGTGTTTTTCGCATGATAAAATCGAGACAATATTAAAACGAGAGACGAACGAATTCGAAGATTTCTTTTTTTTTAATATATTTTTATTGACAATGAAAGTCACATTCATTTCGACTTTTTATTTAGATATATTATAAAAAAATAAAATATAGTCATATAGTATAAAATAAAAAAAAATTGAAAAGGTGGAAAAAAAATAGAAAGTTTCCATTATTCAGGTTTATAAATGAGCATTTAGTAAATTTAATATAATTCTCATGTCATGAAAAATATCAAAAAATCTATTAATAATTTATTTAAATTATAATTTTTATTATTTTAAAAAATATAGATTTTGATTGATAAACTTATAAAATATATATATTACGGTTAATTTTTTTGTATTATATATAATTTAGTTATATCTGATAGTTATAAATGAGATTTTTTTCTTTACATATTTTAAACTCTGAGAGCTTTTCATACATTTGTTACATACAAACGAATCGCATAATTTAATTCCAGATTACCATGCAGATTGAAATTTTGAAGTTTAGTAATTCCACTTTAAATTTTCATATTTAATCTTTCATTTTGATTTTAATATCGTGAACTAAAACAGACTAATTTTCAATTAGCGTAATTAATGCAGCAGTTTCAGACGTTGTTTTGCGTAAAATATTTTTTATTATTATTATACTTTCTATTTATATTATTATTCATTTACTCTTTATTTAAAATATAATATCAGTGAAAATTATTTTCTCCAACGACAAACAACTCGATCGATTTAACAACGAAGCATTCGACTTTTTTTTTGCGTTGACTTTGCAACATTTATTTATTTATTTTTTTAATAAATCGATTTACGCACAAAACTCTTATAATTTTAATCGACGTAACGATCGAACGACCCAATTTCCGTCGTCGGACGCAAACATCCGACGGTATATAATGGTAGCATAATTTTAAAGATTTCAAGCATCGCGGACCACTTTTGCAAACGTGGCCATTATGTAAATGCCTTTCGTGTACACGTTTCAGGGTGGTTTTTGTTGCCGATATCGGGAGCTTTAATACATTCACAAGGTTCAGATAGGCTTCGTGTTTCGAATATAGCCTCATTTATATATGTATATTATATATATATATATATATATATATATATATATATATATATATTTATTTATATAGGTGTCTGCGCCATTCGATTAGCGGTTAATTAAAACGGCGTTGCCACCGATTATGGGGATAAGTCAGGCGCGAGTTCAACTTACCGACTTGTTAACTCACCGCTTTCGGTGAACAATCTTCCACGTCGGTACATATAACACTTACATGAATGCACGTAGATCAGTGATTCTTAAACTGTTTTATCAATTATGATTCGTGATTCAATTATTTTCCATATGTTTTGCGATTTATTCGTGTTAACCGTCATATATATATATATATATATATATATATATATATATATATATATATATTGATACATACGTACGATTGTGCTACTATATTCACCTGTTTAATGTACAATTTTTTTAAGATTATATTTTTTATAATATTATTTTGTATTATCATTTATTTAATAAAGATATTTATATTTTAATTTTGTTGCGATTTTATTCTGTAATTCTGTTGTAATATATATTAAGGAAATGTTTGGATACATATAGATATATACTCTTAAAGTGTTGAACGTTGAAGTATAAATATTGTAGAATTATATCTCATAATTATTTTTAATTAACTATCAATATAGAAATGTCTCAATTTTTTTCTGATATGCTAATTTACTTTTTTTAAATATAAAAACACTATGAAAAATAATTTAAAAAGAAAAATATTTCACATGACGTAAAATGAAAGATCTCTTAAATATGTTTAAATCTATCATATCAATAGTATATTATCATACATTCCAGAAAAAAAATATATTTCAACTTATATGTATAAAAAATAAAATAATATAATATGGAATAATATTTAAAGGCTGCAATAATAATCGTCACTTAATAATCCGAAAGAATAGCTTTAGCTACATAAAGCTGTCATATCAATTATTCGATTCACTCTAAACACGCGTATTTTATCGTTGTTTCACATGAAAATCCGAGCAATTAATATCATGCCTTTGTATGAAGATTGAAAACCGCCGATGTGGATAATCTATAGCATATACGTATAAATATATTGAGTTGTTATATATGATGTAAGTATATTTATATAATATATATATTATATATAAGTATAAGTTACAAGGTTCAAGTACCGCAAGCCAGTACTCCAATATTTAACTACACACGCCGCAAACATTTGATCCATTGAGTGCGAGAAACTTGCGGTATAATAATATATATAATGTCGCATGCTTACGAGCATTCGTGTTATAATATATGGACAATGAATTCTAGTTAGATGAGCAAAAGGCTGAAAAAAATTATATATAGTGGCGACGCAGCTTTAGACGTTTTAACTAATAAACTAATCATCTGCATATATTTGAGATTGAATTTCATATATAATTTTACTATAAATATATATAATATTATTTCATAAGAAAATATATATATAGTTAATAGATTAATAAATATTTTTTTTTTAAATATAGATAAACATTATAGTGTTGAGTTAAGTAGTAAAGATTGAAGAAAACAAAGATATTTTAAATTCTCTTGCATTAAATGAAAAGTAAGTACCGTGAAAAATTATTATATTAAGTAAAAACGACGAAAGAACTATTTTGCGTTTACCTTTCGTTATAATCTAAAAATATATTTTGTTATTTTTATAGAGATGAACTGGATAAACTATTTTTATCGTGGGTTGTGATGTAAAAAAAATGTATATATATTTTTAGAAAGATCGTTTCGTATTTTATACTTAGTATAAGTTTTCGACGTATAAAAATAACATAAATTATAAGAAAAAGTGAGTTGAATATTAATTTTAAATATAATATCTTACCTTATATCGCCTTTTTGCAGCGTAACTTCTTCGAAGACTACGCGTATTCTTTCTTTTAATCTGAAAAAATATTTTTAATAATAAAAATGTTTTTTTTTTATATAAAATATATAATTATTGATATTGTATATTATTATTTAGAGAAGAGTGAAAGAGGTAGAAGGAGTTTTTTCGAAAAAAAAAGTATAGTATATAAGGGAGCGACGATGAATTTAATCAAAATATTTAATTTAAAAAAATCCAAAAAAATAGAAGAGATGAAAATGGCGGGGAATTACATTTGTGCACAAAGAAAAATATTTTTCTGTGGAGTATTGCGTTCATTTTTAATGCCGGTCTTAAACGGGAACGAGGCGGCGCTTATGCGCGGGCGAGAAAGCTTCGCCTTTTCCCGGAGCTTTTTCGCAGGGTTTCTTTTTTTTCCTGTTAAATGCGAATTTTTCCTTGCATTTTCCTTTGTGCAAGTTTTATACAGTCGAACGGTGCCAGATTAATAAACGGAATGGATCAAAATAATCCATTAAATGATTGTTTTTCCGAGCACGAAGTCATTTGGCTGATTGCGAATTTCGCCTCTTCGCAAAGTGCTCCGCAATTTATTATATATGTACAAAAAAAAATTTTTTTTCATCTAAGGTTTCTTTCTCTCTTTTTTTATATTTTTTCATTCCTTCAAAGTCTTTGCATTAAAAATATATTAAAATTCCTGATACGCACCTCGCTCGAAATTTGTAAGAACATCTTATATTTTTCGGGTAACTAGATGGATATCTGGGGCTGTAAAATCGTCCTTGGGGTTTTCCGTTTTCGGCTGATAAAAACTGATGATCGCACATTGTTCCCGCCAATTTTTGACCATCGGTTTGAAACAATTCTGAAAACAAAACGAATAATTAAATTAACTATATGAATATATCATCTCCGAATTTTATCATTATAAAAAAAATGTACAACTTTTATTTCGTATTAATAAAATATTTATAAAAAAGATATTTCATTTTTACCAATATAATTAAGAGAAGAAATTAGTATTTTTAAAAATGAAAATAAAAATATATATTCTTGCAATAATATTAAATATCGTTTACACGAAGACAATGAATTCTGAGAATTGTATTTTTAAACGAGGCTGTTTTTATTCGCACTTTTTACAATTATACAAAAATATACGAAAATGCGAATATTACACGATATTATTTTACATTGACAAAATGAAAGAATTTTTGAAATATGATACGATGTAACAAATTGAATTTTAAACTTACTTTCAAAGCTTCGAGGCTTGTGTATTATTATAATATGATAATGGTAGTCTTTAAAAATGGCGAATAAAAGCGTTACATTGAAAACAAAGACAAAAAAATAGCAATTTTCTTTTTAGTGCGAGGCCATAAGCGATGGAGATCAATGAAAATTCAATTTTACCGGTTCGGCGTTTATGGGGTGTTAATATTTAATGAGAGAACGTTTACTGTTAGACGAAAAACCGGAATTCGGTTTAAGGGCGGAAACTGTTCTAATTAACCTTTTATGTTCCAAACAATTATTAGAAAAAAAAGAATTTCTAATCGATATCCGATTCCAAATTGAATATTGATTTAATCACAATGGGATGTTTAACTTAAGATATTTTTATTACCCTCAGGCTTAAGTAATTGGTTTGTAATTTGATCTGGAAACAAGGATATCTATCTGTTCTATAGATAATTGAATAATTAAGTAGAAAAAAATCTGTATAAACTTTTCAAATTAAATTTTGAAATTGATATAATTTTTGTTATATTATATTTCGATCGTTATATTTGAAGAGAAAATATTTTATGACATAATTTGTTTAATTAAATTAATAGTAGTTCATATTATGTAGTTTTTTAATCAAATATAATGTATTATATGTAACTATGAATGTGTAAGAAAGATGATGTTTTTAAAATTTTGGATAGTTTCTCTAAAATATAAATTACGAATGAATAATTAAGGTCATTTTATTTGATTTTGTAGGATTGATATTTACATATTTTAGATAATAATAATTTTAAGATATAACAGAAAATGATTTATATAAATTCGCTTAACGAAGACGTTCATTAATCCATCTAAAAATAACACAAAATTATTCTTCGACAGAGGAAACGAACAAAAAAAAATTGTTGAATAAAATATTCATAATAGAATATTTAATGAAAATAATTGATGAAAGTTAAGTTTAATTTTCCTTACGTTACGCAATTACGTATCTGGAGAGTAAGGCAGTGCGGGAAAATTTAATGTACGCTTTTCCTAGTCTATTACAACCTCACATATATCACAATATAAAATAATAGAGCCTAGAGCTTTATATAAACTCGTATATAAGCACACGTAGGCATATATGTAGAGCTTAGAATATATGTAGAGCTTCATGAGATATACTCACAGGAGACTGAGACCGCGAGAATTGAGTATCCCTTATTATTCCCGAGTGGAACTCTGATTATATTAAGATTCATAAAAGATTCTTCTCTACGAAGTATCATTGGATTTTTGCATTATGGAGAGCTTTATGAAAAAGATTCCGAATCGAATCCTCATACTTGTACTTTTCGTTTTCTTTTCTTTCTTTTTTTTTTTGAACGGTTTCGCTGATTCGATTATTCGCGTTTAATCAATGAAATGAAAATGAGATATTGTAGAAAACGACAGCTTCAATAATAATTTCATATATAATATATGTTATATAATTTTACATATCGATATCAATGCTATGAAAAAAAATTAATTTAAAATCAGATATTAAAAATAAGAATCAAACATAAAATTGATTTCTTCGAAATAAATTTTATTTCATAATGTATTACATAATATAATAAAGTATTAAAAAAAGTGAGTTATAGATGCACGAAAGTTGCTTTTCAAAAAGGCATGTTCAAACTTTATAACTGTTATATACTCTGAGCGTAAAGTTTAAAGTATTTTATATTAGATACTCTGTACTTTTGCTATAAAATTTTTATGTACTTTTTCTATGCATTATCGTATTTTATTCATGTTATAACATTGTGTTTTTTTCTGTGTTTGCTATTTTTGATGTCATTTTAGTGCGACAAAGATATTTAATACATTTAAAATCGACGGATTGCTGATTTCGAATACAAATATTTAATATAATATATTATTATGTATATAAAAAAAAGTTTATTTAGCAGCAGATTTAAATTAAAATTTATTATATGATGTTTTTTTAAAAACAGAACTACAAGTATTGTTCGTCGATCATATGTTAGCTTAAATATCAATAATATATGTGTATAATATAATTAGTAAAAAAAGTATATTTCTTATAAAATGTTATAATAACTTTAAGAATAATAATTATATTTTATGACGATTTTTTTAAATCAAAATATGTAAAATGATATGTTTTCATGGTTAAAGGTTAATATATATATATATATATATATATATATATATATATATATATATATATATATATATATATATAATAAAAATAATAGCAAATCGAGTTATATATGGTATATTTGGAAATTCGAAAGAGATGCGTTGCCATGTCATCGATTTATTTTTATAAGAAAAATAAAAATAATGAATTTAATCGAAAACCGTTTTATTTCATCAATTACAAAAAACGAACGTTGAATATAAACAACTAGAAGACAATTTAATTGTTTTTGTGAAAATCGATATTCGTACAAATTGGAGGCAATTAGTAAAGCTGAACGATAAAAAAAAAGTAAAAAATGATACATTTCGACAAATTTATATATATATATATATATATATATATATATAAATATATATATATACATATATATGGCATATAAATGCGTATCGTTTATAGTATATAAATGATTATATTTATGTACGTATAATCGATCATAACGACTATACGGCGGCAGATGTTCGAACGATGCATGTATATGAACGGCGATAAATAATTTAATGGAGTTTAAATTGTGAAAAAGCAATATCGGATTTTATGAAAATAGTCGAAGGCTCTTTTTTCTCGTTTATTCACTTTATTATTATTATTATTATTCGGAAAATGTAAAACGAGATGAGAACAGGGCGGGTAGTAAGAGAACGGCGACGAAAGGGCGGCTAACTGGTGAGTTTTATCGAATTTTCACGCGACGAGAGAGCGAAATAAAATAATGATAAAAAAAATTGCGACAATTTCTTTTTGTCGCACGATTATTTATTTCGAATGAAAATTTTCACTTTCGAATTTTCCGTTAAATTCGCGTTCGGCCGCCGAACGAACGGAAAAATTCGAAGAATTTCAATTTTTCAGTTAAATAAACGTGCAAAGTGCGCGCGATATTCGCCTAATTTGAAATTTTGATCTCTTGAAAATAATAGTATTGTCATTTCTATTGATTGTAATAAGATGTTGAATAGTAATAATTTTATAACGCTAGAGTACTTGTGGGTCTGGATCTTTTTTTTAGAAAAAAGGATTTTATTAATTTATTTTTGTTCAAGGTCGAATAGTTAACGAAAGAGAACGATATTGTCTTTTGAGGACATTAAGTCGATTAAGAAAGGGAGTGGGACGAAACATACCTTTGGTAAAATGTTGTAAAGGTTCGAAATAGAAAAAATAGAATAGCGAAAGATTCTACGGGATCTTCGATGAAATTGTCTAAGAAATACCCTTTTTATACAATTATATAATTGAAAATATAAATATGAATTGTTAGAAAATAAGGTAATATTTTATATTTTTTTCAGTATAATTTAGGTATATATATATATGGTATATATAAAGTATATAGATGTCACTATAAATTAAAATACATTGTGTCGCTGTAAAATTTCAATTAATTAATTTTCACTAATTGATCAATTAATTGATTAATCTATTAATTGTTTCGTGTATCGTCATCGAGAATGAGCAAGTATGCAAAATTTTAATTCAACTGGATATTGGGAAGAGATCGAGAAATCGATTACAAGATTCCATTCCGACAAACAAACAAACGAACAGTGTTGTTTTATTAGTCCAATATTAATCTCACGTCCAAGTAATTATTTCAATAAATGCAAATTGACTGATATTGTATTAATATATAACATGTGACTTTTTTAAATTATATTCTATATAAGACATAAATATCTAAATTTTTTTATTGTAAAATTTCATTTATTTATAAAATCTACTTTTAACTTTGTATATTTTAACGAAAATTATCAGAATGACGAAGAATTCCCTTTATAAACGACTTCATTCTTACTTCGCCCCAAGTATTTCAGTATTAAACGGTATAAATTTAGGTGTCGGGCAAATCCTCGTTATTTTAGAGCACCTTAAGTGCCCCATATCCTAATGGATCGATCCGTCGCAAGGTGAGAGACCAATGAAAAATGCGATTAAGGACCCATCGTTTGAAACTTTCGGAAGGGCCCTTAACGACAAGGGGTTCCCGTTTGATACAGGTACAGGATCCTACGGTACGTAGATAAATTTTAATTGGCCACTATTCCCCCAGTTATATTCTTGAAGGTCCTGTTTTCCGCAATTGACGGTTATCACCGGATGGCTATTCGCTAAATTAGTCATTCTTTAATGGAATCGTTTTCCTGGATTTTATACAAGAAAACCATGTAAACGAGCGGAGATTTCGAGTGTTTTGATCATAATAAATAAATAAATAAAAAAAAACTTCGACGTCGACGATGGATTTAATGAATGAGTCGTAAAGATTTTGAAGAATGTTTGAGAACTTTCTTCATAAAATTGAAATATGTTCGATAAGAATTATGTTTTGGATTGTTATAAATTTATTTTGATATCGATAAATTTTATTTTTATATCATTTTATAATTAACAAAATGAGATATTTTTAACAGCTATTTTCGAATAATATATTTTTTTGATATTAAAAAAATGCAGATAAAGAAATGAATAATACAATTTAAATAGTTCTTAAGTTTACTTTATAATTCGATTATTTTTCTAAATTTATATATAAAATATTATTATAGGCGTATATCGTAAATTGTATTTTTTTTATATATGCAGCATTACAATGCTATACGACATAAATATTTAATTAGAATTAGTACAATACACTAATAAATAATATCACGCCATTGTAAAGTTATCACGCAACGTTAGGTTTTTTAGCATAATCGCACTCTATGATAAATAAAACGTATAGAATTTATGATTTATTCGAAATTAATTCACTGGAAGAATAAAAGAAGAGGACCTGAATAGGAATGATTTTATGAAAAAATATGTTTTTTTTGTATTTTATGAAAAAATAAAATATTATATATTCAAGGGCGGAGGGGGGAATAAGTATTTGAGTATATTTATGTTTCGTCTATATTATTATGATTTGCCTAACTATCCATCATATCAGATATGTTTTTACGCCTGTCAATAAGGGATGATATTCGAAAGGTGACGTCGGTATCCCATGTCAACCCTCGTAAATAATAAAAATGACATCGAAACGTCGTATTTTCGCACCGTTACGTCTATTTCGAATATTTCACTTACAGAACGAAAAATCAAGTCTTCTAATGGAATTTTATATTAAGGCACGCTATCTGAAAATTCGTCGACATTCGATGTGACGAATTCTATATAAACATATATTTTTTATCTATTTTCCTTCGAAATATGCGAGTGTGTGCGCGTGTATTTTTTTTACAATGTGAAATATTACTTCGTGAATAAATACGAAATGTCAAAGGGGTGTTGTTCTGGGTGATATTAATTTAATAATTTGCGAGGCTTAAACTTGCTGGAGAACGCAAAGTACAGAAGCTCTGGAAGACAGTTTTGATTTAAGAGCAACAAGAGGCACATATAGGTGCACATAATTAATCCTCTGTTGGTATACACACACACACACACACACACATAAATAAATATATGTGAATAAAGACTTTTGATATATTACTTATATTTATTTTCTACTAGTATTATCGTACGAAGAAATGACTAGAATATTATATAATGTTCAATAGTTATAAGTTTAACAGAAAAAATGAATTAACCCTAATCTATATTTTATAATCTATATAATATTTTACAAATTATAGTTATTATTAAAAAAAATACATATAAATCATATTACATATAATGTATCGTTTTATATTAAAAAATCGTGTAATCAATATTGTAAAATATTATATATATATATATATATATATATATATATATATATATATATATATATATATATAGTTTTATTTCAATGTTTTTTGAAGTAAATATTAGATAGGAAAAAATATATATCGTAAATAAATAGAAAACATGAAAATGATAAATGATGTTTTCCTGTGAGAACCATATATATTCAAATAATTTATATAAAATAATGTTTAATAAATTATGATGTTATTTATTTGATAGAATGTAATTTTATTTCGAGAGCTAATTTGTTATTTTTTTTTTGTTTTAAACGAATGTCAACATTTTTTAATGTAAATATATTAAAATTGTTTACATCGTTTATATAAATATAATGTTTTATTTTAATTTTTATCTCTTATGATAGCGATTATATAAAATATTTTTTATTAAATTAAATATTTAATTTGAAAAATAAAAGGTATATATGTATGAAAGAAAGTTTAAATTATTTGTATATCTTTTTTTTTTTGAAAAATGAACGTAAAATTATATATAATATAAATTAGAATTAAATACAGAACAGGTTGTTGTAGGGGAAAAATGCATATTTTTCTGAGGAAATTTGAAATTTTTCACATTAATGCAGAGTAGACATTTTTAATCGCATCGAAGATGAAAGGGAAAAAAATCATTTCAGAAATATATTTTTCGCGTGAAACACAATTTTCTGATAAGAAAACTCGAAATGAGCATTTGCCATTCGCCTTGCGGACTCTCAGACCATTCGCAAACGTCGTCAAACTTTATTCTGACTTGTTAAATAAGTTACAGCCTCAGACGACAGACAGGAGGGTCGAGAAAAAAGGGACTTTTCGAGAACGAGAGGGCGAGATATGAAAATGACAAAAAAAAAAATTGAGAATATATACTGAAACAGTGAAGAGAAAAAAAAAATGGGGAAAAAACGGTCTTTCGGCGGGTGTCAAAAAAGGCATGTTTTTCATCGGGTCACAGGATGAGAACGGGAAAAAAGTGTATATTTTTTTTCCTCCTCGCCGTGTCCTTAAAACTTTATGAAAATGGAATGGAGGCGGCGCAAAATACGTGTCGCTGCGAACCTTAAATGTCATATTTGTGAAAAGGAAAAAAGGGGTGTTTCGTGAAATTTTCACTCTTTTTGGCCGCTGAAAAGTTTTTTCATCTGCTACGTGTGTAGTTCATAGAATACTTGTTGAACAATCGTATTGTTCCATGTTCTGCATATGAAAAGTTTTCTTTTTTTCCCGCCCTTATCATCCTACATTTCACTAGTATATACTAGCTTTATACTTTATTTTTGTCCATGGTCTTGTTGAAACGTCACGGATATGAAATGGCTGTAAATGAGTGTCTACTCTTTTTTATACATCCTTCGTGACACTTTTATTTAAATTACAACGGCGACTACATTTTTACGTATATATATATATATATATATATATATATATATATATATATATATATATATATATATATAGTTTAAAGCTACGTCGTATATTTTGATATCGTTTATAAATTTTAAATCACAAAAAAATGAAGTAAGGAATAATAATTTGAAATGAAAGATGAAATAGATGACTTTATTGCATAAGAAATTCATAATCTCATTATTCAATCTACACATAATTAAATAAAAGTACATTAGTATTAATAGATATCAAATAAATAATATAAAATTGGATAATTATTCAATTGTATTTATTGGTTATTTGTGAATTAAACATTTATTTCCGGACTGCACCAGTCATCTACGGTTTATCTTAAATGATAAAAGTCATAATTTTATATATGCCAAATTTGAGGGGTTGATCGTAAAAACTTAATTCCGATTCGTTACATTTTATTGTCGGAATATTCACGGTCGAAAACGTTAAATTCTTGATTATGACTGATAAAAGTTTACGATCCTAGTTTCGGTTTCGTCACACGGCGTTTTAATAATTAAAACTTTTCCGTATCGGAATCGGAACGCGTTTTCTGTGCGAAAAAATTCTTGGGAATTTTTTATGCCGGTAAAAATATGGGGTGCGGAAAAGCTTTCATATTTCGAGAAAATATAATGCGCATTTTTACGATTCGCGTGCGCCGTGTGAAATTCTTGAATTTTAACCCGATTAATCCGAGTCGAGTTAAATTTAACAAACAACACTCGACAATATTATTATTATTACTATTATTATACATTAATAAGAGGTCCTTTGATATATATTCAAGTTGACTGTAGTGACTTTCACGGGGTTGCAGCCCTTCGCTCGTCGACGGATGGAGCTTTCAGCTATTTTTGAAAGTTATCCAAAGTTGCGGTCGCTTTCGCAGACGAGTCTTCTCTTCCACTCTTGGAAAAGTTTCGAGTGAGCTTTGTAAATGCTCAGATAACAAGTTTCTCTTTCTCGCTCTCGAGCAAAATGAAAAGATGTGAAATACGAGAGAAAATTCGAGACATAAATCAATTCCATATGTGTTTTGAACAATGAAACCGCAATAATTTGTTTCTATATATCTCGGAAAATTTTCAATATTTAAAATATTAATAAATAAAACGGATTTGCAAAGTTTATGAGCTTTACGGCTTAAATTGAATTTATTGTTACGTATTAAGCTTTTTAATCTAAATATATTAAATTTCTTTACTGTGCACATAAGAGAAAGTTTTTTTGAAATATACATAAAAATTTCGTATTCAACGAAAAAGTTTTATGATATTTATATATTAAAATTAAATTTTTTCAGTATTAGACAAAAATATTTTTTGATATTGAAATATTGAAAAAATATATTTTTAAATTTATTTTTTCCAATGAAATATATGTTTAAAAAGAGAAATTAATAATATAACTTTTTTTCTTTTATAAATTTATTCAATGAAATTTTATTTAAATTTGTCAATATAATTTTGAAGTAATGTTTATTTCAGGATTAAATCAAGTTATTTTGGTTTTAAAATTATATTTGATCATTTCTTCTAAATTATTAATTTATTATATATTTTAAATGGTTTAATAGCATTTTATCTGTTTTTTTTTAAATAACCAGTTTCTCGATACTTAATATAGCTTTAATATTATACGTTTTCAAACCGATTGATGTGTTCATTTTATTTATCTAATAATGAATCAATTTATTCAATAAATAAAATTTAAATATAAAATAGATTTTGTAAATACATTAATATATATATATCGGGTTACTTAGATCGAAATATCTTGATTTTTTTTAATTTAATTTAAAAATATGTTTTAGTGGAAGAGAAAGAAATAGACAAGATGCACAGCTGCAGGTCGTTAATTTAATACTATTTTTTTTTTAACTTTATTTCTTTTTTCATAAGATGCAGTTTAATATATCACCAGGTTTTGTTATACTGTGATGTACAGTAACCGCTTGAAGCGTATCATTTTTATTTTTTTGCCCCGTTTCTGGGAAATGTTCATTGTTCACGTGGTTTTATTACACCCATTACCATCTACGGAGTACATTTGCTATTACGTTTTTATTGTAATTATAGTCATTTGCCGTGCTATTTTGTACACGAAACTTTGTGCTAGAACGTCGTTGTACGGTACGTAAACAATATCAATTCAAAATAAAAAAAACAACGTTAACGCTATAACGCGAATGTGTTAACGTGAAAATCGAAAATTCGATAGTGCATTTTCCGACAATTATTACAATTAATACGGCGGTTTATATATATATATAAATATATATATATATATATATATATATATATATATATATATATATATATATATATATATATATATATATATGATAGTGAAATTAAACCGACATTACGATCAAACGGATTTACGACGCGGAATAATTACTTGAGTGTGTGTGTGTGTGTGTGTGTTACGACGACGTGTTTTTAATTAAACGTTGCAATTTTAGCGAAATTCTCCTTTAATACTCGAGCCTGTACTCCTTTTATTTCGCGTGTTAGACGTGTGCGTTGTGCCGTATAAAAAGTATACAACTATTTGTTTGAAAAACTTTTTTTTTGTTTGTTTGTTTACCGTTTTCCTACTTTTAGTAATTTCGGTAGAGAATCTCTTTGTTCTCAGTAACGTTCGTTTATCTGAACTTTCTTTTAATTTGGACAACGTTTCCCGGCGAAAATTCAGAATCGACGCGGTTTTATTGCATCGGAAAGTTTTTAAAAGGTGAACATTAAATGATTATAAAATTTAGCTTTGGTGTTTGAATTGTTTTATTATGCTTGACAATTTTTTTTTTAGAGATTTATTAAGTTATTATATATGGATAAAATGTGTGATTTTATAAATATGTTATTTATTAGTTCAAAATTTATATATTTATTTTTAATTAATTTGATAATATTTCAGATTATATAATGTAACAAAATTTGACAAAGCTTAAAGATCAGAATTGATTCTTTCATGACAGCAATAAAAAGAAATTTACTTGTTTTTAAAGAAACAAAAAGAAACTTGAGAAATATCAGAATGAAAAGTTAATTTTAATTAAGAGATTTCAATATTCTTCCTACGTGAAATTTGAAAAAAAAAATCAAAATTTTAACGATTTTCAATAATCTTAGAACCTTGAACATTATTTAATGTATAATTATAAAATAAATGATTTTTTTTTGTTAAAAAGCAAACAACAACTATTTCTTTTTTTAGAGAAATATGTTTTATTCTTTAAGACTTTTTTCGGTCGAATTTAAGAAAAAATGTATTAAAGTATAAATAGTTATTGAAAGTATTTTGATAATCTTATATTTTTATATTACTACTAATACTAAAAACTAAATGTACTGTAAGGAATAATATGAAATGCCACGTTATAATATATATATATATATATATATATATATATATATATATATATATATATATATATATATATATATAAAACGACACTGCTGTTTAAATATCAAAAATATTCTACACTATTAGCATAAGTATAATATTTATGTAAATTTCCTAGTCTGAATTACATACACACAAGTATATAACACTAATCGTGGCGATAAGACGACACGGTTCGCTCGGTATTGTCACCGTTTTAAATTCGCATAGCTTACCATATAGGCGGCATTGGGCGATTCGGGCGGAATTAACGGCATTTCAAAGGCGCATTTGTCTTACATATATATATATATAAATTTAAGGTGTAATCGTTTGATCGTTTCGCACGTACTTGTTGTTCTTGGCACGCGTAACATTCGTAATCGTTGTGACGCTACGCGTGCGCCCACCCATGCTGTAGATAAGGGCGGCTCGCGAAATTGTTGTTCGCAATTTGGCCGACCGTATCTTAATAACTTTAGCGATTTTGTACTGTATATATATATATATATATATATATATATATATATATATAATAGGTAGGAAGGTGTAAGTTCACAATCTTATTTTGGGGAGCTTGTTTCGCATATCGCTGGTGTAAAATTGAAAATTTTTCATATATAATTTCGAATAATTTTCCGGTGAAGATTTTGCGATAACGACGGCTATGAAAAATCGTTCAGATATGCCTTTTATGTATAATAAAAATACGTGTGTTGAATTTTTAGGTCGATTATATAAAAAAAATATTATTATTTAATTATGATTTTTTATTTATTAAACAAAAAAAAATAAAAAAATAAATTAGTGATTTTGTATTCATATACAATTCTTATTAGTATTTTTTATACCATTAAAATATCGGTTTTATTAAAGCTCGATTTTAATTGTCGAAATTAATCAATAATCGATATAATGTAAGAATATATTCTTAGTTTTTTTATTTTAAATATTGAATTAATTATTTTTTTTATTACTTCACAAATTTTTCTTTATATATATATATATATATATATATATATATATATATATATATATATATATATATATATTCATAAGTAGCTATTGTAGGAAAAACGTTCAACTTATGCCTTTCATCATCCGAATGCTGGTCTGTTGCATTTTTTTTTCATATTAAACTTCCGGCACCCGATTTCGCTTTCGTTGGGTCGTTTTACGGGAAAAGTTATTCGTCGCGGTTTCCTAACGGGACTCGCAATTTGCTCCCTTTTGTTTTATTAACGGCTTCGTCTCTTTTTCGTACTTTAAAGTATCTTTTTTTCTTCCAACCCTGTATTTTTTTTTATTATTATTTCACGGACGGAAAGTATTCCGGGAGGTTCTTGTTCTATCGACGTCGTTACTTTTTGTTCATTCTTCTTATTCTGTGTCTTTTCATAGTGAAAACTTTAGTTGCGGTTTAATTTCGAAAACTTCGTGCATTTCGTGCGGATTCTTTGAAAATTTTTGAAGATTTTCGCCATCTTGTAGGTGGACGTTATTTACGAGCTTTCCACATTGTTAAAGATATTGTTTAAGAATTCTGATTCTTCTATGAGCGATTTTTTTATTTCAATTTTAGATTTTTACAGATTTTAAAATGTACGTATTTTATGTGTAATCGTTTATATAATATCTAAATTTTCTTATAAAATAAATAATTATGTTTTTTTATGACCAATATATATGAAGTATGAATAAAGAAGATGAAAAATTAAAAGTCTCATTTTCTTCATATTTAAGACTTATATTTTTATTTTTAATATAAAGACGAATGCGTTCGTCGCGAGATATTCGAAGGGGAATCGTTTGCCTTTTGTGGATTTTAATATAGCGTTAATTAACGGGAATCGTTCCAGGGATGGTATCCACATTTCCGAATTTCGTCCTGGATATATAAAGGTAAAAAAGGGGGGGAGGGGCTAGGTATGCCTTTTCTGAAACTGCCTTTTCTCATTTAATTCAACATTTTTCTGAATGAAAAGGACCGTCGAACTGGCGGTCTGGGGGCCAAAAAGGGGGTTTCAAAATGAAAGGGAACCCCTGAGCAACCACGTGGAGCACGTTCAAAAGCCACCGGTTCACGTGCTTGAAATCTAAATTCTGTAAATTGAATGCGATGGTTTTTCTTAGATTCCTTTTATATAAGGCCAGACGTTATAAGTATATGCATATGCGCTGTATTTCGATGCCGATTTTTCGAAGGTTTTACTTTTATTAAAAAAAAATTCAAAGAAATATGCATATTCAGAACGGAATAAAAGGGCTTATGTTATATATATTCAAATTTATTAAAAAAAATATAATGGAATTTTATCAAAACGTGAGCGATTTTTAGTTTTATAATTGATTTTATGATAAAAAGTGAATATAATGAATATAATAATAATGAAAATTTATTTTTTAAATATTTGATAATTAAAAATAAAATTAGAAATTTTATATTTATTTATACTTAATGTTTTTAATTTTTAATATAACTTAATTTTTTTAATATAACTTAAGGCTGTATATTACGTTGATTTCCAATCGATTGAATTATATGTAAATATAAATAATCTTATGAAATATTAATAAGGTTATATTAAATTAGATTCAACGAATCGGAATTATCTGACAATGAAGGTTTTCCGATTCCAAAAAAAAAAAAAAAAGATTTTAGTCCGGATAAAAAGGAGAGTTTTGTTATTGTATTTGAAGATGGAAAAGATTCACTACATATTCATGAAGTAATTCAGTGTTCGAATCTTTTGTCGTTCGGATTCGAACCCTTTTTATGAGTTTATATGCGTTTATACGAAACACTTCTATTAAATTAACGGAACAAGGGAGTGATGAAAGGGGATGAATGGAGCGCCTCTCGCGCTCAAACTAAGTACGAACGTTTCAACCTTTTGTCCGTTAGAGACACGAAAGGGCTAACACAAAGGGATGACCTGTTCGACGGTGTGAGAGGGTTTGTTTTTGTTGGTAGACGGGTCGATTTTCAATTATTTATCCCTTTGATTTATTGCATTATTTACATAAGTTATGTGGCCTGGCGGTTTCGCGCAATTAGCCGATAAGCGCTTATAACGTATAAAGGGCGCGCTCAAAAGGGTCGAAATGCCGGACGCGTCTTTGTATAATGAAATTTTCGAAATTATTCCCGTCTAATTTGGTAAGTACATTACTTTCGAACACGTGTTTATATATAAATTTGAATAGCGACGGCTAACGGATGTTATGTGTAATGTAAATATCTGAAAAGTATGTGAAAATTTTCAAACTCTACGTCAATAACGAAATGTTTTATGCTGAAAAATTTTCAATCTATACAAAATTAATTAAATATACCATTCAATAAATTCACGTTCCACAAATTTATATTGTTGAATATAATTTTAAAATATTTTAATCTAGTTTTATATGATAAAAATATGATGAAAATTAATATATCACTACGTCAAAAATGATATATGTATTAGATATATAATATATAAGAGAAAATAATATAAAGTTTTTATTACAGCTTCAAGTCACATGATGTCGTCGTGATGTATTATGTTAAAACAACAAGTAAAAATATAAAAGTCAACGTGACGAACGACCAAAGCATAGAATTTTCAGCTGAAATATGTATAAAGTGTATATATGTTACAAATTGTAAGCTTTGAGACATGTTCTCGTAGACGAAAGGAACTTTAAATTGCATAGTTGCTATATAAGAATATTGAAAATATAAACACTTATTGAACGACGTGTAAAAATGAAAAAAAAAAAATTATTATTGAGTTAAAAATATGGATTTTTTTAATACTATTAAAACGTATATTTGTGTAGCGTTTCGCTGTAACAAATTGAAATGTCAAATATAAAAATAAACGATTGTCGCACAAGAATAGTTCGAATCGTACACGAAGAAGATTCGCAAAACTATCGTTAAAACGTTGGAAAAGGGGGATGCACGTCGAATGGGGGATGAAAATAAGAAAACGGCAAAGATCTTTCAAACGCGCCAACCTTATACAGATGTGTAGTGTTCGCCTTTTGACAACTTTCTTTCTTTTTTGAAATAGGGGTAGCAGAAGGGATCGAAGAAAATATATATATATATATATATATATATATATATATATATATATATATATATGAGGGGTAGAAAAGAAAAGTTTGCGAGAACTTCGCGTATATAAAAGAGGTCGATTTGTGCCCCGTAAACTTGACGCCGCTTGTTCGAATTGACAGCGTTGTGTAAAAATCGAATCGAATCATCCAATATTTGTCATATAAATAGGAAGATAAAATTGAAAGGATTTCGGTTGAAATTGATGGATTTTTTTTCTACGCGTATTCGTCGTCGTTTTTTTTTTATTTCACACTTTTATTTAACTTGTACCGTTTGTTGGTTTGTTTGTCGGTGTGGAATCTTATAATCGATTTTTCGACCACTTTTCGATATACAATTGTGTTGAAATTTTACACACTCGTTTATTTTTTATGACAATATACGAATCAATTACATTATTTATCAATTAATCGATAAATTAGTGGCAATTAATTAATTTAAATTATACATCGACCCCTAAATGTTTTTTATTTACAGTGAAATTTTTATATTAGATTAAATTTGTATAATTTTTTTTTTAAATTTTGATTATTTGTAACCTAAAATAAAAATTAATACTGCATATTTTTAAAATAATTGCATCGTTTTTATTTTAACACATTAACAATAAATCAATGTATAATTATAATTCTAATTTTATATTCATGAAAATGTGCTTTATGGATTTTAGTATTTTAATCTCAAAATCATATTTAATCATATATATATATATATATATATATATATATATATATATATATATATATATATATATATATATATATATATATATATATATATATATATATATATATATATATATATATATATATATATATATATATATATATAGAGAGAGAGAGAGAGAGAGAGAGAGATAGTTCAATCAATATTGTATATACAAAGTGAATGCACAATCTCATTTCTACCACAAGTCATGTTTGTAATGGAAAATCTTCAATTTCCAATGTTAGCTCAGAGATCGTCCATCGTACACAGTGAAACGAATGAAAGTTTATTTTGAAAGATAAATTTCTAACCACGTTAATATAATTTGTACCTTTTTGCCAACGATTTTGCTATGGGAAATACTGTACAATCAAAGGTTTTCCGACGGAAAATCCGTCGCTGTGAATGATACGCGTTCCCGGCTCGATTTTCCGAAGGCGGCGACGAAAATGTAAAATTCGCGAAAAGCGTAGCGCACATTGTACGCCAACTTTTGAACGATAACTGCAAAACCGCAACGTGTAGTTTCACTCGAGGCACTTCACAGGTTAACGTTCGTGTTAAAACGGAATAAATTTCAACAATACATCCAACGTGAAGGCTTCGACGTAATGAAAACTTGGACTAATCCCGTTTTAAAGTCAAACGTTATCATAGCGGGAATTGAATTATGCTATTTTTAGATTTTAACGAGGAATTTTATCAAGAATTAACTATATATATGTATTAAAGTTTAGTTGGAAATTAATTAATTAAAATTGTTTTACAACATTTCATATACAATGAATATTACAAGAATATTTTATATGGGATTAATATACATACATACATATATATATATATATATATATATATATATATATATATATATATATATATATATATATATATATATATATATATATATATATATATTTGGCTCCAAAAATGATTTGTAAAATATAACTATCATTATAACATAGTTCACTTTGATAATTGTCAATTAATTTTTTTATATTAAAAAGACCTTAAAATGTATTTTTTGATAATATTAATTTTTGTTATTATTATAAAAAAATCAATTATGATTTTTTATAAATTATAAATAAAAAATAGACTATTTGAAAAGGTTTAAACTAATTTTAAAATACGATTATGATATGACAAATTAAAAACGATATACAAATTAAAATACGATTATGATATGACAAATTTAATACGATAAGACAAATTAAAAAAATATTTTTCAAAAGGCATTTGAACTAACATTTACAATTATAAATAAGTGTATAATCATAAAAAAACAACCACCGAAATACGCAATTTTCATGCTCGTTTTCGAAATTGAAGCTCAAAATCGCGGTGTGGACGTGAAAACGTTAAGCTCACGGCGAAATTGCCGTGTAAAACGGATCAATTACGAAACCTCAAAACATAAAGGGTGAATATGATAAACAAAACGGAAAGGTAAACTAGAACTGTGCGAAATTAGTTCGCGTCCGACATTAAAACGATTTTGATCCCGGCCAATAAAACGTCCGAAGGCTTAACTCGAACAAACTGTTATACTACGTACACTATCGCGATTTTGTTACGACGATCAAGTTCCGGGTTAAAACGCTTTTTAATGCACAATATATATATATATATATATATATATATATATATATATATATATATATATATATATATATATATATATATATATATATATATATATATATATATATATATATATATATGTATATATATATAAATGGACATAAACGTACTTGCAAAAGCTGGGAAATTTAGAAAGTTTCTAATGTTTGATATATATATATATAGAAAATATATTTTTTTCAATTTTTTTTAAATAAAAAATATACGTATATTTTTATTATAAATTGAAATTTATCAATATTATTATTATAAAATATATTTTTATAATGTTGAAGGGTTAAGTGAATTATGTTATTTATAATTCAAATAATGTAAGAGTAAATTCCTATAAAAGTAGTGTATATATATATTTTTCATAAAAATAGCATATGTCGTAGGAAAATTTAAAAATAAATTTCCATGATGCTAAAATATTGTATAATATAATATTTTATCGTATTCTATTTTCTTCGAAGACATGAATAAAAAATTAATCATGAACGACTGCATGAATACAAAATGTAACTTGTATGAAAAGATTCCATTTTTCATATAAAAATATGTAGCTATTTTTCATTTTAAAAAGTTATATTTACGTTTTAAATTTGATAGTAATTGATAGATTTTCATATTAAATTCTATTTCAATTATTTAATTAATTAATTCACGTTTTTTTTTTAAATTCAGATATGTACTTCAGCAATATTAAGAAAAATCGTTTAATATAATTTTAAATTGATGAATATCTTTTTTATGCAATATGAGTTAATGATTTGGAAAGAGTTAAAGAGTTTTCTTTATAACCGCCGTAACAAAAATAAACAATATAAAATAACGATATGAAAAAAATTAAAACATTTTTAATTGATATTTAAATAATATATCACACATATGCAAATAGTAAACTCGAGTCACTTTCAATGCCACAAAATATATAATTGTGCATTTAAACGTGTTTCAGCTGTTAACTTCCTAATTGTGCCCTCACTAAAACACATCGTTGCAACAAATACAGTAACGTTTTGTCGTATGACACCCACTATTGTTTGTAATTTCGCGTTAATTCAAAGACTCCGGACACTTTTTGAGCTAACCGTATATATATATATATATATATATATATATATATATATATATATATATATATAAACATAAACGTCGTCGGCTTAATATAACGTAATAACATTATGTAATGTGTGTGTGTATTGTAGACGAGCCGGGGTCAAATTAACCGTGGCGAAATGGCATAGCCGAGGCATCAACCTTTTGGGCATTTTCGACAAAGTTTCATATACCAGACGCGGTATGAGACGAGGGCGGAGATATTCTGTAACGGTTATGACATCACTAACGGCTCAAACTTAACAAGGGCGTCTATCCTTAAGGAGACGATACGGCTTTCGACGAAGGGCCGTACAGGGTAATCTCGACGATGGACTTGATAACTCTTAAAGTGGGACATTCCGCGTTTCCCTCTCCCCGCCCGCCCCTCTCAAACACTCAGTTTAGACGTAACAACGGCGCGCAGCGGATTTCGCGACACTCGTTAACGACGAAGACGTACATTTGTAAATGTCGTCTGCGCTAATGCGAACCTCAATTAAATTAAATAAATTGCACTTTGCCACGTAATTTGATGCAGAGTTTTGATAGCGAGTCTTTTTCGTTCTTATAACAAGATCAAAAAAAAGGAAATTCGATTTGAAATTCGTTTCTTCATTCTCACTCAAATGGGTAGATGAAATTAAATAATTTTAAGATATATTCTTGCTTTTGATCTTATTGTGACTTAAAAATAATCAATTTTAGAAATTATCGTTAATGATAAAACGTACTAAATATGGGATTTTATAAATAAACTTGATTGACATCGTTTATCTAAATATATCATTACGACTATGATCTGATAAACAATTAGAATTATTTATTACAGACAAGTTATATTAACAACTTTAGCAATTTAATTTTAAATAAAATATATTTGTGATTGAAATTCGGTACATTATTTTTCTATTCTGGAACTCTATAGATGTAATAATATATTAGATTGAATATTATTAAACAACTTTAAATATTTAATTTATCAAAGTAATACATTGAATAATGATTTATCTTTTAGCATATAACTCGACTTTAAATAAATAATGCAAAGTGTCTTCCGGGAAAAAAAATTATAAATTTGAAACAAACAAAAGTAATGTATTGGAAATATTTTACGAGATCCCAGAACGTGTGGTTTTCTTGGTATCCGAAACATGTCAGTGATTTAAATCACTGTTTAGTCCAGATAAACTGTTGTTACTCTTAGAAGACATTAGTTTCGGCGCTGAGTTATGCGAAGCAAGCTAAAACTCGGTTCTTTGACCGATTTTGTAAAACCGTATAAACACATACGTATATATAAAACGTATAAATAAATAAATAAATATACAAAATATATATATATATATATATAATAAGATAAAGGAGATTCTACACGCGTCTCGAAAAGGACGGAAAGCCTAATTTATTACTGGTTCAATTTCGCATTTTTTCGTGTCAGACGTCGAACTTTTTTCCGTGAGTAAACGGACAGTCGGTCCAAAGTAAACAAGAAATTTTATTCTTGTGGACCCCAAGAAAAACCGCGATTGAATGATAAATAGACCCCTGTGACCCTCGGAGTAATGCTGGAAGGTCACTTGTGGAAAAATTGTGTGGGCGGTTTTTTGTATGCGGAACGCAAAATCCCTACCGCGATAATGTCCCATACATATGAGCGGATTTTTTTTATTATATAAATATTTTTTTTTTTGGATGAAGGGGGGAAATCGTTCTAAAAATATTAATATAAATACCATATATGGAATACGACATGTTTCAGAATGTTTAAAAATATGTTGATATATGGTAGTGTGTTTCAAAAATTTTGATTAGAATATTAGACTACATTTTTTACATATTAAAGATATATATATATATATATATATATATATATATATATATATATATAATATTTATTTATATGTATTTTGAATTGAATTTGTGAATTTTTTTTGGAATGTTATTTAAAAAATGCGCATAGTTTTTTGTTCAAAATATAGCATATGAGTAATACAGAGTCATATAGAATAAATTGAATTTTATATAAGTATATAATATATTGAAAATTTTTATAAATAATAAAATGATACAATATTCATTTTTAATGAAATTGGAACGAATGCAGAATAGTTATGAAATATTTTCTTGGAAATTTCTATTAAATATATATGTTTTTCACGAGAGAAATTAAGATATTAATTAGTAAATTAAAATAAGAGTATAAAGTAAATTGTTGCAAAAAAAACGGAGAATAATCAAATAGTTGAAAAACTTAGGATGTAAAATTTATTTAAATAAATACAACATATTTTTTTTTATTGTGAGATATTTTATTTTTATTATATATATAATAAAAAAAGAACTTAATGTCAAACGAGTCATTTACCATCAGTATATGTAAATAAATCTTCATACACGTCTTTTAGATATTCTTTTTATACTTATGAATTTTTAAAAGAGTTTAAAAGCATAAGACTGTAAAATTTGCGAAAGATATACGACTTGAATAAATAATTTCTTTTTTTCTTCGGTAAAAATATTTGATATTTTGAAGCAATTCCAAAAATAATATTTCATATAATGTTCGGTTTTTATTTCATATTATTACGAATACACTTAAAACATTTACAAGTAAATAGGATTATATATATATATATATATATATATATATATATATATATATATATATATATATATATATATATATTGTTTTAACATGTTTATTTAGAGTAATTCTATTGAATATATTGTTGGTTATATTCTACTAGACTTAGATTCATTTTGCACTTATACTTGAAAGCAATCTTGGGAAAAAACTTTAACCATCAATTCGATACAAATAATTACCACATCCGCAGTATCAGGGGGTGGTTTTTCCGATTTCGATACGACAAAAAGCCGATTATTTTATATTTTTCTTTCTATTTCACCACTCTCGCTGGGTTCGGACAGGGTTGTTGTTTTATTTTTTATTCGCTAAATATTTATTATTATGGCTCGAAGCTCGCGTTTTTTTTTTATTCCAGTGCGAAATTACTTCGGCAAACGAACGATAAACGCATAAAAATCCGCTTTTTACGACGCTTAATACAATCGTGATAAAAATATAAAAGCTGGATTTTTGAGGAATGCGGCGCCGGAGCTTTACACAATTGGCCGGGCGACACACGGTTGAATCAAAGCTTTTTCATTTTAATACTCATTTTTTTATTTTTCCAACATTTTCATCCCTTATTTTTGCTGTACGCGATATATTTATTAAAAAAGTTGAATACGCGAATACATATATAGCAATGAAATAACGACAAAATGAAACGTTCATAATTGTAATTTCTATATTATGAATTGTCACAGTGCGATTTTTGGCTGTAAAGCGCACATTTTTCAAGACTTTCTTTATATATATGTTTTCATCATGAAAAGCATCGTTTTATTATGAAAAATATTTTTGAAAAATAGATTATATGAAAGAAAAACAAATGGCGTCGTAAGACAAGAAATATAAGCTCTTTCTTAGGTTGATATAGTATTATACTATCATCGTAAGATAAAAATAAATGTATATTACTATATTGCATTCATTAAATGAATAAAAATAAATATAAATAAATGAACGAAATTATTCATTTTCAGTATAGTGTTAAATTTGAACGCATCATAATATTGAATGGATAATAAATGGATTAATCTCATATATAAATCATTTCTCAGATGGAAAATATGTTTAATATTGATTTGATTTAAATTTGAAGCGCTCATTCAGAGAAACTATAGACTGAAATCAGATTATTGTGTTAATACCTAAATAAACATATTCAATATATATTAAGAATATAAATATAGTAGTTTAATTTTATTTTTGAATAATACGTATGTCGTTTTTCACGTTTTCAGTTAGTTTACTAATCGGTATCGTTTCGATGGTCGCAAACTTTGCATTTTCGGAACAATTTGTACTAACGTTGAATGAATAATTAATTTCATTTTAATTTCATAAACATAACTTTCTAATGCCGGATGAAGAAGATATTTGACGACGTTACACCCCTTGAATGTAAATTTATACCGTAAGCTCACACCGGCAAATTGATATTTTGGCTAGAATGAATATTCATTGCATTGCGGTAACATTTATACATATTTCTCTCAGTTTCACCCCTATCACTATTCTATTCAGCGTGTATACAGCCGCTAATTTTCCTATACTGACCGAGCTTTCTATGGTAATCAGTGAATACCTCAAAAGCAAACATAAACCGTTCATCTTTCAGACCACGGTTTCGAATGGACTATCTATCCGTTTCTATGAAGACACGCAAATTAACGATTTTCCACTATCTATTTATATTTAATATATATATATATATATATATATATATATATATATATATATATATATATATATATATATATATATATATATGTAACATTTGTCGTTCGGTTAACTGTTCGATAATTAGTTTATCTGGAAAATCCAATAATGGATTGGGAAATTCGACGTCTTTGTTTATTGTTCGATAATAAAACAATCGATCGGCTCTTTTGAAATGGAAAATTATGCGATTAGTTCCGTTGTTTTCAAGTGAACAACGTTGTCTATTAATGCATTTTTGAATATGATTGTGTTGTTTCTGCTTTAAAATGATTATATTATATATTATAAATATATATTATACTATATTAAACATAAAATAATATTAATGTTTTTTTCTAAGTAAATATTTTTGGGATATTTAAATTAAACTTTAAAACTAATGATTACATTTATTAATCTATTAAATTTTGAAACACAATAAACTCTCATTCAGTACAAAGAGAATTATGTAATAAAATACATATATTTTAAAGAATCCGTATAATTTATAAATACTTTTATATTCTAGCATAAAATATTTTATATTATATATACTGTATTTTAATATAAATTAGTTTTCACTATATGAGAATTCGTTATAATCTATATATGTAATAAAATAAAATTATTTAAATATAAATCATATTATTTAATTGATATTTATTAAAGATTTTCTTATAAATGTATGAAATAAATGAGTTTTGATTTATTTTTCTTAAAAAAGATAGTTGTAATATTTAATTAGGATTGTTATTATAGGAAGGATACATTGTATAAAAATACGCTTTAATAGAAAACGAAAAAAGATCAATAAGCATTCAAGAACATAAATCAGTTTTGCTATTTATGTTTTTCGAATACACAATATTAACGTTTTGCACAACAATAGTGCACAAAAATCTTTATAACGTACATAGTATAAAATATAAAAGAGTGGAAAACAGAAGTCGATCGATTAAAGCAGTCTAATTTCGAAGAGTTTCAGAAATTTACGACTTTAAAAAAAAAGAAAAAGAAAATAAAACGTAGAAAAAAAAGACAAACGCAACGACTGAAAAGCACGTCGCAAAGGGCACTTAATACATTTCCCCGTGAAAGTTTCAATGGTCGCGAGAGATAGAAAGCTCCTCTATACATCGTCCAACTAGGGAACATTAGAAAGGAATAGACGAGGAAAAGACGAAAAGAAAGAATTTGTACAAATGTATATGTGTGTGTATGTGTGTGCGTGTGTGTGTGTGTATATATATATATATATATATATATATATATATATATATATATGGTATATATAAAAGAAAGAGTTTCATGGTGTCGTATTTTCTTATTTTTTTTTCACTCCTATCTTCAGCAACAGTCAGGACGAGGTAGGTTTGTTTGCAACGAGCAAAAAGCTCGGCATGAACATTTGAATGCGAATCCGAAACGGTTTCCTTCACTCCGTATTTTCGCCCATAGGTCGTTCCGAAGCTCTTTTGTATAAAGCTCTCCCCTTTTCCCCTCTCCCCCGAATAAAGTTTGTTAACATTTTCGAAACAATATTACGAGTTCCGATTCCCTCGACCCCGTCGTCGAAAGCTCTACGCGTCCGTTTAACTCGGAACAAAACACGCCTGAGAAAATTTAACACTTTCAACGATATTTTTACCATGTTTATACTGTTTGAATTAATATAATTTCTAATGAAAATTTAAGATTTGTATCGTTTATAAAATTAAACGGATTATGTTTTATATTAATTGTAATCCGAGATCGCAATCAAAATTAGTAATGAAAAAAGTTTGACATATATAAAAAAATAAAAATGATGTGAACATATTTGAAATTTAAATATATCATAATATTTTTAAGATTGATATTAATGATATTTTTATAAATTGTGATTTTAATTTATATTATATAACCATTTAAATTTTTATTATAAAATGTGATATAATATAGCATTTTTATTAAAAATATAGAATAATAAATTATTTTATATTAAAATATATATTATTTATAATTTTTAAATACAATTCTATTTATCATTGTTTTAACATAATATTTGTCCAAATATTAGATATGCATATATAGTATTTACCATACTTTATGATAAGTGTATTATTCATATAATAGATTATTTAATAATAAATCTGTATTTATAAGAATATCCATCGATACATAAAAGTTAACAATGAATAGATCATCAATTAAACTATATTAATAAAATGTACGACAGATGAACGATTTCGCTTATTAAAAATGGTAACTTTCAGCGGCAGATAATTTCTAGCGAGAGCTAAAAGTGTAACATCTGACGTTTTTAACGACTGCTACACGTCAAAGAAAATCGGCTGAAAATTTAACAGAAATTTAATATCTAGCCAGTTTTAGTTTTTGTAACGAATGAAATGTTTCAGACGTTGAAATTTTCACAGTTTTCACAGCGCGACCACCTCTCATCCCCTATATATATTGTATATACAAGTTTAAACGTTAATTTTTTTTTCTTCAACAGCTCGTCGTACTTTTACTGGAAAGATTTCTTTTCAAATTTAACTCACGCTTCGTATTTATTTGCGCGACGACAAAAAACTGGGTTTTGGGAGGGGGGGAGGGGTGGAAAAAAAATAAACCTTCGAAAAGAATACTGCGAAAAAAATATGCTCTTATCCAATCGAGTTGTTTGTTGTCTTGTACAAGAGTTGAGTTCGAGATAAATATACGTTTTCCAGGTTAAAGCGGGTTTCGATCCTTTTACACATATCCTCGAAACAACCCCTACGTGTGTTTTTTTTTCAACCCCATTCTTTCGTCGCCGTGTTTGTTTAAGTTTCTACTTTCAATTCGGCCGCACAAGGATTGGATGAAGAATTTTATTTAAGTCTCGTAAGTGAAAAGTTAAAAAAAGGCAGTAAAGCAACTTTTTCCAAACGTGACGTATGATACAAAACATTTATAAAAAAATGTATTTTTTTTAATTAAGAATTTTAATTTATTGAATTTTTATAACTTAATAAATATTAAAAAATATATTAGGAATATATGAGTGGTAATATAAATATTTTATAGTAATATTATTTAAATAAATGGTCGATGATATTTTAATATTATCACTTATAAAGATTTTCTATTTGTATCTAAAATAATTATATTCATTGAAAGCAGACTTTATTGACGTTATAATATACATTTTTTATTCAAATAAATTTTATAGCCAGCTGCGATGAAAGTTGTTGATGTTGTAAAACGAACGGAGCACAAATTTCGAAACACGTCGATTAAACGAAGGGTGAATAAAATTGCGGCATAGAAGTGATGAAAAGATGCAAATCGTTTTCATTTTCATAAATATGAATGCGCATATTATATAAGTCCATTATGAATGTATTAAAATAAAATATAACACGTTTGATATTTGCAAGAAATAATAAAAAAAAGCTCGCGAACCGTGCCAGGATTACTCCAGGGAGCCTTACGAGGGGACTAACTTGCTGTGTGAACTCTGTGTAAACGAAGTTCGTCGAGCTTTCAAACTAACAAGGAAACCAACTTTATTCGCTTCAAATGATCTTTTTTCATGAAAAAGAAGCATCTTTTTGCTGAAAAAAAGGAGGGGGGGGTGCAGAGCGATTTTTAGTGCTTTTTAAGTTTCTCGTCGTCGCTTTTTCATCGCATCAAACTCGGTCATCGTCGTCGATGCATCGACTGCGAAGTATTCTTCGACTTATATTGTCGTGAAGATTTTCAAGAATCGTTCAGCCGAAGCAATGGGGATTATAAAAGATTAAAGTTTTCAATTGAGACAATAAAATTTTTAGTTCGAACGTAGCTAAATCGTTATATTGTGAATTAACAATAGAAATCTTCTACTCATATTATTTTATAAGTGATTTTTATTATATATTTTTTGAATATTATTCAATTTATATACTATGTATGTATTTCAGTAAAATTTAAATTATTTTTTTTTACTTATAAGTCATTATAACATCAATAGAGTTTGATAATGATAAGTTTTACAAGATATTGATGATTTTGAAAATAAGATTGATTATAATTAAAAATAAAATCTATTATAAATTTTAAAAATCAATAAGAAATTATTTAGTGATATTATAAATTTTATTTTTTATGTAGAAAAACAAATAAAGATTGAGGATTCTCGATCGGCAAATCACTTTTTTTTTCAACACCTAAATGCGATATAAGGTTTCAGCACATAATAAAAAGGAGAAGCTCGGAAATGCGCAAAGCAAAACATTGTGACGAATACGTAACCGTCTCATCTTTATGATGTGCGTTATGGTCTCGAATTTCAGCAAGTAGGAAACACACACACACATATATATATATATACATGCTGAAAAAAATATGAAATAGTGACGTACATTGTCGATGTTCGCTCGGCTGAAAAATAAAACGCGTCCATTTCCCACCGTCGGCGTTTCTGCTGCGATTTTTTTTCCCGCCGTTTCGTATTATTTCTGTGTCGTCACAAATGTGCGAAAATTGTGATAATTTTCCGGAACTAAAATATGGAATCGCATTTTTTTTTTCATCCGAGCTTCGCGCAAATTATGCTGAAATTTTCGCTCGTCACAAACGAACAGAGGGGAGGGGAAGGTAAGGGGAACGAGCGACGTCCGCCAGGAAAAGCGGGAGGAAAAACTCGGCGAGTGTAAACGATTTCCGTCGGATAGGCGTAAATGGTTTGTGGTATTTATTTGTATGAGCGGGAAAACACGAACGGGAGGGCGGAGGCTGTTGGCAAGGAAAAATAACTGTATATCGCAAAGTTTTCATAATAAATTTGTCTAATTGCGTGTCTCATTTGAATATATTTGAATTAAGTTATTTTTCGGTAAAAGTCTTCGTCGTGTTCGGCGAAAAGTTATTTGTAAAAATATTTGACTTATGGAAAAGGAAAAATATGATAAACGTATTCTATTTCTTAGAATATTTATTATATAAGATTGATAAAAATATAATATTGTAAAATATAAAATGTAGTATAATATATGCATATTACTCTTCAAAATTTTATATGATAAATTTTCATGTATATATATATATATATATATATATATATATATATATATATATATATTAATATTTCACAAAGTTATGCATAATACTTCTAAAATAAGTCATAAAAATATACGAGACGACGCATATAAAGAATGCTAAAATAAAGCGTTTATAAACTAGGGAAAATCTCGCTGCTCCCAACAGGACGTGCGAGTGTTCCTCTGAAAGTTTTCCCAATGCGCTAACCCTGCGATGTTTTCCAAGGTTTTTTTCCTTCTTTATTTTATTATTATTATTGTACACTTTCCTCTTTCAATGTTTTGCGATAAAGCGGTCGTCGAAGACAAAGGATATGTCAATAGTGTCCTTATATATATATATATATATATATATATATATATATATATATATATATATATATATATATATATATATATATATATATATATATATATATATATATATATATATATATATATATATATATATATATATATATATATATATATATACGTTTTGTATTCTCACATTTTCTATGTTATTCTGGTTTGTCGCTAAAGGAAAGCGATATAAAACTACACCTCTGTTGAACAAGGAAAGACGTTTTCATCGAATAAGTCTTCGCCTTGGGCGCGGAAAATTGCATTGAGAGAACGTGTCGAAACCAACCACAATCCTAGAGAACAATATAATGTACAATTTTGTTTTTTAACGCCTTGAAATATCATGTTTTTTATGAGATCGTATACTTTTAATTTTCAAGTTTGAAGAAAAATATATTTTAATCATAATAAAATTTATTAGAATGTTGTTGAATTTCATATGATGATATCGCTAAATATTATGCATTAATTTTCATTGTTCTGGGACAATTTTCTTCGATAATCTCCCCGAAATTAGGGGTCCGAAAGACGTCACGATGAACCATAAAGCGAAAAGGGTTGGTTAGTCTTAGCGAGCAATTAACTAATAACATACGTGACAAAGCAGCGAGCGGGCAGATGAACGTTTCAAATTGTTCTATTACAAGGGATGCCAGTATGGATTTTGCTAGATGTTGTAGGGATTTTCGGGAAGAATTAAATATACCGAAGGATAAAGTCGAACGAAACGGATTAACACATGGATTAAGGAAAATGGCTTAATTGAATTATTTTCCATACGTAGTCGACGTGCGAGAGATTCGAGAAATCTAGTTTTTCCGATGCTTTTTTGACGTAATACATTTTAGAATTAATTGATTTCGGTCGTTTTGAACAGTAATGGAAATATTGATAAAATAAATTAATCTTAGCATTATTATTAATATGAATAATTAAATTTTAAATCAATTAACGACACATTATTACAAATTCGTCCTCATATAAAATTAATAAGTATTTAAGAACGCACACACACACACACACACACAATAAAGCGTCGTAACTTCCAATGTCGGATAATTTAGTCGACTGTGTATGTTTGTAATCGGATTCCGACTTCGACATCGACCGGATTTAAATTTTAAGCTTTCGATAGGTAAATTTATTACGTAACGGCGTCCGGTTTTTCTTTTTTTTTGCCGAGGAGATTTTTTTTATTTTCGCGCCGAAAATCGGTCTAAATTCGTCGACGATTTTCCGCTTGCGCCGGAACGGATTTTCTCGATTTTTGTCCGAGAATTATCAAAATAGAATAATAACAATAATGGAAAAAAAAATATTAAAAAATCCGGAATGCATTTCGCCGTTAGCGATGATGAAAAATTCACGAAAATTCTACGCTGCAACAAAGGATTCGAGGTTGGCGGATCGACTCGGATGTTTTTATTTTTGTCCCCCTTTATATAAAAAACTACACAATGGAAAAGAAAACGAAGTTTTTATATCGTTTATACATACAATATATACTATTTTATATATATATATATATATATATATATATATATATATACGTATGTATGTTTGAATTTATTTATATATTTTTTATATTATTTTTGTACAAAGTTACATTTTTGCAACGTTAGCGTCGAGTAAAATAACAATGTCTGTAATGGAATGATCCTTTCGAAGCGAAAACGAAATGTGCAACTCTTTTATACGTTTACATTTTAGAACGAATTTTACATATATAAGCGTTTTAATGATGTAAAAGACGAATAAAAATGTTTAACATCAACATTTTGAATTAATTTCATATAAAAATCATATAATACAAAAGATGGCTATTTGAGTAAAAGATAATGTGTGAAAATATTTTAAAGATTAAATTATAAATTTGGTTAAATATATATTATTATATCATATATAAAAAATATTTTGTAATGATTTTTAAGTAAACTTTGTTTTTGTCTTTAAAATCTGTATTATATTGATATCATATATAAGAATATTGTATTTTATTTCACTATATTTTATTGACCATATTCAAGAAATATTAATCATTTTTAAAAGATATTCAAATTAAAGTGTTTAAATATTATATAAATTTATAAAAATCATAATCATATATATATATATATATATATATATATATATATATATATATGTATATATATATATATATATATATATATATATATATATATATATATATATATATATATATATATATATATATATATGAAATAATAGCGCCGAACGTTGCGCCGGGGTCACACTCATATGCTACATTATTTTTGAAATTAAATTTTAATTAATATTTATTATACAATTTAAAATATAAATGCTTGCTATATTAAAGTTTAATACTTATTATTATATATTAAAGTTTTTGAATGTACTTTTGAAAATATTAGAAAAATTCATATTGTCAAAATTATTTTTTAATCGAAAGTAAATCTTGATTTTTGTCCAAAAACTGAAATCTGCTGACGCCATTAAACAGATTTTAAAAACTTACCGCAAAATTTTCGCTCAGACGACGTCGAAATATTATAAACGAAACGTGCGCAACGCGATAAAAAGTTCAAAAAATAAAACAAAACAAAACGAAAACAAAAATAATAAAAAAATAACAAACAAAAGCACATTTTCCGCGCTAATAAAAACACTAAATCTCGAATATATACGACTACAACGGACAAAGAAAAGAAACGTCATTGTGAAAAACCGGTAAATCTTTAAATAAAAATCTCCAACCATCGTATGTATTATATTATATTATATTATATATATATATATATATATATATATATATATATATATATATATATATATATATATATATATATATATATATTTATATAATAGTAAAGGAAGAAAAAGAAAATAACATTAGCTAAAAGGGAAGCCAGGAGAAAAACGGGAACACGAAAGTTTCATCATATCAGTCTGTCTCTTGACGATTCGCCATTTTTGATTCAATTTAAAAACCAATTTTTCTTTACGACTGCCTTTTTTCGAGTTCATTCGGCAAGAATGTCCGTTTCCGTTTTCATGGGTGGGAAAAAAAAATGGCTGAATGAAAAAAAATGAGAGATTTCGACGCGAAAAACTGCACTTTTAGCCGAGTTCGTGCAGAACTCAATTATTAATATGTGAATTCGAGGTTTTGTCGACGGAAATTCGTAGAAAATATCGCATGTTCCATTCGTGCACAATGTGAAAATATTTTTCGCTGAAAAATATAATATGTAGAAAAATACGTGTCTTTTTTATACGTGTATATATATATATATATATATATATATATATATATATATATATATATATTTTCTGCTCTATAAATCAATGTGTGTTTCAAAATATAAAATAAACAAAAAAAAATAGCCAATGTCTGCAAAGATTATACGATTTAGTTTATCAATATTTTATTTATATAAAAACGATTTAATAATTATATTTGTGAAAATTTAATACTGTTTTCATTGAAAAATTTTGATAATTCAATGTATTATTTTTTGTATAAAATATTTATTATATTTTTATACCGCTTCTAGATTTTCATGTTTATTATCATTGTAAAGCATTTCTTTTCTTTTTAAAATTATTGATTTTATTTATTTACGAAGTGATTTATAACTTTTTTATTTTTTAATTATAACTTAATTAATTTGGAAATATCAGCAATATTTTTTATATAATATTATCTGCAAAAATATAGATTTTTATATTTATAAGAAAATTTGAACGCAGCTAAGAATAATATATATATATATATTTATATATATATATATATATATATATATATATATATATATATATAAATATATATATATATAAATATATATATATATATATATATATATAAATATATATATATATATATATATATATATAAATATATATATATATATATATATATATATATATATATATATATATATATATATTCCAAATTATATTATTTTTCAAGAAAAAAATAACTCTCTCTCTGTTTTATATAGTTATATTGAGATTTTTTTGAGTAAACAAAGTTTATCATAAACCGGACGACGCTAATGGAATTTTTTAACGTTTTGAAATATTTAACTAAATGAATAAAAAATTGTTTAAAAAAGTGTAAGATGTATATTTAAATTCAGTATAAAAACATCGCAATATATATTTACAAGGACAATGTATTATTTATTTAAATTAATGATTATTAAATAACGCAAATAAACGATAAAAGTGAAATTTTATTCATTAAAGTATATTTTGATGTGATTTACGAGTGAATGGAGAGTAAATCGTCACATTATTGTTTCGAATTGTCATATTCCATCAGTCATAATTACGATATACGATCGATTTATAAACATTGCATGTGTATATTATTTGCGAATCGAATGTTATTAATATAATCCTGGGATTATATATGGGATAATGCGAGTTATTCGAAGCGCGGAGGCTTCGAACACACGCAAGTGAAATATATCGAGAGCGATTCTCGTGTATTACTTTTAGTGCCCGCGTGCGCTTCATCCGCGAACAAAGCTTCGGTAAATGTGCCTGAAAGCTTCCCGGAGCCGAGCTTAATAGGAAACTTTTAAATGTTGCTCAATAAAAGCTTTCTCTCGTAGCTAACGAAGATTTCGAAGGCATTAACGTGAAAGTTTTCGCGCGAACCCGAGGTACGAAAAGTGCGATTTTAATTAGTGGACCTCGTCTTGGATTGAACTAATGCCGATTCGGGATCGGTTTAGACAAAGTTGAACGCGTTCAAAATTCGATAAAATGTTTATCGAGGCGATAATTCTATTTATACTTTATTCGGCATAAAGATTTATCAAAATATACTATTAATATATATTTTTTTATATTTAATTAATTTTATTTATATATAACATATTACAATTTTAATTATATATTATAGTCATAAATATATAAAATTATTTTAAAAATGATTTTTTTGATAATAATATTCTTCAACAAATAAATATTGATTAAATAATGTTTTCATACAAATTTACAAAAAATATATCGAGAATGATTATATACATTTCATATTTTGATAAAATATTATACCTGATTTTATTTTGTATACGAATCAAATATGTAAAATATCTTATAATAATAATAATAATAATAATAATAATAAACACCATATATGAATGGTTTTCGTTACGATTCAAACATAAAGTTAAGGGTTGCGAAATTGGATTGCACTTACTTCTGTCGATGAAACGAAAATGTCCTAGAAATCCTGTCGAGTTGTCCCTAGGTGGACGTTGTCCTGAGTGAAATTCCAACACTAAAGCCCTTCCCGAAGAGTACAGGGCCGGAGGGACATCAGAACGACCCCCGCAAAGGGCGCCAGCACCCTCGCTATATTCGTTAACTTCACCACGTTCTACGTGAGGGTACAATTTCAAATAGTCACCACTCATACAACTGGAAATAAAACAATACATATTTATATAATATACAATATTTATTATATTGAATGTTATTTGATATGAAAAAAAAAATACTATAGCTTTATATAATATTATCAGAGGTTATATTCGGAAGAAATTGGATTGAATCAGTATAATTACACGTTGTTCATCCGAAAGAATTGCCATATAGTCGATTCATAAAAAATAATGGCGTATTTTTGCATTAGTTTTATACTGGAGCGATGCAATTTATAACACAGAAAAAGAGGATCCTCTCTCGCTTAAATGGATATAAAGTCATCGAATATGGGGGATTATATTCTCGAAAGCCATCGCAGATATGCTATAAATGGCAAGTGAGTTACATTGTATAATGTAATATGAAAAAAAAAGGCTTTATAAATATACATACACTGTATCTTTATGTCGCTTATAGGTGAATATATTTACTCTATATGCAGTGTATATTTTTTATATTTATTTATTTTTTAAATATTATAAATATACTTATATTCAAACAATGAATTAAAAAAATAAAAAAGTATAAAAAATCTCTTTAAATATAAAACAAATAAATTATAATTAATTTAAATGATGATTATAGAAAAAAAAATGAAAATAACACAAAAATATATAAAATTATGGTAAAGTATCGTTAAGCTGCGCAAAAATACTGAAATATTTTACACGAAAACATATATCAGTAAATTAAATATAGATATAGTATAAATGTATAAATTATTAAATATAAGTTGTAACTTTTATTTAATATTAAATTGTAAAAATTAAGCAGCAGTTGAGTGTGATACCGTCGATGCGCGGCGGCGGCAATCAATTAACATGAAATTAAATTTGTTAATAAAAAAAATCTATGTAAATATAATTTTTAAAGATCAAAAATATTTTAAATTATTTTTCTTTTATATATGTAAATGAATTGTAATTTTCCAAATTTTTTTCCTAAGAAGTATATATTCGCTATTAAAAAGAATTTATGTTACATTTATGGATTGTAATTTATGTTTATCTTGTTATAAAAGTAAAAATGTGATAGAACAACTTATAATATTATACAACAATATTCGCATACGTAACTCTATGCTTAAACCACAATTTGTAAGAATTGTTCTATTCGAGTTTCTGCCAAGTTCTATTCTTATTTTCAAATTTTATTCATCAATTTGAATACATCTAAGATATTTTCATTGCAAAAAAAATATATCAACATATAATAATATAAAAAAACGACAAAAAACACGTAATATACAAGTAAGAACGTTCACATGTAATATATTATATAATATTATGGAAAATTTTGAAAAGTCACTAAAGTAAATTTTTCGCTATAAGGTTTCGCACAAGATGAGATTTTCCACTGACTCATTTTGAGTCGTGTATAAAATCGAATTTATTTTAAACGCAAATTGAGGGTTGATCTTTGACGCGCGTCGATAAATTTCCACCGGTCGAATCACGCGCTCGTTCACGCGCGCGCCTTCCAGCTAGAATGGTCGCGCATTAATTATACATCCGGTTTATTACAACATATTTTATCGTCAGGCTTTGTAACAATGGTCGATTTCATTGTTTATGTATGTTAAATTGCAAACCGCACCCGGTGGTAATTGATATCGCTATATATATATATATATATATATATATATATATATATATATATATATATATATTGAGAAGAATATACGCGTTTATAATAAATGAACGTTTTAGATGCCGCGGTTCGGTTTAACGATATTAATCATCGTTTCGCCTTATGAATATTTTAAATTTATAAAATTTTCCAGGTATATACAGCGCGTGTCAAAATACGGGGCAAGTTTGCATAAATTGACGAACAAAGCACAAGACAATACTTTTGTAATTATATATATATATATATATATATATATATATATATATATATATATATATATATATATATATATATATATATATATATATATATATATATATATATATATATATATATATATATATATATATATATATATATATATATATATATATATATATATATATATATATATATATATATATATATATATAATACGTATAAACTGATTTATTTCGCTTTGAGTTAACAAAAGACAGCTTGCAGACAAAAGCATCGAAAGCTCTCAGTCATTACGTATACAACAAACAATGAAATTCAACAGAATTCAGCACATTGCATACACACACATACATTTATATATATGTAAACGTATTATTCGTATAATAGGTGCTTGTTTTAACATAAATATGCATATGTACATCGGATAAACCGCAATCGGTGTGCAGACTAAATTAACAGTAATTCGATACGGTGTAGTACTACTAGTATATAAAACGTATGCAATATTGTGCAAGCTTTAACGACCGTTTGAGCTTTTTTGCGCCGCGTAACGAATCCGTTACAAAGTTATTGGAAAATCTTCGATGATTGCGGTCGCTTAGTAAACGGCGTAAACAATAAAAGTGTATTGAAACGTTTTAAATCTAATATGCGATGTATGCCGTTTGTTCTATATGAGCTTTTTGTATTTGTGAATACATATACTGTTTCTAGTGCATTTTTATGCGAAACACGTGTCGCGTTCACGTGGCGGTATCGATGATATAATAATGTTGTAAGCTTTCGTACAACGGATCATAGAAATGTGAATAAAATTTTTATCTCGCATAAAATTGTTTGAGATGTATAGAATTATAAATATATAACGTAGTAAATTTATATAAATGTTTAGAAGGTTAAAATATTGATATTATATAATATGAAAATAAGAATGATTAAAATATATAAATATTAAAAAAATATATTTCTCACAATGATATTAATATAATAATAAAATCTTTTATTTAGAACGATATTCTAGTTTTGAAATACGTATATTTTTAGCGAGATACGCAAAGAATCGTTCCTCATTTGCGCGCGAAATTCAAAAGTTAATTCAAGCCTTTGTAAAAAGAGAAAGAGATGGAGGCGTCGTTGGCGTCTCTCTTCCGCCTCCGCGACCTGCCCCACGTGCTTCCTTCCTTCCGGTTCCGCATTCCGGCGAGGCGCCGGAAGCGACTGCTTCCCGTCGTATATCAGTGACGTCATCGCGTCACTTCCGCTCGGTTGCAGTTCGGAACCGTTGCGCGAGCGATTGCATTGCATTTCGACTAATGCTTAAATCCCGTCAGTCACGCCGATTGCATACGGTTTTCTATCACGAATCAGTTAAAACCGGAGTCTCCTGCGATTCGACAATGCGCAAAGCGATTTATAACCGATTTTATATTTTGACGCTTTCATTAACTTATGTAAGTCGATATACATGTCTAAAGTGCGGTAGATATAAGTTATATTTCAATTTAAAGTATAAAAGAATATATTTGTTAATAATTATGAAAGCGGTCTAGTCACATGCTGTGATTAAATTTAATCAGATAAAATTTTGAAAATAGTTTTTTTTCAATTAATTCTGAGATCCTTTGCTATCTTCCTAATGCCAGTACGACGATTTTTAAGCACAATTTTCTTCATTTTTTTCAATGTTATCGTCATTAATAGAGGTGGATGGAAAACTCTCATAATGTAAGTTTTTATGACGTCACGTCCTTCACTGAAGGTTTTATACTCAAATATTTCCGTTTTCTATAGAAAAGACTTTCCAAAACACTTTGCAACAGTTTTAATGATTTAGTTATCAAAATTCCATTTAAAACACCAAAATTTAAACAAACTTTTTGCTTAAATTTATTTTCAATATTAGAAATTGACAAACAAACCTTTTCTTCAGACCGCTTTATATTCATTTGATAAGTATTTATTTAAAAATGATATTGATTTAAATATTTTCCGGTTTAAATTTGATCACATGATATAGATTATTTTTATAATTATGGGTACATATATGCGGCGATGTATCAAATCCTATAAAAAAAAGATATTTATATTTGGATAAACTAATATAACGGTAGTCTTAATATAGATATAATAATTAATACTAAAATATTTTAAGATAAATTTATTTATAATACTAGATAAAAGCGGTTAAATGAAGCGAAGGGCTAATATTCGCCGCAAGACTAATGTCTTATTACGTAATTATTATTGATTAGTATCAGAATTTTTCACGTCGCCGAATTCGTTCTGACAACAAAAAAAAATTGCCAAGAAAAAGTACTTGCTTCTGTTTTTATTTCATTCTGCGCAGCGCTGAAACTGTAATCTTACTAATATTTCTAGCAGGATTATGAAGGTTTCCGTTCGAGTTTTTTTCTTCATTTGTCGGATCCATCAGCCGAAGGCTGAAAAAAAATGAACGAAAAGAAACCGACAAAAAAATTAAGCCCGCAGGCAGTAATGCTTAGTCGATTAGAATTTTTCCCCGAGAGTACAAAGACACAGGGCTTTTGGGAAAATCTTATTTTTTTTTAGGTAAAAGATGTAGTTCTTTACATTTGGACAGGAAACGAACTTTGAAAAAAACAAAATCTATTCCAACTGAACATATTGAAGTAAGGCAACACGTGTGCGCATCTCTTCCATCGAGGATACGCCGCGTGTATAGATTTCAGCTGAAAAAAAACTTGCGTGGGAAAGGGGAAAAACTGAAAAGAAAAATAGAATGTTTGTATCCTGAAAGATGATGTTTTTTGCGCAAAGAAACGTCTTGCGATACGCAAGAAAAAAATAATATTAAATAAATGCGAAATAAAAATAAGCATTCGGCATCGACGTATTCAATAATAAATGCGATATTTCTCACGCGATTTCATTTCTCGGTCGTTTTATGAAAGTTTTCACAATTTTCGCATCTTTGATAAAGTGAAAAGTCGAGTACGCTTCATTTCGGAAAATCACTTCGGATAAAGTTTATTTTGTATATGCGAATATAGTTTTTCATCACATATTATTATAAAATATATTCAAAACTTATATTATAAGTTTTATATTTTTATAGATCTAAAATATATATATTCTTAGTAATATTAAAGTTAGTATAGAAATTACTATCGTGTACATTAAATGTAGGTTAAAGTAAGATGATCAACTATTTATTTTATTTTTTTATTATATCCATGCAGTAAAATTATATTATATTTATATAAAATAAATTTATAGATAATAAAGCTTATGATAATATATACATTTTTTATATAGAGTGTAATAATTTTGTTATACTATATATAAATTCTTATAATAATAATAATATGGAGAAATATTACGATACTTCTGTATTTAATAAGTGGAAATCATAAATTCTTTCGTCAAAATACCCATATCTTCTTCGAAATGTGACACATGAACATTTATATCCCGGATAAAAGTGGAAGAGGTATTGCCGTGTGAGAAGAAAAAAAATAAGCTACGAGCAACGGAAGACAAATAAGTTTTTGCGGTGTGAACGAATTTTTCCAAGGTACGCGAGACTTTCCAGGGTTGAGTTTTACGACTAAAAGCCAACCACGGTAAAAGGGAAGTCTATGAGAAAGGGGGAGTGAGGTGGAGGCGGCAAAATAGGGGAAACAGCTATATCCGGTTGTGCCGGAGGGGATACACTGAAAACCGGTGAACTGCACCGGAACACCAAACACAACGCAATTACTCATATTCATCATAAATATTACTTTTGCATGAGCTATTTCCGGTTTTCGTCGATGTATATTATAATAGTATATATTATCAATTTATATTTTACTAGTTCACCGTGTGTGTTGTTAGATTATTAAATGTACACATGTTTTTATTATATATTTTATTAATTATAAAAGTAAAAAATTAATTTAAAATTATTTACATAAAATTTTTAAATGAATTTAAAATTGAAAAAAAAAATGAAAAAATCATTTTAAATATAAAATAAATTAAATATATATATATATATATATATATATATATATATACAATTATGAAAAGTAATGTTTTGTTGTGTTAAAGTCGTACAGGTGAAAAGTATGGTATAACATTTTATTAGTCATACCAAAAAGCTAACTGTCAAATTAGAAAGAAATCGAAGCAAAATTGGGTCGTTAATGCTGAAATGAAATATTTTATACGAAATCGTATAGTAATAAGTTGAACTTTGGCATGACAAGTATTTATATTTTGAGTTGTAAAAATTATTTAAGATTAAATTGTAAAAATAAAGTAACATTTGACGAAAAAAGAACGCAACGATATATATATATATATATATATATATATTTATTTATAAATTTACATGTCATCAATGGTAATTTGATTCCAATAAATATTCAATACATCGAAAAGGAAAATCGTAATTAAAGAGCAAAGGAATTTGTATGGGCGAAACGTTTCGTCTCAATTATGAATGGGTGTTTGATTCGCCTTTATAGCATCAGAAGCGTTCGTATTACAAATGCAGTCGACGGTTTGAATCGAATGCCTTCCGATGCATTCGTCCAAGTAAAGACGATGTATTAATTTATGAATTGCACGTCGACGGTTAAATTCGATCACTTCCGCCGTTTTCGGATGCATATAAATTCGTTTATATATATATATATATATATATATATATATATATATATATATGTCTGTTAACTCGTTGTGTATTCACAATGAGTGGCTCCAATTAGTGCTGTTCAACGACGTAGAGCCGGATTAGAATTGTGCATAGGAAACAAACAAAGAGCTTATTTACTGGCGTTTTCCATGTGAAAATGAAAATATTTACTAATATCAAAAAATTAAATATCGTCAATATCCGATAAATGAAAAAAATATTATGAATAAAATCGTTATTTTTATATAGTTTTAATTTTAGCGATCGATAAAGGACGACTATATATAGAATAGATGTTTTGTCGCAAAACTAAATGAATTGTTTGAAGATGTTGCGGTCAATAAATTAATCAAAATACGAAAACTTTGATAACTAAATTATTTGTAGGAATGAATCAAGAATTGAATTATCACAAATGTAGATACATTCATTTAAATTTAAAACAGATTATTGTGTCTTGAATATATGGAAGCAATACTGTAATTTTATTAACTATAAAAAAAATATTGAAAGAAAAATTAAAGATTTAGTTTTTCTAGTTAAATTTTTTTTAGATAATTGTGATTTGTTGACTTATATATATAAAATTTATATCATGATAAAAAATAAAGAATATTGAAAAGAGATAATTTCTCAGACATAATTGTGCTATAAATATAATTAAAATTAGATTAATCTACAAAGTGAACAGAACTGTTGATATACAACAGTAAATTTAATTCAAGGGCTATTATTTAATTCCATTGGTTTTTACGCATATTGTTATTAGTAGTAAAATAACGAATTTCAAAAAGTAAATAGCAATTTAGATTCATACAATAAACTCACGGTCGGTAAAATTGGGTAAAATTTGTATTTCTCCACAGTGGCAAAAATTGGTAATAAATTTTATGAAATATTAACTGAAAGTTCGAAGTGGCTTTACGTTGGAAAATTGAAAATTCATGCGGTGAAAATTTCCACGGTGCGTTCCAATGTTAAAATACATCACAAGAATAATATATATTTCGATGAAACTATATTAAAATTACGCTTCGTATTATTTTATATATCGCTAAATTAACTCGAGATTAATGAAAACGAGCAAAAAAAAGCACTCAAGGTCTTATATATATATATATATATATATATATATATGTACGTTTTATTTTATTTTTTTTCTACGTTGATACAAAAATAATGAGATTTTTCTTTTGTCGGTCGTTGCGATTTTTTCTTTCAACTTTATCCAATTTGCAAAGCGCTTTTCTCTCATCTTTAATTATACTTAAACTTTTCGAGTTTAAACAGCTGATCTAAAACAACAACCGGCTAGAAGTTTAAATAAATAAGTATCGTCGCAAAAAGACACTAAAAAAAAAGAAAGAAAGAAAAAAACCTCAGACCAACGCTAACCCATAAAAGAGGTTAATTTGGACTGTGTTGAATTACGTTAGATTAAAGAGAGAAACAGTTCAGATTAGATTACCCTTAATTCAAACACTTCCTAGTTTCGTTCGGCGTAGATTTGGCTTTGTGCGAGACTTGAATAACGATTTATTTAATTATATATATAATTAAATAAATATTTTTCAGGTCGAATTTATATGTATCTTCATTTTATACAAACATTTGCTATAGAGAAGTGTAAATTTATTCGTTTATTAAGCAAGATTATTTTATATATAAAATTATTTGAAGATATTCAAAATATAGTGTATATATTTTTTTTGACAATATTTCGATATCAGTTTAATTATTATTTTATTTTTTTTATAAAAGTACAATATTTTAGTCTTCATGATATCATTTAACTCTTTTTGTGTTTCATTCAAAAATGTTACTTTTTAATTTATATATAAAATGATTAAACCGTTTAAAAATTAGTCAATACTTTAATATTCATGAAAAAGATTTATTCTATTAAAATATACGTAAACCTCGTATAGTAAAATCGATTTTTCCACTTTCATCAAGATTATTATATTGAAACTATTTTTAAAAATATTTCAGAAGTATACAGATATTAAAATAACGTATAGCGATCGATTTATTTATTTTATTTTATATTGTAGTTGAAAAAAAAAGAAGTTTCGTTTTTCGATCAATATGTGTACGTTCACGAATAATTTAACATATTTTATATTAAGAGCGTCGAGAAAATAAGGGATGTCAAAGAATCGCTACGCATTCGTAACGCTAGGAATATTTTAATATGAAAAAAGCGAAAGTCGTAAGTCGACGAAAAGCCGAAACTTCGACGATAAATTATGATTTGATCGCTAAATTTAATCTGCAAAAATTTTCTACTCGACGTCTGTTACGCTTGTTTGTGTATGCATCCAAAAAAGTGTCTTAAGGGAAAATATATGTACTTTTCGAATAAAAATTCTACGTAAAATATATGTATAAAAAAATAATAGTATATATAAATAAATAAAAAAAAATACGCGTATATACAATATATAAATAATCTGAGCTTTGTTACTCGAGGAATGTTACAATGAAGAAGTTTTTGAAGACGAACGAAGTTTTTTTTTCCACCCCTCTTTCATGTGAAAAACAATTGTACGATTTTTCTCTATTTTATTCGTGAAAAACAATTCTGTAACTATTTTCTCGTTCAATGAACGATCGGTGTGATGAAATGTTTTAAAATATATATATATATATATTTTTATATTAGTATTCGCGACGTGTGTTTGGCATATACGATTTGAACGAAAGCTCGAATATTAACTGTTTGTGACATAATTGTCATTTTGACAATATTGACACTTAAAGCTCATCTATTGATTATTAAAATCGAATCCAATCATATTTCGATATTGATACGTGTGATATATTAAATACATACGGATGATTATAAATATTAATTTGTATGTATGTAAAAAAAAATAGGAAGACAATAAAATATTTTCGTATGGCATTGAAATCTTAAAAAATTCACGCGTTTTATCATATTTTTTGTCAGTATTGAGTTTTTATTATATATATATATATATATATATATATATATATATATATTTATGTGAATTTTGTATATATTTGTGGTAAATTTTCAAATCCCACTGGTATTTCACATCATATTACCAATGGATGTCAGTGAGGGAAAATCGAAATTTTCGCGGAAAATTCAGAAAGAATAGTGAATTGTGAGAGCAAATATTTTTTTTTATAAATTGTTTACAAAACAAGAACAAGTACTATTAAAATATTATTTATAAATATAGATAAAATGTATTAAATTATATGTTTTATTAGAAAAAAATATTTAAATATTTTTAATTATTCAATATATGGTATATATATACTATATATTGGATATAAATGTTAAAATATGAATCAATATAAAATCTTCACAAAGATTACATTGAATTAAAACAGACAACGATAAAATTAAGTCCTATGGATTTACTATATAATAATGTATGTCGCATATGTTCAGAATTGCTTTTCATGAAGGGTGACAGGGGATTTTACGGAAAGTGGCTATTACACATATAAAAGATGACAGATATTGGATGAATTTATCTATCGTATATATGAATGTTTAATATGTATGTAGTGTGATTTATTCTTGTTCAGCTGTAAATAAAAAAATATATATTTATGTGAAGAATGTGAGATAGTTAAGAAATCGACAATAAATCTCTCTATCAAATACACCTTTCGTATAATAAAAATAAAAAATGAGACGAGGAAAGAATATAGAATATTGAAGGAGGAAGTTAACAAGATGGGAGGTAAAACGATGCGCCGACGGTAAATTATTACTTTTATATTGTCACTTTGTCGGAAGGGAAAATTGTTAGTTTCATGGACGGCCGTCAGGTTCAACTCCTTTTCGAAATATATGGCCTCCGGTTAAATTTAGCGAAGCGGCGGTTCGGTGTCCCGGGGTTTTATCGGGAATATTTCACGCGCGTGCGTGAGTTCGAGGGGGCCGCATCGGCGGCGACACGGGGCCGCAGTCAAAAGACATTCTGCGAGTTTTACATTTAATTAATGTACGGCGATGGGGACGAATCGGAAAATGCGAGGCGGCGGCCAACTCCCGAATACTGCCCTGACGACATGTAATGGCGGCGGTGTGAGTAATTGAATTAAACCGAATAGTTCAGAAAACGAGGTGATCTTAAATCGAATGCTAAACACCCGTTTCAATCCATTGACAGCCAGGTACGCTCAAAGGTCGTAACCCGAATTCATAATGCAAGGGACGTACCACACCTACGCTTATTACACTTGTGTCTTTATATGTATATATATATGTGTACAAGTATCTTATATGTAGCTTAATATAACGTGTGTGTATGTTAAAATAATTGTATAGTGAATGATTTATGATTGTGAGTTTTTATTATTAAACAAGTGGATACTGAAGCGAATTTAAAATACACGTGTCCATATAAAATAATAATAAAACTCATTTTAAATAATAAATGTGTGAAAAATTATCAAAATTAATAATATATGTACATATATATGGGAATCATTCAATATTTATAATGTTTGATAATATCATATGTATAAAATGATAGCGTAGTGTATATATAGCATTCTTTGTTCGTCAAACGCTACCTTATTTTTTATTTACAATTTAATCTTAAATAATTTTTACAACTCAAAATATAAATATTTGCCATGTCGAGGTTTAAATTATTACTACATGATTTCATGTAAAATATTTCAGTATTTACCATCAAATTTTGCTTCGATTTTCTTCTATTTTGACACCTGGCCTATTAAGTATGGCTATTAACGCGATATACCATATTTTTCGCTTTTACGATTTTAAATCAACAAAACAATATTTCCCGTCATCATAATTGTATATGTATTGATTTAAAATTTTTCATTTGTATTATTTTTTAATAGAATTTTTATTCTTTTTTATCTTTATATTTATTAAATATATAATAAAAACATGTTTACTTCTAATGATCTAACACGCCTATGTGCGAATCTATATATGGATTTACTATATTTTAATATTATAACAAAAATGAAATTTAACTGAAATAATTTATAATTATAGATATTATATCATTATAAGATGATTTTAAAAGTATAAAATTATTATTTTTTTTAATTTTCTTTTGCCTGAAAACCAAAGATATTCTAAAAATTCTCAAAATGTCATCTCGAATAACGATAAAGTGGATTTTAAAACGAATTTCGAAGAAAGAAGTGGAAATTTTTAATTAAGACACTTTCGACGATATCGCGAGTCCATTAGAGCGAATGCAATATTTGCGCATTTCACAACGGCGAAACTTTTCGTCAGGAAAATTTTCACGGAAAAGCGAAAGAATAGACGAAATCAAGAAAAAAAGATAAGAAAATAAAACGATATAAACGATGTATATATATATATATTTTTTTTTTGAATAATAAATAAAAAAAGTCTTATGAATATTTTTCAGCGCGGCGTTTCAACCCATCGTCTTAATTGGTTTACTTTTTCGAACAATGTCGTTATTTTGTTGCTTCCATTGTAAAATTTATTACGATATTACATTTATTAAGTCGGCTGCAGATATGGCGGATGCTTGCGTTGAATGCTCGTTAAAAGTTTCCAGATATCAAAAAGACGACGAATTAAAATTTCCGCAAAAAGGAATTAAAGTTATAAACCGGGTTCCGTATCATTATGAACGGAATTTTCTGAAAATCTCATCCGTTAACTATTTTAATTCGATTTTATAGATAATTCGTTAAAAAATATCATGGAGTAATAACGATGTTGCATGAAACTATTACACACACACACACACACACACACATATATATATATATATATATATATATATATATTATTCGATAATGTTTCATTCGAAATGAAAATATTTTGTTAAGTTTCAATATTTTTTACTAGTTATGAAAGTTATAATTGAAATCGAATTATAATAATTATATATACAATATACTTCGATATTGAAGTACTAAATATTTTTAAAGAATAAAATATATTATTTTTTTACATTAATAATGTTTAAAAGTTAATAGAAATAATATATGAAATCTCATATTTAAGGATGGTAAATCTATTTATTTATTTTATTGAAAATATTTTTTTTTAATTTATGAAATCGTAAATCTATTTTTTGTGTTATTTTTTACATTAACAAATAATATTATTTTTAATATGATTATATCGCAAAAAATACAAAGAAAATGTTTGTTTCAAATGATAAATATTATAATAGATTGATGTTATTTAAGAAACATGAATTTTTATGAATGTAAAAATTTTCATAATTTTGAAAGTAAAAACAAAAATATTTTTCATGATTATCTTTAATACGGTAATAAATCATGAATCGTATAATTCGAATACATCATGTTTGAATGGTTAAATAACAGGATTAATCATACAGTAACTGTATGCTGCTGGGTTCAAAACGCGAACCTTTCTTCACAATTAGTATTCCTGGCGGCTTCGGGTTATCCCGAAGGACCTCAAAAATTAATTTCACTTTCTCGAGGCGTGTGTAATTTCGAAAACACTCCTGTGCATGAGCTCTGATTTATTACAGGCGGTCGAATATACATGTATATATAAAATATAAAGCGTTTATTGGTTCGAAAGCGCGCTTTGAACATTTTAATAAAGATCGAAAATATAAAAGAAGGTGATTTATCGAAAGCTCATTCGCCGGAAGATATTTAACGCTTTAATTATTTCGTAATCGGCGATTATTTGAAATAAGCTCGTAAATAAGAAATCGTTTTTTTTCTTCGTAGTTATAATATTATTTTTAGACTCTCGTAATTATTAAACGATGGAAACCGATGTGAGATAAAATTTTCATTTAGGTGCGAGTTCTTAATTTAGCCGGTGAAAGCTCCGAGAAAATGATCCATTAAATTTATAATTCTACCATGACGTCCGTTATATAGAAGGTTTTTGATAACCATGACCTGGGTTTAACGTCTCGAATTAGTTTCAGGGTTAAATTTGTTCTGATATATATATTTTTTTCATAATAATTGTTATAAATGATTCGAGAAAAAATATTATTAATAATATTGATAATTTAAATGAAATGATAGTTAGAGGAGAAGACTATATAATTTTAAATCTTTAATTATCTATATTGAGTATAATATATTATTAGCTTTATTAGTGTTATTAAAAATATATTGCAGTGTTTATGACATTTTTATTGAAATTTAAAGGACATTAAACCTAAAAAAGGAGTTAATTACTTTTTTAATAATTTTCTTAAAATACTGTTATTTTTTATACGATATGATTATAAAATAATAGTATTTCTTGAACGATATTTTTTTTGAGAAAATAATATATTTGTTAATATTTTTTCTATACAGAGAGTTAAATCAAAATATTGTATATCAATAAAACATAAGAACTTGGTAAATAGATATCGAATATTAATTTCTTAACTGAGATAAAAGTCAAACGAAAATAGTTAATTAAAATCTTATCGATTAAAGTAAAAATGAAATGAAAATTTCTATTAATAGATTTTATACCTGATAATGGTTAATTAATTAATAATTTGTTAGGTTTTCTTTATAAATTTTCCTATGTACAAATCTTACTAAAATTATCGTAAAATAAACTAGATTAAATAGATAGAAATAATACAATTTTTTAATCGAGACAACGATCACCGATCAATAATTCGAATTTGAAACTAACTGATATTTATACATAAAAATGTATTATAATTATATATATAATAATAGTTTTTTTAATTAAAAATACGCAATATATCATATTATATACAAATATTATTAAAATTAAAATCGAATAAATTACTAGTTTCTTTTAAAAATGAATTATTTTTAAAATATTACTCGATAATATTGATAAATATGATATTTAAAAATAATCAGTTATATTTAATATATCGAAAAATTATAGACACACACATATATATATATTATATATAACTAGACTTTAGGAGTCGTATTTGTAAACCGCAACCTGATGTTTCACAGTGTTAACCGCAACGTTACCGAAATGCATGCAAAAAGGTCCCAAAAACCGATGTCTCAGACGACAGATGTTCCCTTGTTTCCCCATTCTTACAGTATAAAGTCTGCGGCACGAATGGGTTCGCACGCACGCTTTCACGCACGTGCACGCCCACCTTTATTTAATTAATTAGTCGGCTATACGGTTAACAATTTCGCAGTGGGTCGGCCGTTGTGCGAGCGCTTATTACGAGCATAAAATTTAATGGGGGAAGTACTATTATGATATGCTTTCGCGCTCTTTGCATATTCACGCAAATGTCCAAACTAATTTTAATTTTCCGCGGAAAAGCCTTTACGCGCGTAATTAACACCCGCGATATCGTAATGATGCAATAAATTTACACGGTGACTCTTAATAAGCGATACGCCACTATATATTCTAGCTAGCACGTGAAACAATGTGCACTCGGTTCACCTTTTTGAAAAGATTTAGATATATTTTTTTTTTGATCTTTTAATCCTTTATACTCATATATATTTAAATTTAGTGATATTTTGCTGTTGAAACAGAAAAAAAATTTTTTTTTCAAACATCAATAAAATTAAATATATTTAACAGTAATTACATCAATAAACATAATATAAATGGAAATTAATATAAAAAAATAATATTTCGCTGTAATATTATTGTTAAAAAAGAATTATTATATACATTATATGTCATTATGTATGAAAATTTAAGAAGAAAAATCAAATCGAAATTTTTTAATCCTGTTAATTTTTCAAAAATATGGTAAAAAATTGAATAGATTTTTGAATTTTGAATTTCTATAATTTAAATTTAAAATGTTATAAATTGTTCATAAATTATATCTGTCTTATTGTTCTATATATATATATATATATATATATATATATATATATATATATATATATATATATATATATATATATATATATATATATCTTGAATTAATATTTATGTTTCTAATTTTTTGTATCTATATTTATTGGTCTTTATAATTATTTTGAATTACAGTATTAAATAGAAACACAACCTGTAATATTTTTATCATACGAAACCTTTACTAATCCGACTGAAAAGGTATCAAAAATTAATGCAGAAAAACATTAGTTTTTCGCATTAAACTTATCATTTACAAATTAATATATGTTATGATTTATTTAAAACGTCTAAAGATCTAATATGTTAGTAAAACTATTATTAAATTTGATTTATTAATAAATAAAAAGAAAACAATTCGTGTTAATAATATGATAACAATGTTAATTATTTTATTAATGTATTCCTTCTGATATTTATGTATGTCTAATAGAAAAAGCTGTATAATATTGTATATAGAATAATTTATTAATGTAAGAAAGATCATTAGGAAAGCACTTATAAATATTTTTTTAGCAACAAATGAAGAAAAACATTTTATAAGATAGGAAAGATTTTATAAAAAAGAGGAAGAAATTACACGTCATCATATGCTTTCAACGACAGAAAAAAAGATCGTATTTGATGAACGACTGAAGTTTTTGCGAAAATTGAATTGAAAACGGAAAAAACTGTAAAGGCTTCTACAACTGAATATATAATAATTTAAATTTCGCGTGCTGAATATATGCATGCTATTACGTATAACACAAACACACACACACATACACACACATATATATATATATATATGAATTTTTTCGGTCTTTGACAATGTAATATATGGCATAATAAGCAAATTTATATCTACATAAAATTTTTACGAAGAGTTATTCGGTAGAGAAAATTGGACGTCGTATATGCAATATAATATTTGATAATATGATCAAAGAGCGAACAGTGAATCTGTATAATTTCTAAAAAAAATACCGGATTATAACATAAATTAATAATATGAATTAAATATAAAATTTTATTGCAGAGAATATTTTATGCATATATATATATATATATATATATATATATATATATATATATATATATATATATATATATATATATATATATATATATATATATATATATATATTAATGTAAAAATAATCAAATGAAAATATTTAATTTAAATATATTTCTGAAACAGATAGTAATATAATAGATTGAAAATGCAGATATACATTTATAAATATGTATGTTTATATTCGTTATGCAAATAAGGTTAAATTTTTCAATGTACATAGAATTGAAATGAAATTTAAATTCATTTCGTATGAAAAGTAAAATATACGTAGTAATTTGCATCAAGTAAAAAATATACGACCAAGATTTTCAATAGCCTAAAAAGTTGACTATTTTTTTAATTTACTCCGTGAAGAAATGTTTTGCATTTTTTTTTGTTATATATATATATATATATATATATATATATATGTGTGTGTGTGTGTATGTGTGTATTATAAGATTAAACAAATGAGCTTTCACTTTGACAATCGATTGAACACGAAGCTTTGACGCGCATTTTCGCATACCAAGCAGTTTTCTTTATTGCGGGCGCTTTTCATTGTAACCGAAGGGGTGGAGCTGACGCATAATTTTCATATCGTCCCTGTCCCCGAGGCTTATTTCGGAAAATGCGAGTCGTAAAAAAAAGTCGATTTATAAAGTGTTCACTTTATACATCCCCTTAGTCTTTCGCGCATTCGACGAATATTCACAGGTCGTACCCCAAGGGAAAACGTACCCTTCGTTGTCGCCGTAGTCGTCGGAAAATCTTATTTTGCGGGCGCGGTTTTCGTACCTTCGACTCCTTTCATCATCCTATTTTCTTTCGCCGTTTCACTCAAACCGCTTTTCCCACGAAGAAAAACCGCATTACACACGCGTGTACGTACGCACGCACGTAATCCTTTTTAGGGACCAGGGTCGGTTTTGTAGGGCAAATCTCGATAATTAGGTCTCGGCTGCGATGCGCGATTGACAAAGACGGATTGCAGCCGAGATAAAGGTCCCGAAACGTCGGCAAAAAAAAGGAAAGAAACAGCCTCTGGATTACCGTCAATCGACGCCCCCAGATCTGATTAAAGCTTTTTTCATCCCCTTTTCTATATGAACAACTTTACGGGTTTGTGGGGTGTGACGATTTCTTCTACGAACGATACATCCATTACGAATACGTTCACTTGTTTGACTTTTGATCGACATATATATTTATCGTATTTTTGTCCTTTTTTCACTTTTATATGAAAGAGAAAAAAAAACAGTAATTTTATTAATAAAAAAATGACAAAAATATATATATTTTAAATATTATAATGGATATTTAATATAGGAAAATAAAAATATTAACATATTTTGCATTAATAATTTAAATTAAATTTTGAGTACTCTCATTAAATTGTGCTGTTACCTTTAAAGATATAATCCGATGAAAATCTTGATTAAGAAAATGAAAATGAAAAAAAAAAAGATTCGAATAAAGGGCGTCGAGATTTGAACTGATTAGAAACAATTAAGATATTCAAGTGGTTGAAAATTTATGGCAGCCCGTGATTAATCACTCCGATGTCGGTTTTTCCCTTTTGGGTTTTGTGTATTTTTTTTTATCGTATTTCGGCCTTGTTTTTGTTTATTTTTTTATTTTTATATATATTTCTTTATCTCGTTTCTTGCGTTGTCAAATAAGGAAATCAAAAATAGCCTTGTAAGCGTCAAAGATTGATGACTGGAAAATTTTCTCGCAAGAAAATGAAACGAAGGGGTTGTAAAAAGTTCTGAGAGGGTGTGGAAAAGACAGGAAAGAGCGATTCACGGGGAAAATCAAATTTGTACAGAGGTGCAAAAAGAGTTCTTTGCCCATTTTCTTCTTATATATATATATATATATATATATATATATATATATATATATATATATATATATATATATATATACTTTTTACCACCCTTTTTTATTTATTCAAACCGAGATCACAGACTTCCTTTTTCATATCTGCGAGCTTTCGAATTCTATCGCCTTTCACTAAATAGAAGCCTCAATATTTACTTGTGTATTCGACGAACAAAGAAACTTATTTTAAAATGGAATGATTTATATTTGCCGGATCGCGGATTCGTTGAATAAAACTGTATATATTTTATACGTATATATAATATATTTGTATGATAATAATCCTAATGCCATTTTGGAATTATAATGTATTATTATTATACGAATGAATAATTCAAAAGTACATTTCGTTAAAATAACTATTTTAGAATTTCTCTATAATTTAAAGACTAAAATTGAAATTATATAAATTAATATCCAATTTTATTCGTACAATGAAAATTACTTGAGTTGTTCACAATTTATTATACACAGAATATTGTGAATTTATTATAACATGATTATGATTTAAATTTATTTAGAAACAATATTAAATGAACACACACATATTTATTTATTAAATATTTTGAAGCAGCTATAGTATTTTTACATAATTAAAAAAATGTTTGCAAGATGTTGATTTATTTTTCATTTTCAATAAAATTCACAAATTAAATATTTGTATTTTTTTAAAGTAAAGTAAGAAATAATTTTCAAACTATAAATTTGTGTTTCTAAAATTCTATTAACCATATTTCACAAAATCGGATTTATTATAATTTGAACTCATTTTATATAAATAATACATAATTATGTTAGCATAATTTAAAAAATGTTGTTAATTATATTTTTATGTTGAAAAATATTTATAATTATATATTTGTTAGATAATGCTTTACATTTACTATATGCAATACCTTTATGTGATGCTTAATTAACAAACACAATTTTTAATTAAGCAAAATATAAAGAGAAATACAACTGGGATGTATTCATTGTTGTAAAATTGAAGAAAAATAATATGAAAAGCAATTAAAACATGAAAATGCCGAAAAGTTAATTATTACGGATGAAATCATACACACACACACACAATATATATATATATATATATATATATATATATATATATATATATATATATATATATTTATATATTAATATATGACCAAATATTTTATTTGTTTTTGATTCAATTTCCTATTGAATATTTAAAATTTTTATCAAAATATATATTACATAAAATGATATTAAAAATATGAAATTTCAGTTATATTACGTCGTTTAATAATTTTATGCGTTTGTTTGTTGCAGTTATGATATATTATATTTTTAATATAAAAATGCAAATAACTTTTAATGATGTAATATATTTTTCATGGTTTCTTTCAGGAATGACAATAATTACAAATTTAAGCACATCGTAAAGATTTGTATTCCAAAATCATAATAATGTGAAATATACCGAATTTATCATTCACAAAATTTTGAATATTTGATATAAATGGATGATAATTATTCATTGTGATTTTACACAAAATTTAGGACATAAAAATAACTTTACGCGATGAAAATTTTTTTTTTAATATTTAATATGTTTATTTTGAAAGATTTCTTAAAATATGTTTTTTGAACTAATTTGCCTGTAAGTCTGCTACTGGCATAAAATGATAATCTTAAATTTTAATATTTAAAAACATAAAAATACAATGAATAAAATGATATATAGATATAAAAATATTTTTATTAAAATATATCTTTAATAAGTTGAAGATATTCGTAATTATTTATTTATTTAGAATTTTTAAATAACGTTAAGATTATAGAAATGTAATAGATATTTTTGATTGGCGTGCAATTTACGAAAATGTATCTATTTATTGCGACTCGTTTTCTCTCGGATTTTAGTGAAATAATGAAAATATTTTTTTATAGAACGACATCCTCTCGAGTAAACAATTTTCTCGGATTGTCTAGTGATCTCACCGGGAAAATTCTATCATAAATTTTATTTTAGTATCGAGATACAAATATATAGCGTCAAGGTTTTGAATATATATTTTTTTCATCAAAAAACATATTTTGATAAAAATTTTATATTTTCAATTTGTTATCCAAATGCCAAATATTTATATAATATTATGAATTTATCTATTCGTCTATCATATTTCATATATATATATAAATTCAATATGATTGAATGTCAATAAATATGATTCAAAATTTAGCTGATTATAATAAAATAAAGCAGCTTAAATAAATAACAAATAGAATATTGTCCATTTTTATAATTTAAAAATATTATTCTTTTAAACGTTTATTTAAGTTTTTTAAAGATATTTATAATTTCTAATAATGTATAATTACAATAATGAAATAAGTAAAACTGTATTTTTATGTAGATTATAAATTAAATTAATAAAATTTTATTATCACGCGTTCGTTATCAGATATCGACTTTTACATAACTGAAGATATGAAAACTTTTGGAGTCCTTTAAAAGTCGAGGCCCGCGGACCGTCGTTAAATCCGTCCATTGATAAAATTTAAATAGAATATTCGACAAGTAAAATAATAATGAAGTAACCAAATTTTATTAATATATATATATATATATATATATATATATATATATATATATATATATTTCAAAACTAGATAAGTTACATAAATCTGATATGAACAAACAAAATTTGATATTTGAAAACGGATATACGTTTCTTCGAATCGATGAAAACATTAATATTCGTATGTTGCGCGTTTCGCAATAATCACAATACAGGGTGTTGATTAATCACGTACAAATGGAAGCAGAGTCACAATGACTAGTATCTCATTAGCGGAACATGCTCTAATTAATGTTCGGAACGTTTCTTTACAGGGTTTCATCCAACATATTGCAGATATTGATATACTGTCGAATTTTTATTTCATCAGTTTTGCTATAAGCTAAATGTTCTTATTTCATCTAAAAAATAATAACTTCAATTTATAAAATATTGTTATAATAATATTATACATAATCATCGCTATTGTTTATATGATATTAAATCTTATGTAAATTAAGTACTGAATGTATTCTGTTATATAATTGCGATTTATGTGACACGTTTGTGAATCTTGATTTCAATATGAGTTAGTTTGACATATCGAGTATATTATACACACTATTATTTAATAGTTTTTTTTTATATAGTAGTATAAGAAATTATACAAGTAAATAAAATTAAACGTACAACTTACGAATGTTATAGTGAATTATCGATAAAGTTAAAAATATATTTTGATATTATATCGGGTAATGAAAGCTATTAGCGGTTAGAAATAGGTGAATTATTAGCACTAGTACTTTTAAATGGCCATAGAAATACTAGTATAAACTTAGATATGAATGAGCGCGTTTATGTTGGCTCGTATATTTTGCCGGGTTGGTTACGTATTTAGCCAACGAACGTTGATTAAATTTCAGGAATCAACTATATGTATATATATATATATATATATATATATATATATATATATATATATATATTGTACGAATTTATATGTATTCATTTCAGGCATCGATTCATGCCTGGAATGGAGCCGTGAAAATTCCATTGAATTAAACGAATGGCGTAAATTGAATTTTTTCACAAGTCTATTCTTGTAACATGTTTCGTTATATAATATAAATGCATATATATAAAATGTCACTTATATGAAAAAAATAATAATTTAACAATTTATATAAAAAAAAATGTTTTATTTTATTTTGAAATGTGTTAATTTTTATATACTGAGAGAGTAATGGAAATGTTTTGTTACTTTTTTATTGGTTTTCAATTCAAATTTATTCCTAATATTTTTATTTGGTACGAATAATGAAATTTACTTTTTTTTATACATTATTAACTAAATATTTAGAATATAAAATATTAAATACAATATTTTTAATGAGTATTTATGTTATCAAATAAGACTTTACAAATATTTATCTAAAAATAATATAATGTATTTTTATATATGTTTAGTATTATTTTTTTAATAATATTTTAACTCTAAAAATATCTTTAATTTATATTAAATATATTTATTTTAAGTTGAAATATATCTAAAAATAATACAGTATGATTATTCAATATTTGAAATAAAATAAAATTTTCCACATACTTTCAAAAAGAAAATTTTAATTTCTTTCGGAACTACCGTATTTTTGGCTTTATTTTTACATTAGTAAAAAAATTAAATAAACATATATCTGAATATAATTCATTGCGAAAATAAAGCCGAATATAATTTGCGACATTGAAGAAATCACACGGCCATTTATTAAAATGATTAATCATCATGTAATTCGGGCAAACTAGTTACACAATGGGAATATCATCCGAAAATCGAGAAACACGAATCGAACAATAGCTCACGGCTTCGGTTTGACGTTTGAAATTAATCGACGCATTAATATGTATATACGAAGGCTTCAAACCGCCTTATAATCCGCCCTTACGACGTCCTCAGTCCGAAAACGCAACGACGCAAATAATTATAACGCAATCGTATACTAAATAATGCGAATTATAACGATCAACATTCCTTTTTATATTCAAAAAAAAAAAAATAAAACGATATCGTTTTAACGTCGGAAAATTACGATTTTCCGTCGTCAAAATAATAATAATAATAATAATAAATAAAAAAATAAACGCGTGCATGCGTCGAGAATCCGTTAGTAATTAATTTACGTCGTTAACTTGGACGCTCGTGAAAATTTCGACGCGTTATTAAATTAACAATTTAAAACGTTCAACTTATTATTATTCGACGTATTTCGAAATTTGACGTGCTCGTGTAAAATTCGACCTTTTCGTTAATTTCTCGTTTACGAAACATTGTTCGGATGGTTGGCGTCGTAAATTTTTAAAAGCGTTTTATATATTCGTTCGCAATAAATAATAAACAATGTGTTTTGTTATATAATATAACGCTATATATGAATATGCATAATAATAAATGGACCGGTGAAAATATATAAAATTGTTGATTTTTATGCTTTTATTCTCAAAAATATACAATTCGCTTCTCATATGTGATATAATTTTGAATTAAAAATACTAAAATCTGATCTATGTATTTATTATTCATAATGTATATAAAATATAAAACATATATTTTTAACATTTTCTGAGATTTAATATGTTATTTTAAAAATAGCATTTGAAAGTAATTACAAACAAATAGCATTGTGAAAAAATATAATATAAATCATTTGTAAATATATGATAGATCTAAAATTGGATTCCGTTTTTTTTTCATTCTCGATTTTTATTGATATATGGAATATATTAACCAAAGAAACAAATTAGTTTCGTTTTCCTCCTCATTTTTCCATCTATAAATTTTCATTGTATTTTGACCTAGTTTTCCTGAATTAATTCAAAAATATATACACTATATGATGCTGTTATTTATTTTTCTATTTTATTTCATCTTTTGTGCGAAGCTGATTTTATTCGTCAATTATTTTTGACTTACGAAAGTTCAAAATATATCGAAATATGATGTATTCTATTTGTAAGTAAAAAAAAAATAAAATAAATTAAGGCCGTCATATTTTTCTAATACTATTTACTTTTTTATATGAAGTGACATGTAATTTAGTATTATGAATAAAATATATATAATATATAAAAATATTTATAAGCTTTTCATATATAAATGAAAATATTTAGATTAATTTATTACTAAAAAAAATAAAAATATTCAATAAACATAATATTACCTAAAAATAAATGAAAAATATCATAAAATATATATATCAAGAAAATGGAGATTAATTATTAAAAATAGAAATAAAAATCAATTTTGTCGTTATATATATTTTTTTCTCTAATTTATTATTTGATATATCAATTATTTTCTAAGGGATGAGATTGTAAAAATAATACTAAAATATTGTCATACATAATTATGTAAATATCATTTTAACAACTTTTAATATTTTACTAAAACAATTTTAAAAATAAGCTGAAAGATTACTTTTATCTTGAAGACAAATAAAGTAATTCGATATTTTAAGTTCTTCAACATCGTGTCTACAATTTTCATTCAATTTAAATTTAAATGTATATATATATATATATATATATATATATATATATATATATATATATATATATATATATATATATAAAGCAGTTAATTCCGGAAATATTATGAAATTAGAAATATTTTCGAAACGTAACGAATAAATTTATACACGGATATATTCGGGAGAAGATATATAAAACCGATAGTGAGATACGCTCAATTTACCGTGAAATACATTAATTAACAACGTTATATATAATGATATATAAACAGAATATTCGCTTATTAATATATATATATATATATATATATATATATATATATATATATATATATATATATATATATATTACATATATGTATATAAATATCTGAAATTTTACTTCGATCGTTGGTTTATTTTGAATTTCGCGCACTTTTCGTCTCACCTGCATCAACTTAGTTATAAATGAGCGGTTTAATCTGATAATATCTTCGATTTTATATAAACGGGTCAACTTTTGGGTCCATTGTTAGGCGAATCTTTTCCATTTTGTACATACCCCTAAAAAGGAACGTAAACGTTTTAAAGTTGAGCTTAATTTATACATAAATAAATAACATTATATTCCAAGGGATGCTGATGAAGGGTGGAAAAATTCTGAGAATCGGGCGATGAACCTTGGCGCTTAATGGCTTTGAACTCGGTTTTTCAAGAAATGCGTTCCGCTTCAAAATGCGATAAAAATTGACGGCGATCGAATTAAAATTCAAATTCGGCGAAGTTTCCGCGAAACGTGGAAGTTTGTCGATATTTTACGTCGATTAAGGAAAAACGAAAATGTTTTCGAGTGTGCAATAAAGTTAAATTTACGGCGTTGTTAGTATGCGCGTTATGCATTTTAATAATGCAAACTGGATCCCCAGTTTCGACGTAAATATCTTAGATAAATATGCTCTTGGGATGATCTCGGTATAATCTAAGAAATTCCACTAGTGTGTTCACTCGTCTTTCAGTCTTTAATGTATTATATATACGTGTATGTATTATATAATGGTGAATTTGAATCTTAAACAAGAACAAATTTATTCATATTAAAATATATTAAATATTGCAGTAGAAAATTGATACAGTCAGATTTATAATATTTTACCAAAATTTAATATAATCTATTTGATTATAAATAATCTTAATATAAATATCGGCAATACAATATATTATATTTAAAATTAAATTTTATCCTAATAGTCACATAAAGAAGGCATATTTCATATTTTTAAGGCATTATCTATATATTAGAAATACATCGTTTTACGTTAATCTTTTTAAAAAATCACATTACTACCTTTAGTTTTTGAAAGTTTTCTTTTCTGAGTTCAAATCCATTATAATCGTATTTGATTTTTACATTTCTCTTTAGAAAAATTATGAATTTTATGAAATATATTTTGCTCAATTATTCCATACTAATTACGCATGCCTTTTATATCAACAAGTTTTTAATTTTTTTTTCAAATATCATACTATATGTCATATTTCATATATAACATTTGAGTTGACACAAATGTACTGTATTTTATATCATGAGAAATATATTAATATTATCATTAGAACAATTTCGCTAAAAATTTTATTCTTTTTAATTTTAATTTTTTGTTAACTCAGAGACCAATGAAAATATTTCGCTTAATATAACATTCAGAATACAAAAGAAAACGCGGTTAAGATAGCAAAGTTAAACGGCGAAATATAAGACACAGCTAGCCAAGTTCGTTCCGAAAGTCTCTCGCGTGCTTTCTGCAAGCTTTTACGAAAACGAAAAACGAGGACGTTTTCCACGATGCGCGCGCGCGGGGGCCGGGGAATTTTCTCTTCACCCTCCCCCCCTAACCACCATCCCCTGTGCTCCGTTTTACTAGGGGTTTAATGAATTTTCTGACCGATTTAACCCGGGATAACGAGGGACCCGCGGTCGCTAAAGACGTTCGCTTATTAAAATCCCGCCATGTGTATCGTCTCGACTCCATAACGAATTCATAACGACGAATTTTCAACGTTTTTCCTCCTCTATATATATATATATATATATATATATATATATATATATATATATATATATATATATATATATATATATATTTTTAGATTCGTTTTTTAACCTTTCTGACCATTTTCACTGTGACCGAATGAGGTTAAAAAAATAATAATTAATATTACATTGTTAACCACGATAAAAATTAAATTTATAAAAAGCATTTTTCAACAACTAGTACAGATTAATTTATGCGAAAATATTTTATTTATTTCGATATTTGCAAATATTTCGAAATTAAAGTTTGGAATTTATTTAAAATTAATGCGAATTTTTTTTATAAATTTCCATGAAAAATGTTATGTAGATATTTTTGATAAAATATTTCAAGAATCATCATATATTTATATATGTATTTTTATTATTTTTTTAAAGCACAATATTGGTTTCAAAATATTTATTTAAATTAGATATTTTAATTATTAAATTTGAAATGTTTTAAGATAATTATATATACATATATTTATTATTACAATATTCATAATTTCAGATTCGATAGCGAAAAATATCTACTTGAAAACATATCTATTTTAATAAATTGATAATGAATCATTTGATAAACTGTATAATTTCAACGATATATTCTAATCTAGTAAATTAGTACAATATATAGAACGGGTATATAAATTTATGTATATATATATATATATATATATATATATATATATATATTTAATTAACAACAAACACAGCACTTGTTCGTTCGTTCGGAGAAAATGCAAGCGGGAAATAAATTCACGATGCACAAAATTTCGTCGTAAATTTACTGCCGTAATATTTTGTACGCGAATTACGACAAAAATTCAAATGTAAAATAAAATATTCGTGCCGGAGTAACCGTCGTCATTACGACGTGTAATAAAATTTAATTTTTGCAAAATAAATATAGAGAATTCACTTTTAACTAAGTGCATACAGTGATAAATGTGGCTACTATGTGAAAATTGCTGTAGATTATTATTTTTATATTTATATAGTAACTAATGTATTTTTAATAGAAATGTTTTATAAAAAAAAATAAAACTTTTGCGTTTAAAAATTATGCACACTCTTTTTATTTTAATTCCTATTGAGGCATATAATTATTTCTGAAATTAAATTTAACTATGAAAAACACATCACGTATCTATTCCGAACATTTAAAAGTTTGAAATGAACTTTCTGGAAACGATTTTAACTAAGAACTTTGAATATCGCTTTAAATAGTTTTAAAACATAATTTTCTTCGGTACATTAAATTGTATGAATATTATAATTACATAAAATGTGTCGTTTTTTTTAATATAATACTTTCATGTTTAAATATAAAAATTTAATTAAAAAAATATCTTTGATTAGCGATAGAAAAAAATATATGTTGTTTTAGATAATTGTGATTATTCGTAGATTTTAATGAATTATTCATTGAATTGAATCTTTGTCGATATCGACAACTACTTTCCTAAAAAGTTTTATTGATTTTATTTTAGTTCAATTTAATAAAATGTGTATAACGTAAACGGACGCATTTATATAATTAGAAAATTGAAAGAGAATGAGAAATAAAAGTTTTACTACGTTTTATTTATTTTTTTTTTACTTTCATCTGAAATTCATTTATTCTCTGACAATTGATTGATCACGAATAAAAGTTGGACGAAAGTTTACTGAAAACCTTTTTCTTTTTAAGTTTGTAAAATTTTCAGAAAAAAAAGCTTAGCCTTGATAATTTAATATTATACTAAAATAGATAAATCGTTGGTACAATATTAGAACAATTATTTAAATAATTTTTTTTTTCAGCAAATTTGATACTTTTAGTATTTCATAAATAACTTTTGATGTTTTAAAGCATGAACATGCATCTAGTAAACGACAGTAAATTTATATGAAATGAACTTAAAACAGAAAAGCGTAGGTATGAAGTTCAGTCCGTTTTGGCAGAGACTGCAAACTTTGCAATAAAGTAATATTTATTATTCCAATAATTACAACACGACCATTATTATTTCATAAAACGTATTTATGCTCTTGCAAGAAGATGTGGAACGATTTATGCCTTGTATAAAATATATAAATTTGCTGATTTTTAATTGCATATAAATGAAAATTATGCAAAAATAATAAAATTTTAAAAATTACTATTTGAATTTTGTGTACTCTGTTTTTAAAATTTTTTATACAGATCACAAAATAGTATTATAGATATTTTAAATATATTTTATGATTAATTGAAAAATAAATATAAATTTGATTTTAGAGCTTAATTCAAAGCAATTGAGGTATAATAAAGATTATTAAAAAAGTTTTCTTTAACAATATTTTGGGGGGCAATAATATGAACCGTCAACACAGATTGTTGGCTCAAGTCAGATGCAAAATTCGAAAATGAAATCTGGCAAACTTTTCTTTTTATCCTCATCGTCGACAAGAAGGGTTCCTAGGCTAATTTTGCAACGTGTAAATATTTCGTGTTGATTTTCTTAGGATCAGGGTTATCGGAGTAATGGTCTGCGGAACCGGGATTCAGAGTACCCTCAGTTACGGATATTTACAACCGAAGTTATCCTGTAAATCAAACTTCGTGAATTAGTTGAAATTAAGGTCTGGTATCTTCAGCACGAACTTTGCACTGCCCAGATTCATCTCGTTTCGCATCCGAATCGAAAATTTTCGTTACTGCTAAACTTTTAATTTTATCAAGATAATACGCGTTATTACTCTGTCCACTTGTTTGAATCGGAACAATAACTATCGACAAAACTTCTCATCGAAAATATATTATATTTATAATATATAATATTATAATAAATAATACGTTGACAATATTCAATTTCGTTTCTGAACGAACAGCGAAATTATAAATTGATATTGATTCGTTTTGTATAGAGTTTCGATTAACTCGTCCATTATTTTCGGTGGAAATTTGTGCACATTTTCGAATGGATAATCTGCAACAAAACTTTCAGACTAACTTTTCAGATGGGCAATCGGATAAGGTATGAGTTTTCCGATATATACATATATAACTTGTTTCCTTGTTCGTGTCGCTTATTCATTATATATGCGTTAAATTTTCCCTAAATTTAAACCGTAGTTAATAAATATTTTTTTATGAAATATTTAAAAAAAATAAATTGGTAACTCGTTTAATTTTTTTATTGACAAATTTTTAATTATGTAACTAGTTTTCGTTTATAAAAAATATATAAATCGATTTATTTATATTATATATGTATTACAATTATTAAATAATTACAATTGTATGGTTTAAATATTTATTGAGTTATCTTAAAGTTATATATATTAAATACAGTAGATTTGAGTGAATTGAAATGAAACGGTTTTTCAAGATACTACATATTTAAAAATCAATTAATTTTAAATAATATTTATTTTTTGAAAAATTATATATTTTTTTAAATAAAAATATTTGAAAATCTTCAGTAAACGACAGTTTTATATTATTTAAATTTCTATCAACGTTGCAACATAGTATTTTAAAGTAGTTACAATTAATGCAATACTACGTTTCACAGAAATCTGTTAGTTAGTTACGTATGCAAATATTATATAGTAGTTAAACTGTTATTGAATTTCTATATTTCCATTGTGACAATTTTGAATGAACATACGACTGACTCCTAAATATGAATATAGATAATTTGAATTCAACATGAAAGGAAATGTAAGACCAATGCGGTCTAATCAGAACCCCGAATGAACGAAGCAATTATATATAGTTTATTACCGATCTGTATTATACGAGGATATAATTCATATTATATTTATTATAATAATAATTTTGAATTAAAATGATTAATTTTATTTTATATGGCGTATTGAATGTGTTCACTACGTTTTTATTGAGTCTATTTATTTTAATTTCAAGACTATGTATCCAAATGACAATTTTGAAGGCGATAAGGATTTATTTTATACGACAAATGCAGCAGACTTCACATTGCGTATTCCGAAGACGACTTCGGACATTTGCGGAATAGAATACGCGAGTGAAAATGAAAATAAAAGGTATTTCTCGTCATTTTATCCACGTACGCAATAAATTTCAGTATTCAGTTACACGCTTATATATAACTGGTAGACATATATATATATATATATTTTTTTTTTCTTGGGTTTTTATATAGCGACGTATCCGAAGTGGCTGAAATATCGATGACACCTGAAGAGCTATCGCCTGAAAATATGAGCAAAGCCATTACATTCGATCCAATCGATATAAAATCGGAAGATATAGACGTGTTTCGAGAAATTTCTGAGGATACGCTCAGAGAGCTGGAACAGGTTTAATGAAATATATATATATATATATATATATATATATATATATATATTTATTTATTTATTTTATGACTTTTATATAATGTAAATAATGTATTGCTTTTTGTTTATTTACAGGCGTTTGAATTATTCGATTTGAACGCGGACGGTTTGATAACTCATTCCGATCTCAAAAGGACTTTTATTAGTTTGGGATTGGATATCACTGATGAACAAATAACTAAAATGTTAGCAGATGTAAGTTTTATAATTTTTAATTATAAATATTTAGATTAAAAATTGTCTTTGTATTTTGATGTTGAATTTCATATATATATATATATTTATTCATTTTTTTATGATATATTATATGATATATAATATTGAGATAAAAAGATTCATATTTCATAAATATAAATAGGAATGAAATGAGAATTATATATTACATAAGTCAAAAGAAAATTATGTAGAAATAAATAATTTTAGACATTAAAAAACTATTTGAATATAAGAAAGATCATAAAAACATTTTTAATTCAGTCGTAAATTATCTAAAAATTTCATTAAAAATATGCCTTAAAAATATAACAACTGAATAATAAATTATATATATTTTTTAAACCGTCAACAATAAATATAAAATTTTAATTTATGTGCTAAAAATTAAATATTTTGCTTTGCTTTACTCGTTATTATATTATATTTATTATATCAAAAAAATAATATAGACTTATATGGTGAATTATTGTAACGTTTAGAGATTATTTATCACCCTATATATAAATATATAATATATTATATATTTGAAATACACAATAATTAATCAATAAACGGTTCATGACTAATCCTCAGAATAACGATGGAGCTTTTCGATTTAATTGAGCCGTTTTAAAATAATATATCGTTCGCAATTTTGTATCATTACGAACGCGAAAGCTCTCCACACAAGTCGATTAATTTGCATTACAAATTTGTTCGCGGTCCCGTTATCCGCTAATTCGATAAATAACATTCGAAAATGGGGAGCAGATCGCGGGTCCCTCTCCAGATTAAGATGCAACCGGCTATATGCAAATACGGCACCGTGATTCAATCTCTACGGTTTCGATTTCATACTCTCCCCCTTTTATCGCGGTTAATACGATGAATTTCCATCGATAAATATAGTATATATATATATATATATATATATATATATATATATATATATATATATATATATATATATATATGTATATATATATATATATATATATATATATATATATATATATATAGAAACTCTCCGTTTATTCGGTCGAAACGCGGAAAGATGTATCAATAAAATTTTACGGGAAATGGAAAAACATTCCGTATCGCGGAAATCATTTTTTTTTCATCCCTTTCTTTTTTTCCTACGTTGTCCGTTTCGCGTTCGGGGGACGTTTATTTTGAAATCGGTCCGATTCGAGTCGTAAAATGAATATTATTATTTCATAAGATTTTTCTTCAAATTCAGCGACGGAACGAATTTCGAAGATTTTAACAACGTTTTCAGCTCGAATCGAAGGTATCAGAGTTGATGATTTCAGAAAAAAACCATATATTAAAAAAAATATACTTCGTAGTAAAATATCAATTTTATAGTTAGATTTTCTAAAGCAATAATTTATTTATGATATTTTTCATGAATAGAAAATTAAAAAAAAATGATAATGCAGAGGTATATAAAATTAAGGTTTAAATTATGATGTTATTTCAATAATCATAAATGTGTTACATTTTGTTATCCCGTATAGAAATACGTTTTCAATTCAAGTTTATCGATGTTAGTACTTTGAGATTTTCACTGAAGCAGCGTTTCTTTCAAAAAACGAACGATTTTAATTTCAGGGTTCGAAACCGCTGGATTTCGAAGGATTTGTGAAGATGGTGGGCGGAAGAGTGGTCCAGATGGATTCCGAAGACGTTCTCGTGGACGCATTATCTAAATGGGATTACGATAGAACGGGACTCATTCCCTTATCCAGGTACAATATTGTATAATCATAATTCGAGAAAGATATTCTTACATATATATGATATTATATATAACTATAGTCGAACTATATCTCCATTGAGCACGAGCATATTTATTCCGAACAAACAGCGGAAGGACTATTCCTGGTGAGGGTTAGGAAGGATTATGCGAGTTACGTCAAGTTTGAGAAGCACCGATCTAGAAACCCGACACCAAATGCATTATTCATGAATCTTGGAGACCATATCAGCTATCTATATATTATCGGCCAAAATGCCATATTTAAATAATTCAATTGTCATACACTTTCGTTAGCAAGTGTAATAATCGATTATTGCAAACTCGACTTATATATTATATATATCGACAAATAAGCTTAATTTCATTAAAAAATATATTTATATTTCATTCATTAATAATATTTTTTTATATATAAAAGAGGATATTTTTGGATTTATTCAACAAAATATAGTTAAAATTAAGCATCATATATATTAAAACAAAAACAATATATCAATTGAAAGAAATAAATTAGAATATGTATATAGTAAAATAATTCATTCACATATAGAAAAATATAGATTCCTATCTAGTAATTTCATTTACATGTTTTAACTTTATTTTTACCGATAAAAAATTGATGAAAACGAAATATATATTGAAAATATGCGATAAAAACATAGTCTTCAATTTTATTTTATAATAGTATAGAATAAATCAAAACTAACGTTATTTCTGATATAGTTAAATAGAGTTAAAAAAATATTTGGATTATTTTTTCATATCGTTCATAAATCGAACAATAAAATGAAAATATTTCATCCGCTTGATGGATTCGATCCGCGGAATCGTCGTAAATTTTCATTGAATGAAAAAAAAAATAGTCCATAACGAAAATTTACAGGTAATTTCCAATATTAAGTTGGCCGAGAGGAAAAACTGCCTCAGTTTAACGCTTTCGTTCATATTCGAAATAAATATAGATTTATTGTGTGCGAAATGTAAATTAACGATCGGGTTCACGAATTGAACGTCGAGTAAATTTTTGCGATGTTAGTGCGTTCGAGAGTTAAAAAAAAAGGAAAAAACAAACAAAAATAAAATAAAATGAGATAAAAAAAAAGTACGCAGAAAAATAAATAAATACGCGATGAAACGAAAGGGAAAAAACGGGGTTCGTTGATGGGGCTGTTTATATGAATATTTACGAAATAGCCATAACTCGAAATGGGGACACGCGGGGGACTACCGCGAATTAAACGTAAGTGTTTTTGATTTATTGCCACGCTCGTTTGTAATTATACGAATCACGTAATATTTTACGAATATATATATATATATATATATATATATATATATATATATATATATATATATATATATATATATATATATATGTATATGTATTAAATATATGTCGACGACGAAATGTTTGAAATTTCTGAACGTTTTTAATATATAGTTTCGTGACGCGTATCAAAATGAATCGTGTTGAAAATGTATATATTATTAATTTAATCGTGTTGCAAATTTGTGTATTAGTTTATGTAATATATTTATGAAAATTTGATTTTAATAAAAAAAAATATTTTTAAAAATTGATGATTTAGATAAATTTAATTG